>VXAL01013253.1:105913-118052 GCA_013399475.1 Chauna torquata | reverse complement strand
TTATTTTATTTTATTTTATTTTTGCCTTTTACATAGCATAGAAGGTTCCTGTGACACAATAAAAAGTTATGCTGCTCCCTGTCTGAGGAGAAATCTAAAGTGGGCAAATGTAATACAGACCTTGCATTAGTGGGAGGAGATAGCTGCAGTCAGACATGAGAGGTGAAACAAAAGATGGGTTTCTGATGACATTGATGTTTCAGGAATAAATGAACCTTTGGCACTTTTTAAAGCGTCCTACCCAGGTTTCAAGCCTGTGGCCTCTGCCAAACTCAGAAAGTTTTTTTTTTTTTTTTGAATCTTTAGAAATACGACTGTAGCCATTCCAGTTGTTCTGTGTCATTTTAATCGATCTAAGCTTTACTTAAGCAGAGTTATGTCTCAGAAGCATGACTGACTTGTTCATGTGTAAATCCTGCCAACAGCTCCTCCATTCTAATCTCAGTTTTGCCATTAATTTATGTTGTGGGTTTGAGCTCATCATTTAAGTTTAATTGCTGATCTTACTGGTGCTGGAGCATTGCCACTGAATTCAACAGAAATAATGTAGACCTTTAGCCATTTTATTTCCTTGTTTCTCTTTTGCCAAGAACAGACGAGAAATGATATGGCCTGGTGCTAAAATAGCAGTCAGGCCAGAACTGATGTTATGCAGCTGTATCTTGAAATGTGTAGGTGCTTTATATTAACCTGTCACTGCCAGATTAACAAACACAGTGCTGGATGTTGGGGCTAGATGCCTAGCCCTGCCCATTCAAGCTGAGGACCTTGGTGTGTGGGCTGCAGCAGGGACACCTCTGCTCTACTTTTCTCCTAGCCCATCCATTCCCTCCTGCCCAGCAGCTTATCCTCCCCAGGGGATGTTGCCTTCTCAGAGTTGTCCGGCCACTTGGTACCTCACCACTAGTGTGCTGGAGATGTGTGTTTGCTCCCTTGGGCCAATTAAGATCTAAATTTCAGTTCTCTCGCTTCCTGGGTGAATATTCCAGCAACTAAACAATTATGCACCCAGCGCATAGCATCAGACATGCTTACTTCTAGTCCTGGCCACAATTAGCATTTCAGTGTTCTCCAGGGACTTTTAACTGAGTTCAAGTACCCATCCAAGTAACCCATTAAATGAGAGGTGTAGGAAGGAGATAAGCATCCATCTTTCCACTTCTGAGTATACGTGGGAGACTAAAGGCAAATACCTCAGAAGAATTCAAGAAGGGAAGTACCTAATGAATTTATGTAGCTATACATGAGACAATCCTGGAAAGTAGGACAGACTGCATTGCTCTGTGTGACTGAGGCAAAGTTTGGTGGGCACTTGTTTCCCGTTTCAGACAGTCTTTGCTGAAACTGGATCTGATTAAGACAATCAGTGGAAAAATCAACATTATGATTATTATTATTATTATTTTGCCCAATATATGCAAATGTATGTTAGCTATAATAATATGATCTCTTTTAATATTTTTCCTTCTTTAGGTTTCTCCTATGCTTTAGATCTTCTTCATACACGTATGATTTTAGTTCATTGGCTGCATCACTTGCTTCCTCACCAAAGAACAGGTACTAGTGGATGGTGAGAGAGGAACTCTCCTCGGCCTTTTAGGGTTTCTGTATAACCTATAATAGTAATAACATGTGACAGATGGGATGTCTTGGAAGCCTGGAAACTTCAAAAACAATTATACTGAGATGCTAGAACAGGGAATGCTTAAAAAATTAATTATCTTTCCAATGCTGTGTTATGTATTATATTCCCAGTTCACGGGAGAGAGAGATTAATGCAAATTCCCCAGACAGGTAAACAAGTCTGGGAAAGCACCACCCTGTGGGAAAGTTGCCCTAGTTCACAAAGGCATATAAACACAGAGTTTTTTTGTTTTGTTTTGTTTTTAAAAGAGACAGGCTATAGACAGGACCCCAGCCTAGAAAGGCATGGAGAGGACAGGCAAAGACACAGACTAGAACAGTTTGTTGAATTTATGTTTATAGCTTCTGGCACACCTAACAGCAAGCTGAAGATGAGTCCAGATTGTTGACTGTCTTAAGGTTTGTTTTCTCTGTATCTGTTTGTCCTAAACCGAAAGAGACTCTAGCATGAAAGCCACTCGTGGCCGATACACTATATCATGGGAGAGAACGGGAACAATCCTGCTGAATTTGGTCAGACCTGTTGGATTACAAACACAAACAACTGCAAGGGTTTAGGGTAAGAACCTGGTCTGAGCAGAAACAGCCATTTTAACATTCAGCAGAGGAGAGGAGAAGACTGCTGGCAACCCCAGTTTAACTGACTACAGTAAGAACTGCTAGAAGTTGTTGACCCCTAGTACTAGCCCACTTTTCCCCTGTTTGCCCTTCTGTAAGTCATACGGCTTTTGGATATTCGTTATCTTACATGATGTATAGTATTCAGAGTCTGGCATGTCTGCAGGAATAGTATTTGAAAAATCCTAATCTGAATTTCCCATTACTTTTGCCAAATGAGAATTTTTGTCTTAGCTGAGCATTCCTCAGCGTCTTCTAAATCACCATGCCTTTGTATAGTATGTATGACAGAGTACTTTGTAAATAGCTTTATGTTTAATAAGATTTTATAAAGCAGGACTTTTGATGAATTAGGAATGTTTTCTGGGGTAATAAAGTATTTCCCTACTTAGTTTGGAATGCATTTTGTTCTTTATGATGCATTCATTTAAAGCACTGATATATCTGTGAAGAAATATTGTAAGGTTACAAGGCAGTGGCTACATTTACCACACAGTAATACTAGCAGCACCGGTACAGTTCACGTGGCTTTACAGTTTTACACAGGATAATTGTCTCTTTCATGTGAAGGACCTAAGTAAAGTCTATTACACCTAAAAGTGATAATCGGTACAGTGTACTGTTACTAAATATTATTTATTGTAAGAATATATAATAAGTAACAGAGTATATTATTTTCAGTCAGTTTTTTTTTTTTTTTTAATGGGATATAGATGACTTACAAGATAACAAATCTTCAAAATCCTTAGAAGTTTTCTTGTATGAACTTAAAGGGCCAGCTCCTTCAACACCACCCATGAAGTCCTTACAGCAATACCTTTGTGAACAGACACCAACTACCCTTACTGATTTCAGCTGATTCAGATGTTGGTGCATGCAGTACTTTACAGGTTGGGACATGAGATTCCAGGGTTCACAAAGAAGTGTTGCACAATGGTGGTGGGCTCATGAGATGCTAGGAAAAGTCCAGCCCACAATGGACACTCAGTCACAGGGCTTGAATTCAAGACTGGGTTGGCATTTTTCTCCACAGCTGTCGAAGTGAAAGGTATTAGCCTGCACTAAAGAGTAGGCAGTTGTCGTTCAAATAATAGGAAAGGTGTTTCTGTTTATTTGTTTGTTTGTTTGGGGGGGGGGTGAGGCTTTCATGATTTTTCTGTGCTGTGAAGTCTTGACTAGGTAGGAAGTAAAATAGAGGTTATATAGTATAACTCATCAAGTCTAATTTTTGTAACAGAGGGCTACCACTGAAACACTATAGTCTCCTTGCATATACATATGTTGTAAGAATGAATGGGTGGCCTCTTTACCTATGCAGATCTGATAAGTCTGGTGATACGACTGAGGCAATAACTCTAGTAAACAACCTGGCTTAATTGTTGCTCCTTTGTTAATAAGAGCAGTGTGCAGAATGTCCTCAGTGGAGTAATCAACTCAGTAAGCAGTGGCAAAGCTCCCAGAAGAGAAAAAGAGTAATGCTAATTATTTTGTGGGAAAGCATCACAGCATTTGAGGCACAATGTATTTCTGCCCACACTTAGTAATAAGAAAGTGATGTAGTAAAATATTATGATAATGGTTGTTCAAAACTAGCAGTGACAAATAAGCACCTGCATATTCCAGTTCCCTGTCTTAAAATCAATTGTCAAAAAGCCCATCTCTTCTTAATGACTTAACAATGTTTAACCAAACAGAAATCAATGATAATTTTATTACTGACTTCTAAAAGGGCCCCAAGGAGAGCCTTCTCAAGTTTGTCCAGCCTTTCAGCAGTACCATCTGGCTCCTTCGGTCCAAGAATTCTAAAGAAAATCAACAGATTTAGAGAATATTTTTCAAAAGAGTCTGATATATCAGCTGTTGTATACAATGTAAAGCCATCCTGGATGACAATCCCCCGGAATGCCTGATTTGATTCTTGGAAATAGGTATACTGTTTATCAGTTCAACAATACATTGCAGTGCACATCCCTTATGAGATCCATATGCAGAGACCTCATTGCAGCTAGTATTTCCTATAGCTCTCTTTGTCTTTTCTTTTTATTCTGTTATCAAAGACCATCCATATGTACCTTTGGAGATCAGACCGAAGTATCTTGTCTTTCACTGGGGAGAGCAGTGGATGCCTCAGGAAGAGACAGCCATGCTCTGACACTTCCTCTGCCTTTTCTTCCAGCCTTCTGCAGTCTATAGATTCCCTGAACTCCCTGTGGTATCTTTGTAATTTAAGGCCCTGGATATATTATTTTTCTATACATGCTTATGATGCTTTTTAACCATTTCAAATTTTGGCTTCTATATTATTCTTCATAGTGAATTCTATGATTTAATTAGATACAGTGACTGCACACTTCTTTTTGCTTTCAAACTATTGTCTGATAACTTCATTTGTTGCCCTTTAATTTTGACCACAGACATGTGAATAATCATATCCTATTCATCTTCTGCCACCTACAATTACCTCCAGTGACTTCTAGCATAATGCTTTGAGTCTTCTGTCTTCCGAACTAAAAAGTTCTAGTCTATTAATTTCTATTGATGTGGAAGAAAATCTGTACTTTTGATTATAATTTTTGCTCTATACCTGTTCTTATGCTACCATATTCTTTTGTCATGAATGTCATCAGAACAGCAAATACTACTCAAAATTGGGACCTGTCATAGATTTATAATAACAGCATAATAGTGATTTCTCTTTTGTTCTCTATTCGTTTTCTAAGACTTTCTCTCTTTATCTTTAACTAGTATTGAGCATTGAGCAGATTTTTATGGGGACTTGTCTGCACTAACTTCAAAATCTCTTTCCACAGTAGTAATATTCAATTTAGAGACCACCACTTTAAAGATCTATTTAGGACTGGTTTTGTTTATGATCCTGCATTTAGGAGCAGTACATTTCCCCTGTCTACTAGCACACCGGTAAATAACATGAATATTTATTTAAAAAACCTTGAATTATCAGTGAATGTCATTGCCTTACAATCTGCTTCCATTTCTAGGTCATTTGTTATTATACTGAACAACACAAGCCTCAGCACGGATCCCCATTGAACTATCTTTCTTGTAAAATCAGCTCATTATTTCTACTTTTATTTCTATAATTTGATCAGATCTGAAGTTTTGAGGGGATCTTCCCTGCTGCAATGGCAGCTTAGTTTCTTGCAGAGGAATGCTGATTGAAAATTTGATTGAGAACTTACGCTCACTGCATAACCTCAATTACCCATATCTGCCTGCTCTTGAGCACCTTTGAAAAACTGGTAAATTCACAAGGTATGGCTTCCCTGTGCAAAAGCAATGTCCACTCTTCCCTGTTAGAAAATGTTTATTACATTTTGATTGTTTATGGGACATTTTTATTACAAGTTTCTGCCAGCCTTCCTAATAGGAATAAAAGATTTCTCAGCCTGTATTTCCTTCAATCCCACTTGGAAAGTTTTTAAAAATCTTCATCTCATTGATCATTTCTCACTACTGTGTTGTTGAGACCATTTCAAATGTCAGCTCCTCCTGTTCGATAAAGAGATTCGAGCTCACTTTGCAAAACCGTGGATGTGTCTTTTAAGTGTGCCATGTAATTGAAAACAGAACACAGTTTTCTAGATCTCCTCTTTGTAGTAAAAATGATTACAAAATTCTGCCTTATTTAGGACACCTTGTTGTCCCACTGAACAGCTGTGAAACAATTTCTCCTTCATGACTGAAACAAACAGGTATTACTAATGCAGTTAGTCATTACAGTCACATCCTTGCAATCTGTAAACTGAGGCAAGCTGAGAACCCAGTTGAATCAACGGCTTCACTTCTGTTTACTTCAGTGGACAGGAAGTAGGGACTCTCAGAATTGTACTGGGAGTTGAATACCTACATGCTCACAGAATATGTTAAGAAGGATAGAGGTTTGCCAAAACAAATCCCCAGTTTTCAGCCAGGCAAGATTTTTAGTTAAAATGTTTATTGCCACTGATTCCTGTTTTTTTAAGTAAGGCCTGAAGAGTTTTGGTTCACTGACCCTCATGAGGAGCGAGCTAATTTCGGGATCACGGAGTTAGGATCTAGATTTATAGGGCCAAAAGTCTTGTTCATCTTGGACCAAAATTGTATATATATTTAAAGCTTTTTTTTTTTTTTTTCCCCTATGGCTATGTTTTTATGTTTGGGAGTTTTTTCCCCCATTGTTTTAATTTTAGAAAGGACTAGCCCCAGTGGCTACAATCATCTTCTGCCTTGTTAAGGTGTGCGTGCTCCCATCAGTGTCTTAGGAAATTTAACTGCATAAACAGATATCTCTGGCCAAGACAGTTCAGAAAGGCTACAGCGCAGAGCGCTGCCATCAGAAAAACAGGGCTTGGAATTGAGAATGTTTTTGCTGGGCTGATGGAAACTTGGCATGCTGCATGATAACTTAAAGTTAATGAATGCTGGTGGAAAACAGGCCCCAAACTCCTGGCAATAGAAAGTGAGCCAGAATCGGAGATTTAGTAAACAAGCTGCTCATACACAACCCCAGCTCCAGAGGATGGGATTAGTGCTGGTCACTGCACCTTCAAGTGCTGGCTGTGAAGGGGGAGAGGACCAAGCCAGACAGGAGCTATGCAGCCGGTCCTCCTGCCAGAGGACAGCTGTCATGCAACTGCTGTCCCCTATGGCAGTGAAACTGTGCTGTAAGCCAGGGGCGACTTTTGGGATTTTATCCTCAATATAAGAAACAGTTTCAGGTATCCGAGTGCCATTCAAGTTTGCTAAGTTTAAAATACATAGCCTCAAAATGAGTACTTGGCTGCCACTTAACTCTGGGGAGGCTGATTATTATAAGTGCTGAAGTTTCTGTCGTTAAAATTTGTTCCTTGTCTAAATGTTTGCAACTGTTCATATGTTAGAATTGCCAAAACATCATCATGTGAACATCTTTAGCTTAGGTTTCAAACATATTTGGGGTGTATAAATTAGACATCGTGCTGGTTGGCTGGCTAATTGGCAGGGCCTAATCCAGTCAGCGGACTCACAGGAGATCTTCATTTCTGCTCTTCATTTAAAGTGCAACCAGACAGTGTAATGCTCCTTTTACTTTCCTGGTTATGACATTATTGTACAGTTAATTTCCTCCTCTGCTTAGTTGAACAGTATGCTTATCTCAGGTGTTTCTTCTGACAGAGAGCTGTGTCCAACAGCAGCTCTGTGAGGGCACATTTTGAACACCAAAGAAGGTTGCTCAGTAGGATGAGACCTACGTTTCAGCTAAACAGGGGGTACTCACCAGAGATGGCCTGTGCTCTTGATCTTTCCCTTCCTCTCTCTTGGAGGCAAGAACGTCACTAGGTCATGAGAGCGTCTGTACCTTACTTCAGAGTTCATTGCAGAAGGCTCCTATCGGGAGAACAAAGTATCCTGCTCGGAAATGCTCAATAATCTGAAAACTGGACATCCAAAGCATGTGGATTCAAGTTCTCCCGAGCAGAAAAAAAAATTTAAAACTCTGTTTTCTCCAGCCTGAGGTAAAGGCTCTAATCCTTACACTATAGAGTAGGAGAGAGAATGCTGTTCTGTGAGAAGGGGGTTGGCATAGGGACCTGCGATCAAGGGCAGATGCTTTCTCCTGAGTCCAGGAGTGCCAGCTCTGATTCACAGTAGTTGCTCATCCCTATGCTTCTGCAGGTTGTGTGTTAACACGTGCATGCCCTAATCCGCTTCAGGCTCAGTAAAGGAGATCAGCTCAAATAGTGCAGATTGCTGGCGTGAGCCTGGCTGAATCTCCTTGGGGTGAACTAGGGAGTTGCCCCACATGCTGACACAGTCACAGTTGGGCTGGGACAGGATTCTCCAGCTGGGAAAAGAGAAAACTTCTGTTCCTGCTCTAAATTTAGGAAACAGTTAAAAGCTAAAAATACCTCAGGCAGGAGGTTTCTCCTTTTGTTCCAGATTTCCATGCTGAAAACTCTATCAAAATGGGTTTAAAAGCTCTGGAAGTTCCTAAATCCCTCTGTGGCCCAAACCACTACCTCATCATGTCTCTATCATGTCCTGTTTCTTGCTCAGCTGGAATCCAGTTCTGGTTATTACTAAGATGCCACTTAATGTGGCAGCAACAAGATTAGGCAATGCAGAGACAGGCGCTCTGCAGTCTCCTCTGCTGTCCTGGTTTCCTCCAGGCTGGATGAAGAAGTCCCAACTCCCAGCAACTTCTGTTGCTCCCAGAACCTGGCTTTCTCCTTAATTCTCACCTCCTGTCCCCTCACTCCTGGTTGCTTTTTCTTGTCACCTCCCTTTTTACCAGCTCAGGTCTTTATTTGATCCCACACTGGGCCATTTGCTGGACATTTAGGAGTTTCAACAAGTTCTGTCATGGCCAGAGGAGCCTGGGAAGGGGGGGATGGAGGGACAAGGGTGGCTTGGGCTATATCAGAACTGCAGCAGCCAGAGTTAGTCAATTATGGAACTGCAGCCCTGGATCTGCTGGCACAACTGCTTGTGTAACCGCTCCCTAACCCAGTTGCGTCAGACAGACATCAGTTTCAACAGATTAAATGCCACACAACTCAGATCATTTTGACCAAACTGGGTAAGAAATAAATTGCATTAGCACTTTATCTTGGCACATATGAAGGGTGCAATTAAAAGAGGAGGTGGAGCTTACAGTAAAATGAGCTATAAATTCTGACCAAGATCAACTTTGGCCAGAAGGGAAAGTGCAACTGAGGTTTCATATGCCAGCAAGATCATTGCTGACATGGAACTAAACATTGCTAACATTAAGCAATTTCAGAAGAAGGTCTTATGCTGGAGTAAATTCTAAGGATGTATTTTGGAGTTTGTAACATCCAGGTTAAACAGTTCATCAAAATTATACATAAAGATTTCTTAGCAAGTTTACTAGGGGACACCTGATATGTACTTATTTTGTAGAGGTAAAACAGTTTTTCCAGATCATTACGGTCATTTCAGCCTCATATGTTTTTCTCTATTCTGTGCTAAGACGGAAAGACATTATTAATATAAAACTTATAACAGTCAGAGAGAAAGAGAGAAAAAAGAAAATTATTCACAAAAATTTATCTTAAATGCCAACAATGAGAAAGTAGGAGTGGAGTTTTCTATGTGGTCTGATAAAGTCACAGGCTGTGATCTTCCCAGATAGCAAAATTAGCATCTATATTGCCAGGACAAAGCTCAAGATTATCTCTGTTAAGAAAACGAAGAGAAAGGTAAATAGGTCTTTAAATATGGGTATGCTTATTTCCTTTCAGACTAGAGTCATCAAAAGACAGTTTAATTTAATTTCATTTGGGAGGTTAGACCAATTACTACGTGGCAGAAGACAGCTAACACTTGCTTTAGACTTTGGTTTTCATTTGACTAGAAAGTGACTATGCAGCCATGTGAACAGACCTTTAAAGCATTTAATATCTTTTGTATGCTGAATGAGTAGAAGTTGGCAAAAAGACAGCTTCTCTCTTCGTATCAGCAGCAGAAATAAAAATATATTTATCACATTGATACAGCTACTTTCTTTAGATTTAAAGAAGACTACTTCTTGTCTACCTCTAAAAGTCTTCTGGTAGCATACAGGTAGCATTAATTGCCATATTAAATAAATAATCTTACTGGTAAAAACAAGAAATATTCTTTAACCTGCTCTTGTTTTAAACATTAGTCAGATGAACTTGGTTTTAATGAGGGTTGGACAAGATTCTTATAATATTATACATCAAATATAATTTAAACTACATGCTGTCTATGAATATCACAGTCAGGTTTGTTAGGTTTTGCCTTGTGTGACATAATTAAAATAGCTTTCTTTTTTCTTTTTTTTTCTTTTTTCTTTTTTTTTTTCTTCTATAATTGTATTCTTAATTCTCTGCTAAGGATTAAACAGGCTATACATAATTTAGAGTTGTCCTTTATTCTAATTATTTACAATACTATTTTCTGTAGAGGTAAATTGTATGCCAATAATCATCATCATCATATCATAAGCCTCTGACATGTAATGATTATTAATCTGCTGTATCCTTTAGTTTTCCACAGTTCGTTGGCACCATTGTTGATATTGATAGCTTTATTTTTTCTAGAAACTAAGTGAGCAATTCATCAAGAGAACAACATAGGCTGGAATTTAAAGATAAAACATCCAGGTCGGTAACTCATCAAGTGTCTTACACCCGAAAAATGTGCTGGAACATACAGAAGCTGCGTCTGGTTTGATTTCTGTATGTGCCAGATTAGCAGTGGGAATGTCAATGCACACAAGGGTGTGGGTGCCTTGGAGTGCTTGCAGTGAACCAACACACAGAATTATACATTTCAGTAAAAAAAAGTCTGCTCTCAAAAGATCTGAGGAAAAAAGAAAAAGACCTCTTAACCAATTATATCAAATAATTTCCAAATTCATTTTTCTGTAATAAATTTCTAAATATGTTTAAAAATGTTTCAAGCAAGCATGTCAAGAGTGGGTAGTATTCAGCCATCTCAAGATGCAGACAATCACTGAGAGAGATTTACAGAATCAAATTGGGTCCTGACTTTCCAGCATATTTACATCAGATGATGGTCTCAAAATGTGTTCAGGCCTTTTTTAAAAACAGGAATCTAAGAAGACTGGGTGATGTGCCCAAGTTCATGATACGGTCAATAGAGAGCGTTACCAACACCACAGAAATCTCCCTTTCCACTCATTATAAAATACCCCTATATGAATTTTTAGTGTCCGCATGCTGGAGCAAGCTGATGGGAAATGGGCTTAGCGTTGAAAATCCCGTTATGTATGCTCACCCAACACTTTTTGATGTCTAAATACATATGTAAGTCTACCTCTGAGTACAGTGGTGCTGGTTTTATAACTGAAAATTTGGAAATTAAAAGTACTAAGAGTAGTACTTGCCATTGAGGAAAAAAAGAATGAGACTTAAGAAAGTTGGTATTATTTAAAAGGTTTTTATTAACTTTGCTTTAAATAATGTAACTGGCAACAAGATGAAACAGTCCTGAAATGGGTGAATAATATTTTGTCAATGTTTAAGATAAGAGGATGAATACTTGGCATAGTATTTGATTTTGATTATTAATAATTGATATTGTTATTTATATAGTAGCGTAGATGAACAGGTCAGTTCACAGAAGCAGGAAAATACAAACTCTATGAGGAACTGACAGTCTAGTTTCCAGAGTATATTATATATATTTGCCCTTTTATATCTTTAAACGTGTCAAAAAAATCTAGTTATCTGTTCTCCCCATTGCCAGCTAAGGCAAATGTTGAACAGCTCAGGGAGGGCATTCATGGAACATAAGCCTGAGCTCGCTTTCTGTTTTTCCAGTTGTCCTTTATAGTCTTTGAGCATCTCCTATTATTGTGACATCAGTTTTATTTCTTAAAAAACATAAATATAAACCGCTAGGTAGGACAGGAAAAGCATGTGTCTTTTTTTTTTTTTTCCCTAAAGTATTAACACAGTAATTATGTCTTCTGCAATGTAACTGAATGTCCAGTTTACTGCATGTCCTGAATTTTTCAGTGTGCTTGTATTCCTCCTCACTCATCTGTTCTACAGAATGTAAGCAGTGCTGCAGGGACAGGCCTCATTCCTTTTCAGGTCAGGCCAACAAAGCCAGGCCAGGTATCTTGAATTGCAAATGCTCTCTAACCACATTTTCCCAGTAAGTTGTTGCCTAGGAGTTTGGTTGCTTTTATTCTTTTTCTTATTTTTTTTTTCTTCTCCCCAGAAGAAATTTCTCTTACTGAAAAAAAATATAACTTCTCAGAGGGATATGCCCTTGGATGAATGTGTGAAACTGTCAGAAGAGATTTCTTTTTTTTTGACCTCCTTGAATTTTGCATAATCATTTTATTAGAAGAAGGATTTTTTTTTTTTTTTGATGG
>VXAL01013253.1:65082-83162 GCA_013399475.1 Chauna torquata | reverse complement strand
ACTTTCAATTCATGCTTCAATGCATTGTTCCTTCCTTGATAGATTATAAATCTGTATTTATTTATTTATTAAGAAATACTTCAGATCTGTAAAAACATAACACTTTCTTCTGTTCTTTATCTGCACTGAGATCCCTTGGCTATAAATGTTATTTACAGCCTACACTGCCAAAGTGTTTTAATGGATTTTGGAGGTAAGTGAGGATAAGGCCCATCTTGCTAAACACAGAGATAGAATGTAAAATGATAAACTATGTGACCATCCACTTCCACTTACTAACAGGTATAGTCTAAATGAGCTTATAGAGAACCAAAACTATGGAATTTACAAGCTGGGGAAAAAAAAAAAAAAGAATGTGTAAGGAGGTGGAAATTAAAGCCAATTTACAGTTTCCCTACCCCTCATGCTAGTTATTTTTCTTGTTACCACCTTCTCTTCCAAACCCTTGGTGTTCAGGCTACATCATCATATACTGAGATTCACACACTTTTTTTCTAATACACATTTCCCCCCTCTTATACACTTATCTTTCAATTGAGACCACACTTTTAAGCTTTCTGTCCTTCCCTTGCTTCCAAATGACAATGACAACAGCAAAATCACAGGACATATCTTCCCTCAGAACTTTACTCCAATGCCATTAAAGGTTTATTTAGTCTGGTAGTAGAGTTGGGGCCATATGAGGCTCTTACTCTATTCAGGAAAAGTTAACGGTTCCCTGCAGGACTATATAACTCTTCTTTACTTACATTAGGAATAGTATGATTCTAGTAATGACCTGGCACTACAGCTCTGGAAAAGACATTCATCATGTCTTTCTGCTTCTTGTTCAGTAGAATTATGCAAAAATGGTGTGTGAGAAGAGATTTGAAATGCACTTTTTAACATATATATTATAGAAATTCTGAGAAGTCACAGAGGACTCTTCTGCATTAGCTTTCTTATTGAAATATGCAGTTTATTACACCAAGAAGGGGCTCTAAAGAGCAAATAAAAAGAAGTCTGGGCATAATGACTTAGTGTTTACAGAATATAACTGTTACGAGACTGATTGCATGATATATTACTTCTTTCATTGTGAGCCACAGAACAGGTAGAGGCATGGTAGACTAATTTGGTTTATATATTCAGCTGTAAGGCTAGACACTGCATCATTCTTTTCATAAAGCAGGGGCTGGAGGCATGTGGAACACATAGCCATGACAACAATAAACCAGCTCAGAGCCCGAGCTGCAAGTAAGAAACTCAGCCTTGTCTCTGTCCCTTCCTGCTCATGACCCAACTCTCCATATTCTCTGGACAGGGGGCTGGGTGCTCATGAATGATCTATTGAACAGAGGTACGGTACGGAGAAGCATGTCCACAACGAACCTTTTAACAGAATTTCCCACCATTACACTAACACTAGCGCAGCTCCAGTCTGGCTAGTGGTGACTTCAGATCAAGCATACAAAACCTCTAGGCAACTGCTCTACTTCGCAGACTTATTATATAGACTTATTGCTGTATAGTAAACGGTGATAAAAAGACAAACATCTTGTCTACATTAGGACTCCCATTGTTGCCAATACGGATGGAGGTGCAGGGTGGGGGGCGGTGAACACCTAGAACTCCAGCTGGAATCAATACAAATTGCATATACTCCAAAGTCCTTGAAGACTGAACCCAAACTGCCTAAGTTGACATTTTATTGGCATGAACAGGTAATATGAAAGCCATATAGGAACTTCTGATGTGCTAAATAATAAAAATGGATTATCTGTACACCTCACATGAAATGAGCACTAGTGATGAAAGAAGAGATCAATTTCAGACAGCAGATCTGTTTTCAGACTGTAGTTCTTTGTTGCTGATGGTATGTAGTGCATTTTGACATGGTCCATAAAGACCTAGCTAATCACATGGTGCTAACATGTTCTCCTCTTTTCTTACGCTCATTAGCATCAAAAGTCAGTTTTACAGATGGAGTAGCATAGGAATGACAAGAGATAGTAGCTGGCAAGGGAATGGGGAGAAATTCAGGGGAACTAATTCAGCAATTTATCCCATCACATTTTATTCCAAATGAGAATTTCTACAAATCCTATGTGGAATCACTGCAGTGCTTTCTGCATTCCTTCCTCCATGAAGATGAAAATCTTGGTATTTTATACGTTTTTTTTTTTTCTCTTTTCTTTTTTTCTGTCACAAGATCACGTCATTACGTTTGTGTTCTACTAATCACGTATGACTATACCCAGGACCTCTTTTCAAGAGGGTCTCAAGGCTATAAAAATCAAATGAGCAAGGGCTGTGGAATATTATCTTCTTGAGGACAGGTGAAGATTCATTTAGCAACAGAGTTAATGAGATCTGTGATCACCTTTATCTAGACTGGACTCTGTAATGACCGGGAACAGTACTGAGAAGGAAGAACTGTGATGATGCAGTCACTTTGAAGTGGTTTAATTCTGAGTCTATTAATTAGTTTCAGTTTCATCTGTTTTTGCAGCAATGGTGGTTTCTGATTTTAGATACAATAAAGTACAATCTAGATTTTGCTAGTGCTGGAGTCATCACTGGATTCAGCTAGAAACTTTTTTGACCAACTGCAGATGTCAGCGGCTCATCCATTTTGTTTGCCTCACTAGATGATGGTGTCTCAGTGGATTATTAAGGTCTGGCCTGCTATTTAAGTATGAATTCACAGAAGTACAGAAGCACAAGAATGGTTGGGGTTGGAAGGGACATCTGGAGGTCATCTGGTCCAACCTCCCTGCTCAAAGAGGACCACCCTGCAGGTTGCCCAGGACCATGTCCAGATAGCTTTTGAAGATGTCCAAGGAGGGAGAATCCACAACCCCCCCCAGGCAACCTGTGACAGTGGTCCATCACCTGCACAATAAAGACGTGTTTCCTGATGCTCAGAGGGAACCTCCTGTGTCCAGTTTGTGCCCAGTGTCCTGGCACTGGGCACCAATGAAAAAAGCCTGGCTGTCCTCTTTGCACCCTCCCTTCAGGTATTTATGGACATTGATGAGATACCCCCTGAGCCTCCTCTTCTCCAGGCTGAACAGTCCTACCTCTCTCAGCCTTTCCTAGTAGGAGAGGTGCTCCAGTCCCTTCATCATCTTCATGGCCCTTTGCTGGACTCTCTCCAGTAAGTCCATGTCTCTTTTATATAGGGGGGCCCAGAACTCCAGGTATGGCCTCACCAACTCTGAATTCAGTGGAATTCTTGTGTTCTCATGAACATAAGAAGTCCAGAATGTCCACTCACATGTCATATCTAGTCATATACCACTGTTACTCCAAGGACCTTCTATAATCAACCCCTAGAAAGTTAGTTTGTACAAGTTTGTTATCTGGTGGTGACTAATTGTAAGATAAAATTTGTGCCACAGTCAGTGGCAGCATATCAGGCCATAATATCTTAGTGGTACTTTTCTATACATCACTCTTCTACTTCTCATTTGCTCATTTAATCTTTTTCATTTACATTCACTCACTCACATTGTTCAGAAGAATGCCATGAACTCAAAAATACTTCCTACTGTTAAATGTGTTGGGGTGTGAAAGTAAATTAATTGGCTCTCATGTTTTTAAGGTAATGATTTTCATTATTAGTTTAAGAAAAGCATAGTTAAAATTTTAGAAGGCGAGGCTGTGAATTTCTGTGTACAAACTAACATAAGCAAAAGTTGGAAAAATAAAACAATACATAACATGCCTTGGAACAGCACACCAAAGATGAAAAACAAATTTGCCATGCCTGCAACCATTTTGCTGTTGTTACTCAGCTATACCATTTTGATTAGGTAGCAAACTCTATCTGGTGTTTAATGGACCTTTTACCTGGTAAGAAATAAATGTATTGTTTTTATAATTGAAACAAAGAAAAAAATTACATTAGATTTTTGTATTACTTGTTGTTTTGGAAGTATTGCAATCTTTCAACTGTAAACAAACATATAAGGTACCAGCATTTTACTTACTTGACAAAAAAAATGTTTTCTTTTAATTTAAAAAAAAAAAACAAACTACGTATGCAAGCTAATGTCAGCAGTTTCAATCACAAAAGCTTAATCCTTCACAAAAATAAGCAAAAAATAAACAATGTATAAGACAAAGAACTATTTCTTGTATAATAGCATTTCTGGAGGGCAATTTTTCTTCAGGACAGAAAAAGATTAAATGCACTGGATACATTCAGTTTGAAATATTATAACTGGGCATCTTTTATAGCTTGTCTTTATAGTCTTGAAAAGATGCAGTTTGGAGAAGTCTAGGATTTTTACCTCATTACCTCCAGCACCAAGCTAACATAGAATCATAGAATCACAGAATGGTTTGGGTTGGAATCTTAAGGATCATCTAACTCCAACCTCCCTGCCATGGGCAGGGACACCTTCCACTAGACCAGGTTGCTCAAAGCCCCATCCAGCTTGGCCTTGAACACCTCCAGGGATGGGGCATTCACAACTTTTCTCTGCAACCTGTTCCAGCACCTCACTACCCTCTGAGTGAAGAATTTCTTCCTTATATCTAATCTAGATCTACCCTCTTTTAGTTTAGAGCCATTACCTCTTGTCTTTTCCTTATACTCCCTGATAAAGAGTCCCTCCTCATCTTTCCTGTAGACCCTCTTAAGCACTGGAAGGCTTCTGTAAGATCTCCCTGGAGCCTTCTCTTCTCCAGGCTGAACAACACCAGCTCTCTCAGCCTGTCTTCACAGGAGAGGTGCTCCATGATCATCCTCATGGTCCTCCTCTGGACTCACTCCAACAGGTCCATGTTCTTCTTCTGCTGGGGGCCACAGAGCCAAACGCAATACTGCAGATGGGGTCTCACAAGAGTGGAGTAGAGGGGGAGAATCACCTCCCTCGACCTGCTGGCCATGCTTCTTTTGATGCAGCCCAGGATATGGTTGGCTTTCTGGGCTGCAAGCACACATTGCTGGCTTATGCTGAGCTTCTCATCAACCAACACCTGCAAGTTGTTCTCCTCAGGGCTGCTCTCAATCCACTCATCACCCAGCCTGTGTTTGTGCTTGGGATTACCCTGTCCCAGGTGCAGGACCTTGCACTTGGCCTTGTTGAACTTTGTGAGGTTTGCACAGGCCCACCTCTCAGGCCTGTCAAGGTCCCTCTGGATGGCATCCTTTCCTTCCAGCATGTCGACTGCACCACACAGCTTTGTGCTGTCAGCAAACTTGTTGAGGGTGCACTCAATCCCACTGTCTATGTTGCCGACGAAGATGTTAAACAGCGCCGGTCCCAATACCAACCCCTTAGGAACACCACTGGTCAATATGGCATCCAGTTAAGATGTCCAGGCATAATAAGTGACAGTTAAAGAAATGTTCATTCAACGATGGTATCCAGGTGTCTTACAGTAGCTTAGAAGGAATCCTTCACTGTAACACCATAACAAGAATTCTCTTTCCAAGTTTTGTATACTTCTGTGTACATGTACCCAGGTTCAGACAGAGTATCTGAAGTGTGACACATTCTCATTGCTTTCTTTAAGATTCTACTCTAGCAATGCTTTCCAAAATAGTTTTTTTTTTTTCTCCTAGGTGTGGTTGGGTGAACAGTAATATTAGAAAATCATCCCTGAAAACAAACCTGCAAGGACAGAAAGGAGGAATGCTGAGTGTGTGATGTCTGGCACATGTACACTTCTGAATGACTGGAAGTCCTCCTTGGCCTTGCTCCTTCATCTGAGCATCTTTCAAAGACACTTCAGGTGCTGAAGTCAGCCAGAGGCTCCAGGAAGGAAACCCTTCCCTGCTAGGGCTGAAGACACTCCCCACGGATGGGCACTCTTCACCTGAGAAGAGCCCTGTGACATCCCATGCTTCCCCACACACTCCTTGTGGTGGGGACATAGCGCAAAGCTATAGGCAGAGGGATGCCCCTGGCCAATGTGCACCCCCACAGCCCTCTCCTGAGGCCCCCTGCACCCCAAATGTGGCACTGGAGAGCTGGGGAGAAACTATGATGCTGGGCTGGGAACCTCTGATTTATCCCTCCTGTGACAGGGAGGGCCAGATGCAAGCCTGAAAAACAGAAAAGTTTACTTTTAGTGCATGGTTCTCTACATGAGAGCTATGCATCAGCATCTGGATTAAGGCAGAGGAATAAGAAGGGAAAAAAACACATTCAGAGCAACAGTAATTATAACAGGAGTAACAGATGAAATGAGCTGTGTCTAAGACAGAGTTGGGGATAAAAAGCATGTTAAAATTGACTGTCTTTAGAGTCAAAGATAAAATAAAATGGTTTGGTTTACCAGAGGAATAAGATTATTAAACAAGTAACACTCTTTATAGGCAGTCTGCTGATGAAACATATACTAAAACGAAAAGTGCTAAAAAAGCACCAACAAAAAAATATGTTGCTTCTGCTCATTCAGTGGTACTATCAGTTAATTAAGTTAACTTGCTAGCAAAGGCAGAAAAAAAATGATTCAGGAGTTTAACTGATTCTATAAAACAGTATAATTTTAAATATACATTGATACACATTTTGTAGATTATCATATAATTTTATAAGAAGAAATTACTTCATATTAAGTCAAAATTTTTGATATTTTTATTATATAGTTTATGAAAAATTTTTAAATGCACATAGGAGGAAGTATGCATGCATGTGTGCATGTATGTGGGTATGTATTTCTGTATATGCTGAGAAAGTACAGTCTATAAAAAGATTTGTGCATTTTGGTGTTGTTCACAGACATTAAGGATAAAAGTAATCTAAGGAAAATTAATATAATAAACCTAGTCCCCAATTTGTAAATGATCAATTACTTTAATCAGAATTGCACAACATGAATATGTTATAGTTTATGTACTTTACCAAAAAGATTGAATTTCAAACTCATCCTTTTTGACAGAAGAAAATACTACAAGATTTTTTCGTCAGTGTTGTCCTACAGGGACCTCTGAGTGCTTTTTAACTGTTAATTGAGCTTCACTACACTTCTCTGAGGTAGATATTTGTGGGTAAAATAAGGATCAGAGTGACTAAGTGATTTGTCAAAGTCAAAAGAAGTCTTAACCTTCACTGTTTTTTTTGGCTGACAAAAAGGAATGTTTTTTACTACAAGGTAACTAAAGGCAGCAGAAGTGCTCCAAACACCTTTAAGTTTCAAGTGCAAGATTGGTCACAAGCAAGGCAGAGTGTACAGAAACTTCCTTAGCTAACTGCTGGTAAAAACTACAAATGAATTATTTATGATAAGACTTCTAGAAACAAGTAAGTACTTTTTTTTTTTCTTTCTTTCTGTAATAGCCCTGTCTTTCTTCTAACTTAACACAAACTTAAGACATTGAGGGCCTGCTTTCAGATAAGCCAGGCAGAAGAAGTAAGATTTAGCAGTCTCTCTTGAATGTCTTTTTCATCCTTAGACAGACTATCTGTTTTCATACATCACTGAAAAAATTAATGATCTTATATACAAATACGGGTCTTTTTATTAGTCCATGAGTGTCCAGAACTGTGCAGGAAAATAATCAAATATGTACTGGCCTTTTTGCAATACACCAGCTTGAATTATTATGTGGTTATTGTGCATTTAACAATGGAGCTCCCTGCTGCTGTTGCTTAGAATGATCACTTTGTCTCTATCAGGTACAGATAGTTTTTACAAAACCTTGGTTTCAAAGAGCAAATCATAATGAAGTACAGGATATTGTAGTTCATGGACACATGCTCCAAAGATCAGTACACAAGTAGTATTTGCTTGTGAATACTTATTCAGAGATACTTTCAAAAGGCTCTGCAGTTTACTAATTGCCTTCCTTTATGTACCCTTACAGATTTTATGTAACTTGCCATCCCTCTAGTTCTCTTTCATTACTCTGCTCCGTTCCTTTCATTATGGCTGTTGTAGAGTACTGCAGTTTTCCACATTGACTATCTTTATTCACATTCTTATTTAGTCTCAGTCTGGTAGCTGAGGGATAGATGCAAAAGTGATGAGAGTTTGGTTTATCCTTAGCCTTTATTATCGGATACCCACAAGGAAATAAAGCTTTGATCTACTTCCTTAGAAAGCTAATCCTGGTGATTATGTGGAGATATGTGCAGTGGTAGCTACAGGGATATACTTCTTTAATCTCTTGGTGTTGAATACTTAATCCAGTAAAGATTCTTGGCAAGAAGATTTAAGAAAGAACAAAATCATTAAACTGTTCACAGGCATTGTTTTCAGGAATGCAGATTTGGTAGGTCACTACTGCAGGATCTCATGCTTATGTTTTTTTTTTTTTTTTTTTTTTGTAAAGGGACACTTAAACTTGTATAATTCCAGAGCAATATGTTGCAAAGCATAATATTTTCATTGTTGCGAACTGTTAAACACTCAAAAGTCCACCTTCCACACTGTGGAATTCAGAAATTGGTATGTGCGGATATGACTAGAGTGGCTATAGCAGTACAGAAATTTTATTTCACTTTATCCAGCCTTAGCCCCAGTTTTCCTTTTTAGTGCAAAATGAGGATGAGGAGCTATAAAAATAGCATATAACTGCCTTGTCCAAGTAATTGAAACTGAAGCCTTTATCCCAGATCTAAATGCTGGACAGTAACAACATGTCCGCATACTTGCATACACAGCTTTTCAGGCAGTACCGGGGGAGACAGAATTATACTATACATATTGTAAAGAAAGAACATAATCCTAATTACCTACATTTTATTTATTTATTTATTTATTTTTCAGACAGTCTGATTTTCTTTTTANTTTTATTTTATTTTTATTTTTTTTTTATTTTAAATTCCAACATCTGATTCTCCCTGGTATAAGACAGACTTTTAGATATCTGTTACCCATGTGGCTTTTCTTCACAGTAACACTTGTAAATGAGAAATAGAATGATTGATTTTCTAAAGATTATAAATCTTCCGTTATTGCAAGATGATCATATTTAGTTTGAACAAAAAGAATCTCAGGAAAAAAACTTGCTGCTTCTCGGTAACATTTTAATAGTTTTCAGCATTTCACTAAACATGCAGCAGTTTCAAGAGGGCATTTTCTTAAAAGTTGAAAGGTTTGAAATTATTCAGCTTAATTACAAGTGGCAACTGTTCGGAAAATATACGCTTTTTAACAACAGGGAAGAATGAAGACTGTATCTGTTAATGTGATAGTAGTGGAGTTCCTTCATTTCTCAAAAACAAAATTGCTATATAGTTTCGTGCCTTGATAGGTTACAGTGATGACACAGTGATTTAAAGTATACTATACTGTATATCTTACATTGACAAATACATTAAATGAAGTTGCTGTGCACACACAGACTGGCTGAAGTGAACAAACTGTGTGTAGACCAGAAATAGGATTCAGTTTGCAGAAACCGTGCTTATGTTCTACTGGGAAGAAAGTACATGAAGACTGTATAATTTATGCCCAACCAATTATCTTCCAATATGTATTTCATCAATCTAATTAAGCATTTTGCTTTTTTAATCTTCCAAAATTACACCGCCCCCCCTCAGCTTATGGTCGAAGCGGAGTTACACAGCATCATGTGACATTTTAGCATGATTTCAAAGAATTGTAATAATCATAAAAGAGATCATATATGATTGCATGCTATCCCCCCCAAAATAACTAAGCTAGAAATATATTGTAATGAATCCCTGTCCATCTAAGTATTTCATATTTCTCACTATGGTATGCATCACACTCTTTGAAATTTGTATCAGTGTCAATGACAAAATTGAGTTTTTTTGTTTGTTCATTTGTTTTCTGTTTTAATAACCCTGCTATTAGAATTAAAGGAGACCTTCTGTCATGCATAAAGTTTATGGGCTCTGATTCACCTGAACTGAAAAAAACAGCATGATGTTTGAAAACATTACCATTACCCTACTGTTCACTGGGATCTGGGACAGAGACCTTAATTCAGATAGATTGCATTTACAGACTATGGAATTCCTTGTAATATCTACAAACTAAGAAAATGTAAACCAGTTATATTCGTGTTTAAGTATAAATCTAGGAACAGCTTGAGTGAATATGAAAGGAAACCTTTGTTTTGCTTTATTCCTTGTCGTAATCAAGTCTTGTGTTTAAAGAAAATGAAAAGAAGTGCTTTTTCACAAAAGGCATAATTTTGTGGAACTTATTGTCACAGGTTATTATTTATGATAAATATATGAATATGAGTTCAAAAAAGAGTTAGAAAAACATTCAGGATAGGTTTCTCAGCTTACTGGGAAGGAAGATCCAGACATTGCCTATGGCCCAGGCAGTTGCAAAACCACTGGCTGCCAGATGCTGACAATATCCAAGGAAGGGATCACATGGTAGGACAAAGGAGAATGAATCACTCTCTTTGTGTATTGATTTCCATGCTCTGTTAACTATCAGCTACTGGAGACAAGATCTGCACCTAAGGTGATGTTACATGTTTAGTTCAAACTAGCTACCTAAATTTTTCCTTAGCAGGAAGAGACTCAAGAGAGAGAAAGAGAAGAACTTCCTGAAGCTATCTTACTCCTTTCATTTTAACATGTACATATATCAGATGAAATGTCTCCTGGAGGTGTCCATTCCTCTACTAACTATTAAAGATGACAGAATAACTTATATTATGGCCCTAACCTTTAGACAAACAACAACAACAAAAACTAGTCTGGATAAGCCCTGATCTAAATGATTTTCTATTGTTTGTCTATGAAACTTGAAACTTAAATTCCATGAAAAAAAAGACAGCAGGTTTCTCAAGGCAATTAGATGTTTATGTAACAAAAACAACAACAACAAAAAAGGAATAAAAAATCTTTTAGAAAGTCTCTGATGGTCAAAGTGCAAAATAGCTTCTCGTAATGATAATGGGCAGGAGGACTTTACAGAGAAACTCCTTGCAGATAAGTTATCCAGCAGGTCCTATTGCAGATTTTCTTGCCTGTTCCAGTGAAACATTTGGTAGTTTTGGCTATCACTTTCCTGGCTGGAAGCTGCTGGGGCTGCACTCTGCTTCAGCCTCTCCCTGTTATCTGATACTGATGCGGAAAGGAGGTGTATATGGACACCTTAGCTCCTTCTGTCCCCTTCTTCCCTCATAGAGCGAATCCTTCACAGGAGTTCTGCAGAGAGTAGGATTCTTTAGGGGAAAGATTGAAATAAGAAATTGAGAAGTTAGAAGAGTACAATGTTTGGGATCAACCTGAAATTATATATTTTTTTTTTGTCGCTCAAGTCCAGGCAATACAATTTCTCATTTGTTTTGGGTTGTTTACCTCTCAAAAATTCAATTCAATCCCGTAACCTCATATGGAAATTAAGGTTCTAAATACAATATATTCTGTTCCTCAAAGTACAGGTTACTGTGGCTTGTATATTGCACATCAGACTCATACCTTGCTCCATGGTCTTGTATCAATACTTTCAAAAACTCATTTATAACAACTCAGACTTTATTTGCTTCCCTGGGGCTAAAATTCCCCACATGAAGTTTGTGTGTCACTTAAGAGCCAGTCTTTTGACTGTGAGATGATGGGGTGACATCTAGTGCTATCCTTTTGTTTTCATTTTCCTCGGTATAGTACTCACATAGATTCACTTGTGCAGCTTCATCCATTCTTAGTCACACATCTCCCAGACTGAAAAGATTAAAAATCTTCTCTAGGCTGAAAAGAAACATAAGTGAGAGACTGTGAGTGTTACATGAGTTCAAATGTTGGGAGATGCTCAAATAGAACTGTTATATTTACGCCATGGGAATACATAAAGAGCACTCCAGTACCATAATAAAGAGGAGACTTTTCTTATTTGTGTTACCTTTTAATCTTATTTATGTTATCTTTTTAAAGGCATTAGGGTGTAAATCTTATGGTAATTTAGGACCCAACATTATTAAATTATTAAATAACCTTAATTTTTTGTTGCTGATTTTCCTTCATTGAAATGTCAGGTTATCTTTATCAAGTGTATGTGATATCAGTGAAATAAAATTAAGAAATTGAGAGTGTTTCCAAAGTATTTTGTTATAAAAGTCAGCTTTATATAAATGGGAAGGATGGTGGACACTTTATCTTGCCCTGCTAACAGCATTCAAGCTAATTTCTTTCTCTGGTCTGCACTAGTTCTGTGCCATTCATTCTTGTGGAAGTTAATCCATTTATTTGAACTGGAATGGGATCTAACTCCTACTTAATGAAGAAAGTGTTTACTAATTTTCTTTGAGAATAAAAAATTTCTTTGATAATGTCCTCAAAACTCAACTTAAGAGTTTGGCCAGGACACTCTGCTAAATGGTTTGCATTGTAGGTAGTACAACAGTTGTTTTTTGGATAATGCAGGGGTCGTTATCTTATTAAGAATATAGCTGGCAAAAAGAAATCTTTTTCTGTGAAGTTTTTTTTTTTTTTTCCCTAAAGAATGATAAAAAAATAAAGATATTTCTGAAATTTTTGAAGGAAAACAGTTTGTGGATACAGAAATATGGACAAGTCACTATGACTACACCAAATCTGCTTGCAACGTATATCAGATCCCCCTCCACAGCTGGAATTCAGACCAGGCTAGGGTTTGCCATTATTCTCTTTCCATCCATGCATTTAATTTTCCTTTTCTGTGAAAGCAGAAAGAAAAGACAGCGCACATACCGGTCTTGCCCTAACAAAGATCATGTATTCAGCTGGACATGAGAGGAAAGAAGTCATCCAAGGTCCTCCTTCTAAGGTCTTGTAGTTGAGACAGATTATGAGATCATCTGTTTCTCTTTGCTGCTCTTTAATGTAATTCCAGTTTTATTACTGACCCATTTGTTGCAGAGTCAGACTGGCAAGTAAAATATAATTACCTTCACTCAACATGCGAAATGTCTACAATAAATGTATAACCTTAAAGTCTGTTGAACCCAAATGCATTCCTCCTCTTTTAATTTATAAGCAGGAGTGATTAAAATTTGTGTCCTGTCTATACAGGCAAGAGTTTTTCAAAACAGGCTGAAAAAGGTATGATTTTAAGACAAAGAAGTTCTGCTTCTGCCCTGAAGGAATCTTCAGTTTTAGAAAATGAAAACATATATTTACTTTCTTTCTTCACTTCCTTCCTGTTTCATCCATGTTGTGAAAAGAGATTTCAATTAAACCACCATGTGCATGAAATGACAATGTCTAGATGATGGTGTAAGTCGTATATATGTTATCTGTTTGAAGGAACACCTTGATTTATACTGAGAAAACCCCATTTGTTTGATTATTGTTTTTGTTTTGTTTTGTTTTCAGCTTATGAGTGTATTTCACCCTTATTTCTGGATCCCAAAGCCTAGGTAGAGACATTGCTGAGAAGAATACGGCCATGGAAGAAAGAAGAAAGAGAATGTACAAATCAGCAAAAATCAATATATTTTGTGCAGACTAGCAGAGAATGACACCCATTAAGGACTCTGCTGTCTGGTAAATATTTTAGAATGATTTTCAGCTGATTTCACAATAATTTTAACATAGGATAAACATTTTTTTTTTTTTTACAACTTCAACACCTTAAATATATAAAAAATGAAGTTAGTAACAACATGATGACACATGATTATTCCTGACTATCCATTTCACTCTCCTTTCCATGTGTGTGTTTGTCAGGTCCCTGAGGGCACTAGCAAGTCTTAGCGGCCCTGACCAGTGTCACCTGGAGCCTCCACCCACACTTATGGTCCCAGGAGCTCTATTTAAGCTCAGCCCAAGGCATTTTGTGGTAGTTTAAGCTATACTGGCTGAGTGCTGAGCTATAGGGTACTATTGGTTTTTGTCTCAGCACATGGGGGCTGGCTTGTCTTTGGCTCTGTGTTGTCACTATAGCCCTGCCCAACAATCATTAGACTTGATCTTAACCCTGATCTGCAAAATGGCTTCCCAGTTTGATCTCAGACCTGCCTTGTCACCATGACACTGCCTTATGGTCTGTGTGCCTGGTTGGACCTGGCTGCAGTCCCTTGGTCTGCCCTGTTTCCTTGCCATGGGATGTGCCCTGGCTGATGGGTCCCCTGTGGCTCCCAGATTTCTAACCTTAGAGAGCAGCCCTGCTCTTGCTGCTTTCTGACAAGTTACCTCAGGTCTCACCAAGCCCCGAGCTGAGCACCATAGAATCTGTTTTCTGACCATGCATGGTCTTGTCCCTATAAACCCTCCTGAGAGGACTAGTATTTCCCCGAGCCCCAATCTCCCCACAATCCTGCTCTACCTGTCCCAAACTCCTAAACTGGCTCCTTTCCTGCCTAGCCCACCCAGCCTTGAGGGCTTGCAAAAGGCAGCTTGGACCTCATTCTCCCCTCTGGGGTTTGTCACTGGTGGCCTGAACATCCCAACCCTGCAAGTTACGTATGTGTCCATTTCCCGTTGTCACTACTGTAGCTCTGTTCCTGCAGTAGCCCACAAATGCCCCACTGCAATTAAATCACTGTGCAGCGGGTCCCTTCTGAGTCTAGCAAAGTGAGGTGCAGGGAGCACCTTGCTGGAAGAGGAGCTACTGTGGGGGTCCTGAAGGTGACAACAGGCCTGACTGGTCTCGACTACCTCCCCTAACCCTGCCCATGGCCCAGGAACCCACCTCCACACCTCCTGGGCTGTCAGTCCCAGCTGCTGTGGTTCCAGTCTTCAGGTCCCCGCAGCCCTGCCGTTAGCCCCACCAAGCTGGGCTGATGACCTGTTCTTAGCCTCTCCCCAGGGAGGTGCCTGATGGCTGGGGCTGCCCGCCGAGCTGCCCTGCTCCTGGCTAGAGTTGTGGGATGGGCCCTGGCTGTGGGGGTCCTGCCCTGTTGCCCCCATGAACTGCTCCCACCACGCTCAGCTCACTTCCCCTTAGGGGGCTGCCTTGCTCTTGTTGCTTTCTGACAACTGCCCCAGTTTCTTTGGAGAAGAAGAGTGAGCAATTAATAAAATCATCTCAGAGGTTTCTCATGAAAACATGGGCATTAGGTGTTGTTTCCATATAAGATTCTTGTGAGGGATATATCTAATTGCTTCTTGAACAATTGCAGCTTCACTGATGCTGCTTTCATTATAACTCTACACTATTTCCAAACTCCTATATGTCTTTTACCTGCCCCACCTGTGCCGTTTTAGTTTAAGGTTGTTTTTCCAGGTTTTTTTCATCCCTTTGTGTCAGGGGTGCCATGAGGATACCTGTAGACCTGTCTGACCCTGACCAGTCCCCTGGTGAATCCCATTGGGCCCATTTCCTCTCATCTCTGGATCTATCTCAGTACTCATGCTGGCCTCTATCAGGTGGAAAAGACCTGGTTGCTGCTGCACAGTTGGTGAGGAGTTGTTTGGTGACGCCTGATATAAAAAGCTATTTTGCAAATTGAATAAGAAGACTTTTGGCCCACGCATTGCTTTTTGGCTCTTTGGTCACTATTAGTGGTACAAGATGAGCATAACTTATATTAGTGGTTGCAAGATGATGCAACAGAGTAACACAGGTTATTTGATTTCCTTATTCCTTGATTCATTTCATGTCCCCTATTAATAAACTAGAACACACATTTTGAAATATAAATGCATATAAAAAAGCTGTCACTACTATGCAGAGCAAACAACAACTTACTGGCTGAAAAATGTGACTGTGACAGAGTACTTAAGTCCATAACAGGACAGACAACTGAACCTGCAGTAATACTGCTGTGTAAAGAAGCAGTTTCTGCTTTTTAACCCCCGCAACTTCACAAGGAATCAAATCAAGAGATGATAAGGTGCAACTTAGTCCTCTAAATTTAGACTTTTTTTATGGCTAGCCAGAGTAGTTTCCTGATTTGATTCTTACCACACTGATTTATGCTGGCCAGGTGGTGGTGGGAGGGGGAGCTACTCCTCTCAGCAGCAGTGCTAGCTTGTATTATCTTAAAGCATTTGTTAAACCATAGCTTAAAGGTGCAGTTCTGTGACTGACGTAACCTTATCATTATTTTGACTTTAGCCAATTTTGTGACAAGCTCTGCTATAGTATTTTTGTAGCCAAATTGGGAAATATGGCCTAGATGGGTGGATTAGAAGGTGGATGAAAAACAGACTTTTTTTTTTTTTTTTCNCATCAGTGAGAAGGTAATGAAACGCAGTGCTTATGGCATGATTTACAAGACAAAAGCACTCCAGCTATTCATCTTAAACCACAGCAATTGGACTACATATAGGCAAACAGACTTTTTTTTTTTTTTTTTCCAGCTTAAAGGGTAGCTGCCAATAGCTCTAAGTCAAAGTGGTCAAAGTAGCAACTGGTTACAGGTGGCCCCACTCAGGGCTTGATACTTCGGATCTCCTGAGGTCCTTTACAAATTAAATGATTCTGTGAATCTAATCCCAGGAGATGTTACCATCCAAAAATACAGCCCTACTTCCTCTGTGTGTGCATGGTAAGATTTGTTAGACTCAGTTTTAAGATAAGGGTTGGTTTAACAGTTACATAGCTTCCCAGTCACAATTACAGATACAAGAGGAAGGGCAAGAATGTGTGAGCAGAGATGACAATAAGGACAAGACCACTCTTCGTGTCAGCAGCCTGGAATTAAGGCTGGCTACACTGACTGGAGCCTCAGCCTACAAGGCAGCAAACTGGGTCAGTTACAGAGCACGTAGGGAAGTGAAGGTTAAACTAACACCACAGGTGATTAGAGTCTCCCACACTGAGTTGCTTCAGTTCACAGGATGAATGAACACTTCTCAAGTCCTGGTTGGCAACATCTGAGAGGTTTTTAGATCAAAGCCAATGCTTTGTATAACACATGGAAGTGAGGAAGTTAGTGTAGTTGTCAAATAACTGGTGTCCCTTTTGTTCCCTCTTCCCTTTTGGTAGTAATCTCCAAGAAGCAAATCATGAGCTTACTTAGATTGCCATTTCTCAAATTCCATTCAGTAGAAGTCAAACAAATGGGTCTCTGTAGGCAGATGGCTAAACCAAAACACAGTTTCAAAAGATTATTTAGACTTGAAGTGCTACCAGGAAATAAAGTGAAGAGATTTCTATCCATACTCCATACTGGAGACAAATAGAGGAAAAAAACAAAACAAAACAAACAAACAAACAAAAAAAAACACACCGAAAACTTTTCATCAGAGACCTCTTATTCAATAAACCAGGAAAAGATCTGACTTCATCACTGACAAGTTGGGCACTGCAAAAATAATTGTTCTATACTGATGACTCCAGTGAGGACTGGCAGACACTGAGAGCAGTAAATATCAGGAGTTCATAATACGTCTTGTGGGATGAAACACTGGTTACTTAAAGAAATTAGCAGGACTGTTCCAAAAACCCCTTCCCAGAGCTCAAGATCTTACCATGCCCTGCGTGGTGGGACCACACATAAACATGTAGCTCTGCTGTGTCGAAGCAACAAGACAAAATTACACTGGAATCATCACCAGATCAATATATCTTACTGTCAGGCATTTTTTTTTTCTTTCTTTCTTTCTTTATTTTTGAGCTTGTTTGTTTGTTTTACTGCAACATTCTGTCTTCGGTAACTGTATTAGGCTGATAATCTTATTTTTGTCTTTGTCCTGGTTTTGGCTGGGATAGAGTTAATTTTCTTCCTAGTAGCCAGTCCGAGCAGGACAGGATGAAAAAAATGTTCTCTACACTGCAGCAGGGAGAACAGCCCTACCTGGAGCCTCTGGCAGAAAGCACCAGGGGAGACTCGAGATCGACCCCTAGGGTTTTGGAGTCAGGGATACAGAGGATCCAAGGGCTGCTATACTTCTACTGAAAAAAAAAAAAGATATTGGCAGCATATGAAGGGGTTCGAGCTGCTTCAGAAATGGTTGGTACTGAAGCACAGCTCCTCCTGGCACCCCAACTGCCGGTCCTGGGCTGGATGTTCAAATGGATGGTCCTCTCTACACATGATGAGCCTGATGCTATGTGGAGTAAGTGGCTTGCACAGATCACATAATGGGCTTGAATAGGAAACCCCAGTCTCCCAGGAATCTTGGAAGTGACCATGGACTGGCCAGAAGGCAAAGATTTTGGAATATGATCAGAGGAGGAGGTGACACATGCTGAATGGGCCCCACTGTATAATAAACTACCAGAAAATGAGAAGCAATATGCCCTGTTCACTGATGGGTCCTGTCGTATTGTGGGAAAGC
>VXAL01013253.1:54347-64734 GCA_013399475.1 Chauna torquata | reverse complement strand
GGGGAGGCCTGGCAGATTGATTATATCACACTCCCACAAACCTGCCACGGCAAGTACTGTGTGCTTACAATGGTAGAAGCAACAACCGGATGGCTGGAAATATATCCTGTGCCCCATGCCACTGCCTGAAACACTATCCTGGGCCTTGAAAAGCAAGTCTGATGGTGACATGGCACCCCAGAAAGAACTGAGTCAGACAACGGGACTCATTTCCAAAACAACCTCATAGACACCTGAGACAAAGAGCATGGCATTGAGTGGGTATATCACATCCCCTATCATGCACCAGCTTCTGGGAAAATCGAACAGTACAATGGACTGTTGGTCTACACTGAGACTACAATGAGAGCAATGGGTTCTGGGACATTCAAACATTGGAATACACATTTAGCAAAGGCCACCTGGTTAGTCAACACTAGGGGGTCTACCAATTGAGATGGTCCTGTCCAGCCAAAACTGTTAGGTATCGTAGAACGGGATAAAGACCCTGTAGTGCACATAAAGAACATGTTGGGGAAGACAGTTTGGGTTATTCCTGCCTCAGGCGAAGGCAAACCTATCTGTGGGATTGCTTTTGTTCAAGGATCTGGGTGCACTTGGTGGGTAATGCAGAAGGATGGGGAAGTCTGATGTGTACCTCAAGGGGATTTGATGTTGGGTGGGAATAGCCAATGATTTGAATTGTGTGATGTTTATTGTTATATAATATTGTATGTCATCACTACTGAGGTTGCTATATGCCATATTAATGGTACTACAGTAAGAATCATCCAGATTTATGATGAATGAATTTTGATGGAAACAAACAAAACATGGCAGTGATGGAACCAGAACTGGCTTCAGAATGCGACAGTCCAACATCACACACCATCTCTCCTGCCCTGAAGGTCTGTTATGATAGATGGAGCCAAATGTCATGGACTAAACGAGCTCAACTGAAGTTTTAGAGGGATGGCACATAGACTAAGGGAATGATATCTATGTGTGTGTATATACATCAAAAGACAGGAAAGGTGGTGATTATCTAGGATGTATTGGAAAGTGTGGGACCTGAACTTGAAGTAAATGGTTTGGAATAAGAGGTGGATATTGTCCTGGTTTCAGCTGAGACAGAGTAAATTTTCTTCCTAGTAACTGGTATGGTGCTATGTTTTGTATTTAGGATGAGAATATTGCTGATAACACACTGATGTTTTAGTTGTTGCAGAGCAGTGCTTACACAGAGCCAAAGACTTTTCGGCTTCTCATACCACCCTGCCAGTGGGGAGGCTAGGGGTGCACAAGGAACTGGGAGGGGACACAGCCAGGGCAGCTGGCCCAGACTGGCCAAAGGGATGTCCCGTACCATGTGTCATGATGCTCAGCAATAAACTGGGGTGGTTGGCTGTGTATGTTGGGGGGGTGGTTTGCTGTTTCGGTGCTTGGGGAGGGACTAGGCATCAGTCAGCGGGTGGTGAGAAATTGCATAGTGCATCACTTGCTTTGTATATTCATTTATTATTATTATTAGTATCCCTTCCTTTTCTGCCCTATTAAACTGTCTTTATCTCATCCCATGAGTCTTTACTTCTTTTTCCCGTTTCTTTCCCCCATCCCACTGTGGGCGAAGGGGAGTGAGCGAACGGCTGTGTGGTGCTTAGCTGCCTGCTGGGTTAAACCACAACAGTCTTTAAAAAGGTTTTTTGTTCTTCCATGTGTCTGTTAACAGTAGGCATATGCAAACACTGGGGGAAGGAATGAAGGATACTGTTGTTGTCACACTGTTCATTTATCATCAATGACTTGAACATATTTGTTCCCTCTGTGATGTGTGTATATCCACTGGCTTGAAATCTCTCAAATATAAGAGTGAAGCTCTGTTTATGGGATGAAAAGAAGAAAATACAAAAATTGTCAGGCTCTTTGGCATTGCTTATTATCTCTGATGAACCATACTGAGTATTTTAGACTGTCTGGCATGGGAGAGTTTGTCCACTCAGTAAATTCACCATAAGTACAGCTACATCTGGTATATATTGAGTAAACTGGTTTTATTAACATAAATTTGCACAGAACTGGAGTAAGTTGTACTGGTGCAAATCACAGTTCAGAGCAGCCTTGTCTGGCTCTGCTAGAGGCTGGCATTGATTCAGTTGCACTGGTGGAGCAAGCAAAAGCTGAAATCACAGGAAATCCACAGTGTAGTTAATGTCCTTGCCTGAGACACAGCAAATGACAAGCCTTTTGCAGCAGACACAGAAGACAGCCATGCAGCAGTACTGTGTGATGTGGTTTTCCTCAATTTATTTTTCACATATCTTTTTCATAAAACTGAAAAAGAACTTTCAGATTAACACATTTTCATAAGATGTGTTTGTTTTATGAGATCCTTTCTTGAGAGAATTCCTTACCATCCCTCTTTAAAAAATAAAAAAAAAATCACTTGAGAAGAGAGGGAAAAATCTCTGTGTGTCTCAGAGTAAACATTCCCTGCTGGGCTCCTGGCAGGCACTGAGCCCACCCCTTCAGAAAGAAATCGGATCCTGAAGCAAACTAGGTAAAGGAGGTGGAAAAAAAAATAGCAGCTGTTAAAACATTTGGACTCTTCCCCCAAAGATGCAATCATTTCAGTTTTTTGGCCTGTGTGCTGGAAGGTTTAGACCCTCTACAAGGGTACATTAAAGACAATAAGATGTAACATTCCCTTCTTCTTCCTCACCACCATCCTCTTCAACATTGCCTTCCTTTCCACATTCTTGGAGGACAGTCAGAAGATTTATTGCATAATTTCTTTGGCGGCTGTTAACCAAGTGTGCAGCTACAGCTTGGTTTAATTAAGAAATCAGAGTGATTCTTTTATGTAGGTCACATCAGTTTTTGATTCTAAATCTCATAAAGTTCTAACCTTTCTGAAAAGTCAGAAGGGTGTACATGGCTTTTAAAAAAATTACTTTCTTGCATGTTTCGAAGTGTTTATGCCAGCAAATGCCATTGCCCCTTTACCAGATAAATATTCAGAGACCTTTGTCTGAAACTGGTATTTGGTGAAATCTATCTCTTTGCATCAGAGTAAGTGCTTTCAAATAGGATTCATAAATACAGTCTGAGCTCCCATCTGTCTGAAGCATGGCTACATTGGAAAAGGAACAATGGGTGATCTGAGTTTTCTTTCTTTGTCTCTCACCACTATTCATATCAATTGGAAACACAAAAAAATAAGATATTCACAACCCATCAGAGAACAGGGTTATAATAGCTCAGAGATGTTGAATTATTGTTAATTATCTAAGTCACTGACTTCACTCAAAGTGAGGATCCTAATGTCTATAATTCTTATAAATTTATTTATTTTTATTGGTAACCTGACAGCATGCAAGTGCATGGACATCAGCTACTGCTCTGCTCCTAGAACAGCACATCTCTATGACCACAGCAAACACAGTTGCTCAGCGCCTCACTCACTCATTATACTACACTGACAACTGCCAGGCTTTTCATGGTCCAGTCACCCTGCCTCTCCTTACTTCTGAAGGAATCATCACCCCCACATGTGATATTTTAAATCAATTTCTATTCATTTTAGAAAACTTTCTGATCTTTCTCTGACTCAATATCAACTGAGTTAATGCAATATTTGACTAACATTCCTTAGAGCACAATTTTAGATATGAAATGAAAAGACCAGTTGTTACTAAGGAGTACAGCGTTTCAGTCCTGATCCTCAAGGTTCTTCATGTCCTTGACACAAGTTACTTAAAGCATTTTGTAACCCTCTGAGAAGGTTACATCACCTTCAACAACGTCTTTATTACTCAAGTACAATAAGCAAGGTACAATGCCTTCATTGCTCAAGCATAGGAGATCTCTGTACCAAAGCATAATGCTAAGCTCTGAAATGAATTCCTGCAGGGACTTAAGAACATCACAGGCTGCATTCCCTTCTATTTTGCAAGGCCTAAATCCTCTAAATCCTTGATTCCTCTAACTTATAAAAGTGTATCACCATTAAATGCTTTATATTAAAACAAAACAATAAAAATCCCAAATATCCCTGTGTCCTCCACNAAAGAAAAAAGAAAAGAAAAGCCTACTGAAACAAAGACTTTGCTAAGGTCTGTTTTTCTTCTTTGAGACTGGTGAGAGGACAAAGAATGTGAGACAAATGTCAGTCACACGCACTACTTTTATATTAATAAATAAAACAGGCCAGAGCCTGCTGTCTGTCCCCAAGTGTGAGTGGCATGGCTGGCATTCCTAGAATTAAACTTCTCCCCACTCCCTCCTAGCCCTTGCTGCCTTTTAGACAAGCACCCTGAGCTGTGTGATCCTCTGAACCATGCCTAGAAGTGGCTAGGACTGTGCTAAGTGGTTAAAATTGTTCAAGGGAGTATGCTAACAGTTAAACAGGATGGATAGTCACATGCTAGTGCCCTGGCTCTATGTAATTTCCTTGTGTAGATGTAACCATGGCCGACTAAGATCCAATGCAGTCTGTTAGAAAATAAGGTGCAACAGAAATGAGAAAGAAGGACAGACTCGCAGTAAAAAAGAGGGGCTTCAGCAGAGTTTACAGTGTGCTACTGAGGCAGGATTTCTTATCTAGGTGTTTAATATCACACTGCAGGCTATACAGCACTATCTGTATCATCTGAAGGTAGGATGCCAACATAATGAAGCACTGTTTACGAAAACTTTTTCAAGAAGAGTTGGAAGGAATGCTATCCCTCTACATCTGTCCAGGAAAATGCTCCAAAACAGAGTTACAGGCTGCATGAGCTCTCCTGAGCTCAATGAAGAATTGTGCTTTTCTTCACCCTGGATACAGTTTATCCTGTCCTCCCCATGTCCCAGACTGCTTTCCTATATATCCCCCCTTTACTGGGCTGGCCCTGGCAGTAAATGCCTGTGAGACCAGGACCATAGCAAGCAGTAGTTCTTATTTCAAAGGCAGATCTCTCAAAACTGGATGCACATGTCATGTTAGAGTTGGGCCTTTATCAGATACAGGATTCAGGATGATACCTGACTTTAGTTTCTCAGGCTCAGCCAGAAACGGACAATAGCAAACCAATATTGTAAAGCTGAGAAGTAGCAATAGAATCAATATAAAATATTCATAAAGCAGCATTGCCTCTGGAGCTGATGTAAAAATCATGGTCCAACACAGTAGTTAATGGGTCCTGGATAGCCCACCAGCATGGAGGGAGAACCTGCTCCATAGATGAAGCTCCATCAGTGCTCCCTCATTGAAACCCTCCCTCGTCGTAGCCAAACTCCAGTTTCAAAAGTTACCTTCTCCAAACTTCCACCAAACTTTCCCTATCAATGTTTCTTTGTTCTTTTGTAAAGTTTCCATGCCTGTAGCATATCTGCAAAACACAGATATGAATTTACTGAGCAAGATAAGGAGTTCCAGATGTTTTTATTGCAGTACCTACAGTACCTGTATAGGTGCTTTCTAGTCACGACTGTGTTGCTATAGAGTGGCTATATGGTTCCTTCCCTCCCACATCAAGGCCCAGTTTGTCCCTGTTCCTCAGTCTGCAGCTGCATTTTCTAGAGGCAGCCGCAAAGCTTTTCCTCAATTGCAAGCAATTATTTAGTACCTCAGTTTCCTTAACTGAACTTTGTGTGAGTCAGGACCACATGAATTCATTTTTTTTTCATAGGGAAACAGGAAAATCTGTCCTTACAGGTGCTGAAAATAAAATAACCACCTCACTGTTTTTCCTTAAGTCAGTAAATCTGAAAGGCAGTTTTGACTAGAACTTTTATTTTGTATTTTTTTCTTAATAAGTTCTAAGACAGTTGGTTTATAATTTTGTTCCAGAATGTTTCCCTCCCTCCCCCCACATTTCTGCTGGAGTAATCTGTATTTTCCGGCAGCAGTAATGAAGCTTTGCCCTGGAGCAATCCCATAAACACTTGCAAAAAGCATAATTTTTCACAGTCAGATATTCATGAGGCAAAAACTGGGTAGCTTCACGCAGCAATAGCAAAGTGCTGCAGACAGGCTGTCTAGTGGATTGTGTGCTAGGCTGGGATCCAGGAATGCTTGAAACCTAGTGCTGGCTCTTCCACCAGCTTGCTGTGTGGTCTTGGGCCTAGGCAAGCAACAGCCTCTGTCTCACAAGTTGCCCATGTATGAAAGGAGGATAATAATATTTGCCTGCTTTCAGGAGTCAACACTCCTGCACTAATGTTTTTGCAGGACTCTGAAAAGCTAAAGAGCTGCCAAAGTGTTAAAGCTTTCTACCAAGAAAGGCGTTTGTCTTTAAATTTAGAATGCAACTTGCTCCAGTGAGAAAAAAATATTTCAACCACCTGCAAAGTTTTAAAGACACTGTTAGATATCCGGTGATGTTTTCCATTTATATAAGTCAAATCAGACAGAATTCTTTAGAAGAGGAACAAAGAAGCAGTTTTGCACATTCTGTGCACTTTAGCTGACTGTCTTATCCCCTTGCCCCGTGCTCTGTACTTTATCTTGTACATCAGCCAACTCCTAGATTCCCAGATCTTCTACTGAATTTAGAAAAGTGCAATCTATTGAACTCATATTGCCTTTTGTTTCCACATCTGGCATTTATGCAGTCAGTCCTTTTAAGCAAAGTTAAACTAGATGACATTACAATGTATGCAAAATAAAATCAAGATAATACATGATAAAATTACCAGGCAAGGGCAATAATAATTCTATCCTCTTGAGTTATCAAACCACAAAGCCTTCCAGAGGCAAAGGGTGTCCACTGTCTTGCTGGGAATCCTTCATTTAACGTGTCACAGACATGAAGATTCACTTCTGGAGAAATTCTTTGCAAAAATTGTGCCAAAGACACACTGTGGAGCTCTGGGAGAAGAGGCGAGCAAATTCTTTATTTCTTACAGAAAGCAGTATTTTTTCTTAGCCCCAAAATACAGCTCCAAGGGCAAATGAAACCACATGTGAACTGAGGCAGAATTTCAAGAGCCATTTTGGTCAACATGACAAATGTTTTGGAAACCATGAGGCAGTTTGCTTAGATGTTTCTCTTATGTTGTTTTAAAGCACCACTTGTGGTTCAAACACCAGAAGGCAGTAAGTAGTGATGAGAACTTAATGCCCAACAACTTTCAGATAAAAGCAGCATCTGCCTCTGAGAGTTCTCCCTCTGCCTTCGTTTCAGTGAAACCTTTGATGCTCTTTAGACTCTTCTCTGGTGTAACTCAGCTCAGTAATGCAAAGGAAAAGCCATTTTTTACAGGTTAAGCTTGGCTAGCTTGTGGGTTGAACTGCCTTACAGAAGGGTCTGATGAACGCTTTTGCAGGGACTCAGGCATGCTTTAGGACCACACACTGGGAATGTGGGACAGCTGGAGGAGTGGAGAATAAGAGAAAGAGAGAAGTATTGCTTTTGCGGGGGGGATCAGTAAGCCTGTACTTTAGTTCGTCTGGGTATCTAGAGCCGTAATAAGGCTATGATCAGCAGTGAAAGTATTTTCCAAGCTGCAGGCTGAGTAGCAAGCAGGTCAACACTCCTTTCTGATCAATTTAAGGAATACAGGTGCCATTTAGTATTATGTTTAATGTAAACATCAAATACTGCCCCCACCCTGGGTACAGTTTTGCCTGCTGCTTTGGTCAGACATAGAAACCGTGCAGTTGCATGATGAACTGGTGAATTTGGAGGTATCGTGAACAGATAATTCAGTGTCTTTATGAGAGCAGCTACCTGAGCCAGCCCATCTTGTGACTGTACAAAATGTTAAATTCAATGTGCGGGGGGGAACAGAAATCCATAGCCTGGGGTCAAAGAAAAGAGTGTTGTTGCAGACACCAGTTAGATCTGATTAAGTGCAACCTGAAATTGTACCATAAGAAACACCTTAGTGGGGAAGAGGAAGAAGTCCTGAATTTGAGCAAATCCCAAAGAGAGGCTGATGGTGTACAAAAAATGAATCAGAAGTATTTCATGTGAGGATGTAAGGACCTTGTGACAGTCTAGATAATCATCTAGGAGCTATACTCTGGCCTAAGAGCTGAGTCACAGAGGGTAGAAGAAAAAATTAAACCTAATCTAAATGCTAATTGAAACAGATTTGTTTGTTTCCTTTTGGGACGCCTATGTCCTTATACACTTTGTTTGCTCTTTAACGTATTTCAGCTTAGCAAATATATGTTTTTATCTTTACAGCATTTGAGTTCAGAACGGTCTCACTGTGACTGGGTAATGGTAAGGTCTCCCATCTCTCAGAAGGAACCATTCCCTAAACTTGAGTGCATTTAGCAGTGTCTTCCTCCCCAGATCATTCCACCAGTGCTATCTTGTCCATGAAAGCAAATGACTGTGAGCCAAGAACACTTTCTGGCTTGCAGTTATGTGACTTGTAACATGCCTTGAAGATCCCTGTGCTAGCATGGCTGCTTCCTGGCCATGCCGATGGGCAGAGGAGCTGCAGTTCCAAATGCAGCCGTATTCGTCAGGTGCAGCAGGCCTGTTTGCATCAGCTATGGATCCAAAGCACACAACTGTTTATATCATGGTACTTATGGACCCCAGGGAGACACATTACAGCCACCTTCCTTGAGTATTATCTATAAGAAGAGAGTTAGAACATACACTCTTTGTTCTTTAATATTTCATAATATTGGATGTACATATAACATTATGTTTATATATATTTTTATATAATTATGTATAAACACATATTATACATACATCATGTAATAACATACATTGAATATTATAATAATTTATGCATAATTATAACATTAACATATGTTAACATAACATAATTATAACATGTTGTCTATTCTATGTACTTGTATTTAACTTGTACATAGAGAAATATTTCATAATTGTTCTTTTATCTTGACAACAGTTGTTCTTGGAGATGCAAGCTATTTCTTACTAAGCTGACCCCTAACAGTGTCAAAAACCTCATCTTCTAATAACAAAGTTTTTGTTTTGATAACAGAGATAATTAAACCCAAAAGACAACAGGAACTTGCCTTTCTTGTCATCTCTGCCTCTATGGAATTGTCTTCATGTTTTGAATAACACCTAATGGAGAAACCTAAAAAGGAACACTGAACTCTTGATATTCTGATTTTATTGATGAATCAGATATATCTCTAGCTATGTATAGGACGCTGGGAAAACATATTATTTCCTGCCAATTTTTCCCTAGAATCTTTCAATAGCATTCACACAGAGACAAAAAATTACCCTTTTCTATAGCAACTACTGTCAGATGTAGACAATGTGTAGCTGAATTTTTGACCACACATTTTTGACCTTTTGTGACCAATGACAATGCTGAAAAAGAACACAGAGATGTAGATAAGAGATCTAATGAATATTTAAATATCCACCTTCCTCAGAGAGATGACATTTTCAAATGTAAAAACACATCTTTTTCTCTTCTCTGTTACAAAATAATAAAACTTAAATGATAGGGCATTCTACAGCTTCCTACACCCCAAATCTGTTTCCTTGTTTTTATCTCTGGGTCCGTATTATTTTACTGGCATAACAGGCATAAGGGAGCAATTCAAATCTGTCATGTTTAAGTTATAAGAATGAGCACAGAAACAAAATCGTTTTTGAGCACTACCTTTTTAAAACATCGTTTAAAAATTCCAGGCAGTCTCACTGGAATATGCTCCACAGAAACCCCTACACTTAGGTACCACAGACAGATCAAATGATAACTGTTGGAGAATGATGAGAGAGTGGTGGAAATGATCTCCAGGTGCGCATCTCTGCCAATCACTGGTAACTTCTGCAAATTCTTTTGAATTGTGAAATTTGTGTTTTGTATTGGAATTAACCCAAAGATCTCACTTTTTTTACAAGGAGAGACTGATTTCCTTTACTGATTATCTGAATTACTTGGTGCCACAGATCATACATTATGCATGAAACAGGCCCTGTATACAGTAGCTGCCACTTCAATAGTTTTCTCAGTTGGTGACAATTGCATTACTGCTCTTTCCTCAGGGGAAAGAAAACAAAACAAAACAAAACCCTAAAAGGTCCTCAAGATCAGGAAGCAGTTTATTATATTTGGCCTATATTTGACATTTCTGCAATTTTTCTAGATACATTTTCCCTGTTTATTCTCTAAATAATGATTTCCCTTTTCGGTATTTATAGCAATCAGAGATTAGTAGGTCATTCTTGAATTAGGTAGAGAGGAAATTGAGGTGGATTTATAGTGTGCTCAACTCTATATTAACCGTCCAAGCCCATAATAATAGGAACTGACTTCTGCTAACTCCACTCCTGCCCTTTTTATGTTCCAGCTGCACTTGAATGACTTGAGTAGCACATAACCGTATATATAACCCACTGTGTACAACTATGTAATTGTTATTACTCTATCTCTTTTGGCAGATAATCTTGCAAGGAATAAAACTCCTAGG
>VXAL01013253.1:0-54320 GCA_013399475.1 Chauna torquata | reverse complement strand
TTTTTTTTTTTTTTTTTTTTTTGTGCTGTCAGAATAGGCAGGCAGTGTGCTATGCATGTATAATAACCTCAGCTGAGGGCCTGTATTTAGTACACAACATTGCATCCTGCTGCTAAAGCACAGTCTCAGTACTGCAGTAATTGAACTTAAGGCTTAGCAAGACAGCTGGGCACATGTGGAAGGGTTATAAAGGTTTTAAAATGCTAAAATAATCATTTAAAAGATGTAATATGAGTTGGACTTGGCTAGACTGGAACCTTTCTATTTTACTGATACTTTATTTTCGAGTTGAAAAAGAGCAGTTTGAATTTTTCTGCCTGTTCTTTCATGCGTAACTGAAATGAGATCTATTAGTGGAGAAGACAGGGAAAGACGCTGAATCTTTTCACATGCATTTTAGTGGCCACTGAGCTGGAAAAACCATCACCAACACACAATATCCATGAGATACACCTGTTTTCAGTTTGTATGACTCCTCACCTTCTGTTTTTGAGCGGCTGAATAACATTTGCACTCACTGGTTCATTATACTTGAAACATCTTTGGAGCAGGGTAATCTCTGGGTTTCTGTTACTTTCTGCCTCCTAGTATTACAAGGACAGTCTGTCGCTGAAACTCACTTTCATCTCTGAAAACCACTAAAATAAACTGTCCCTCTGCTGTGGACACAGGCTGTTTATTTGATGCTACCTGCCTTTATTATTTTATAAAACTTTGATTTGCCCACCTCCAGTTCTCTGACTGTCTGTGGGAAGTGTAAGGGTCACATTCAGCAATATCGCAACTGCACAATAACATTAAGAACAGGTAGCACCAACAAGTTTCGTAGTGACCTACAGGCAAGAGCAGTCATCTCTGAGAAGAGCAATAGAGGAATAAGGACCCCTAATGAAATGACTTTAAAATAGACCGTTTGAATCATCCATGTAAATCGCAGGAGTGATAAGCGCTTTTGTTCTGTCAAACTAATAAATTCTGATTATTTCCAAAGTAAAGATATTCTCTTGGAAGGTACGTAAACAAAATCTCACTAAAAGTGAATGTGTAATAACAGTAAGAAATAAGGTTGTTTTTTTTTTAGTTATTATTTCCAAATCATACTATGATCCCATGTTTTTTCTAACTTTCTTAGCAATTTTCTAACTAAATCTGATAATATGAATGTCTATAAAAAGTATGTTTCAGGACTATAGTAGTAATACACCTGATGAAGAAAATACATTTGGTCAAATTTAAATTGAGATCTGAATTGTCTTTGTTTCAAAAAGAAATAGATTCCTTTATGCAATTATGCAAATAAAAAACAAACAAACAAACAAAAAACACAAGGTAGAGCAACACTGTCATGTGACTTCAGAGACCAGTAACAGAAAAATCAACTGAATACTTTCTGTGAATAAATCAGTGACAAATCTTGGGTTCAGATTTGTCTAGCCAGATGGTTTGCAAGATAGTTTCCAATAACATACATAAAATTCACAAAAAAACTAATCAAATAAATTGTTACATTGAAACAAAAGCAGACTCACTGGAAAATGTATCCACTAAAATTACTCAAGAATTGTGTCATTAAGTAATGATGCAATCTGTTGAAAGAAGACAAAATGATAAAATGATCATATACTTTTTTTTTTTTTCATTTAAAAATACAAGGCAACTGTCAGGACTGATATATTAATTTGTTCTTCTAGTAAGATATGGGAATCAATCTCTGGCTTACATTCTGCTCAGTATAACTGCCCTATAGCTGCTATTTTTTTAATTGTGATTCATTGTGAACGAAGAAATGAGTAGAAGACCTACTGAAAGTCTTTCTGAATTAAGATATAGACAGTAACTACATGTTCTGAACCAGCTTGAAACATCTTCAGGGGGACACATAGGACCAGGAGCAAGATGGACAATGATGGGGACTCACCTCATTTGTCTTGGGTTTTGCTCAAAAAAATACCGTAACCTCTCAGCAATTTTTAGGAAGAGCTTAATATTTTTTAGTGTTATCATCAGCCCAACAGACAAGAAACTCAGATTTTGGCCACATCTTTTCATAGAAATACAGGGGGAAATGGGCTGAGCACCATCTTGCACTTCCACCATCCTGTGCATGGCCTTGACTTCCAGTGATTTTGGTTGTATGTTGATGTCTTTTAACAGCTAGCAAATTTTCATGAGAACCAGTGTTTTCTGTGTCTGTCATCTGGAGCTGTGCTAATAGTTTCCTGTTATGCTCCAAGTTAGCAGAGCTGCTCCAGTCCAGAAAGGCTAGACCCTTGCCTTCAGAAATGGTAGAATTTTGTACTTACAGAGAGAAGTATTTTCCAGAGAAGTCAGTGAGCATTTTGGGTCAATGATTGAGTGGGGTGGCAGAACTGTGTTCATTGGTTCTGAAAATCCTCTTCAAGATGCTTGTCTTGAAGACTTGCCACAGTCTTTTATATTCTTTCCATGTTCTCTGTTTGCAAACTCCTGGACAAAAAGCACAAGATTTAATTTAGCAAGCAATTTCTCTATATCTTTTAAAGTTTTTGTTTTGTTTTGTTTTGTTTTGTTTTTGTTTGTTTGTGTGTTTTATGTACTCTTAAAATATGTTACTCTGTTATTTTGATACTATTTTGCTCTCATTTCTCTGTGGCTGCTGCACAACGAAATCTTCGTATTTCTTTATGCAGGTTAGTTTTTATTATAGCAAACATAGCACAGGACTTTTTTTTTTTTTTTTTTTTCCCTGAGTATGCCCATTAAATGTACTCAAATGCAACATTTTAATGTCAGAAAAAATTGTTTTCAGAATTTCCATGATTTTACTTGTCTATCAGTGAAATGCTGCTTAAATGCACACACTTGTTCTTGGCAAAGAAAACTTCAGAGCTCTTATCTTTTACATGCCTGATATATTATCACAGTTCTTTTCCTTTTCCTTTTCCTTTTCCTTTTCCTTTTCCTTTTCCTTTTCCTTTTCCTTTTCCTTTTCCTTTTCCTTTTCCTTTTCCTTTTCCTCTCTTTTTTCTCTTTCTCCTTTTCTCTCTCTCTCTCTCTGTCTTTATTAAAGTGTATTTCTTAATTAAAAGATGACTTAAAATAAAGAAATAATATATTCAGTGAAAATTCTGAGGGAAAAATCAGGAAAATATCTTTAAGATGATCTCTCTTGTGCTAATATTTGTAGTCCATTTTGGATAATATTTTAAAATTAAACTAGATAAAATATTTTAAAATTAAACTAGATAAAATGCAGCAGAATAACACAGAAGAAATCATTATGTCTGATCAACAGAGATCACTCATTATATTGGACATTTTATCTCTAATTTCCATCATTTTGCTGGGGAATCTACTCTGCCATATGCTTGATACAACAATACCAAGCTCCTCTACTGATGGATGTGAAAAGAAACGGCAAAGAATAATAATAATAAAAAAATAAACTGTTCTTGGGGAAGTCCTGAAGCAACTGGAGAAGATCAGTGTGATATATTCTCCCTGAATGTTCACTGTCTTTATAGAGATAGCAACTTGCAGAGCTATTTTATTTCTCACTGCTGATGCATTATTTTCCTTTCTCCCATGCTGTGTCACAGCATGCCATCTTGTTTTGCAGCCTTTGAAGCCATGAGACAAATCTCTAAAACATAAGAAAAATGTGTGTAGACATTTTTGTTGTTGTTGTTTAAGAAGCAACCTGCCTCCATTGGCGATTAGGTATCTTGCAAGTGGGTTGTCATTTAGAAAACATAAAATTTACATAATTACTGGTTCTAGAATTATATTCGTAAACATTTCAGTTTCTGCCTGCAGAATTGTAAGTGTAAGAACAGCTGTCTCAAAAATTCTGTGATTAACACTGTTAATTAATTTTAACTAGAAAAACAGCAAGACAAAAAGAAAAAAAAAAAAAACAAAAACCTGTCTTAGAGTTTGCAAACCTATTCTGTATGTACTGCAAGATGAAGGTGACAAGGATAGATAAAGGTTGCAGCCATTACACAGTCCTAATTTTGAGCATAAGCAATATTATGGCTCAGACAGAAGGACTGACTTTAATGAGAGTATAGCAACCATATTTGCTGAGAGCAGTATTTTTACATCAATTCTTAGTCAGAATTGGGCAAGACTTACATTCCTTTAGGTACCTGGGTGCTTGATAACTTTAGCTGTGTTTTTGTTATATTTAATATTTCCTCATCCTTCCCTCAGATCTCCAGGTAATAACAATATATACATGCACACAAACACATTCAGCATACAACAGTATTTTTTTATTTTTTAATTTCTAAAAACAAAATCTATACAATCAACAGTATCCTGCCTCCTCAGAGAAGGGTTTAGAAGTCTTTGAAAGAAAGCACGTGTCCTAGGAAAGGTTCATTTATGACTGCCAAGAGGAAAATATCCCTGCTTTCTCATATCCTGTGCTCTTACTAAGTATCTAGCTGCCAAGCAACAGCATGTAGGAGACATAATGAAATGTGGATGATCTGGAATGGAAAAAAGAGTCGTAATTAGCATAGGTGATGGTGTTTAGAAATTAGGAAACACAAGAAAGTTGTAGTTTCTGAGATCAGAATATTTCTCTCTGCCTATTCTATCATTTAAATCACATCCAGCCAAAGTCCATTTTTGCCACTCACAGTCTGGAGACAGGATAGGCTAGCAAGAGAAGGAGCATGTGGAAGACTCCTTGTTGATTTTGTTTCTTTTCCCAGATCTTCCTCTCTAAGTAATTCCACTTGAATCAGCAAGTCCTGTCACGATTAACCTTTCTACAGATCTATGTGAAAGTTAACTCCCCAAAGAAGCAAGTCAAATGAAGTTTTTTGTTTTGTTTTACTTCATTTTTAAGTCATTCAGGGATCTATTAGCAAACACTCTGCATCCTAAAACAAAAAAGCAGTCTGCCGAGCTGGATTGCTATTGTACCTGAGGTACCTTACAGAGTTTCAAAACTCTGTTTTTCTCAGTGTTTTTAAAAATCTCATGAATTTCCGCAAAGATGTGCAGCTTCTACCACTCCCTGAAGAAAATATGAGTTGTTTGGTGATAAAACTTGTGAGGTCTGTTCATACACTTAATCAGTTTCTTGGTGCCAACCTTTTCTTTGTTGATTGATATTGGCTGCAGGGAAGTTCTTAGCCACCACAGTCCTATCCCCCCTCAGAAAGGCTGCTGTAGGCATCTCTACCCAGGCAGCACCTACTCTGGGATCTCTGAAGAGTAAAAGCGATACATAAATCTAAGAGAATAATTTATAGCAATTCATGCTCTAAAAAGCATTTAAAAATAAGCATAATTAACGAAGTTTGGGAAAAGACTAAATATGAAAGAATCAAAAGAAGATGATATATATATATATATTTAATGTTTACCTCTTTTAGAGGTAAAATAGGTCTTAAATTTTCAGGACCTTAGGCTATATCCATAGCTATAGCTAAATAACTAGTGGTTTTAAAATGAAATAAAATGTAGAGCTCCTTGCTGGTTATACTAAACACTAGTCAGGATAGGGCTTCAATAAGATGCACTGGGATTTAGTAGGTTAACATGTTAATATTACAGGTTTTTTTAAATAATTACATTAATCTCTAAGATGTACTGTTGCTTTGTTCATTGCTAGTATGAAATTGATAAAACTGATTCAAACTGATAAAGGAACAGGAGGATCAGAGAAAATTAAAAGGAAATAAAGGATTTCTGAGCCTCTGATCTTTGTATTATATTAAATAATAATAAGTTCAGCCAGGATAATTGAAAGTGTCACTAACCTCGCATGTTTTTGGATGTATCAATCAAAAGTAAAATAAAGTGCTTCATGGAAAATAAAAGCAAATCAGATATCAAAGGAAAGAAAGAGAAAAGTTCAGTGAAAGACTAAATGTAAGCTGATTGCCAGAAAACAGAGGAAAAAATATCTGTCCTTACTCCCATTAAATGAAAAGAGAACTTCTTTTGTATAAACTGTCTTCTTGGGAGATCATTACAACCCAGTGAGCTCAAATTTCAGGGATTTATCGTCAATTCTCAACCTGGTTTGGTGAGAGAGATTGTTCTTATCCTCTGCTGAAGAGCTTATTTATGTAGTGATAAAACTGCATGAGTTCTATCTCCATCAGCAGGGGTTAAGATACAGGTAAGCAAATGGACTGATATCTGCCAGACATGGTTAATGAAGGACAGAAACAAAGTTGAGTATTGTCAAATTGTAAGAAGTTTTTTTTTCCTTTGTTATTTAGATATGTTAGTGCTGTGTTTCCTACTTTTCTCCACAGAGATTTCCTTATCTATGCCAAGCACTGGGGTGCTTTGAATAAAACAGTAATTCTGACTGGAAATGACCGAAGGAGGTCATCTAGTTTAGATCTCTACTCAAAGTAAGTCTAAATTCGAAGTCAGGTAAGAGTGCTCAGGGCCCTGCCCAGTGAAGTTTTGAGTATCTCCAAGGTTGGATATTCCACCACTTCCCCAGGTACCTGGTCCAGTACTTGGCTACTCCCGTGGTGAATAGTCTTTCTTTATAGCTAGTCTGAATTTTGCCTCCTGCAGCTTGTGACCACTGCAGCTTGTCCTTTCACTGTGCACTTATTAAAAAAGTCCAGCTCATCTTCTCCACAAACCCCCTTCTGGTAGTTGAAGACTGAAATCAGATCCTCAGCCTTCTTTTCTCCAGGCTGAACAAACCCAGCTTCCTCATCCTCTTCTCATGTGACATGTACTTCAGACCCCTCATCATTCTGTTGCCTCTGTGACATATTCTCTCCAGTTTCTCTCTCTTGCACGGAGAAATGAACCACAACACAATATTTCTGTTGCAGCACCATGAGTGCTGGGTAGAGAGAAATAACCAGTTGCTTCAACCTGCTGGCTATGAATTTGCTAATGCAGCCCAATATGCAGAAAGCCTTCAGCACCCACAAGCCAAACTCATTTTCTGTCAAGTAGATTCTCTGTCACCCTTGCAGTTATCACAAGAGACTTCCTGGAGCTGTTACCTATGAACAACACTTTCCATAAAAGTAAATGGGTTAAAGAAGTAGAGGTAACTGTATTCACATGCTTCCTACTAAAAATGGGGGAAAGAAAAGAGATAAAAATTTGTTTTCTTGTTGTTTGAACATCCATTGAAATTAGAAAGCATAACATTCAGCTCTTAATTTATAGAAACATAAGACATGCTTACATTCCTTTATGGAATCAGGTAACTGAAACAAGAACAGCCTCCACTCAAAGCACGGACATCTATCAAGATGTGAGGTAATTTTTAATTCTGAACCGTGCTGGTAGATAATAAGTACTTGGAAGAGAAGGGTCAGATATATGTGTGAAGCCAAAAGAGAAGCAGCAGAAACAAAAAGAAAGATCTGATGACTACATAGAATCATAGAATCATAGAATGGTTTGGGTTGGAATGGGTCTTAAGGATCATCCAGTTCCAACCTCCCTGCCATGGGCAGGGACACCTTCCACTAGACCAGGTTGCCCTAAGCCCTGTCCAGTCTGGGCTGGAACACTTCCGAGGATGTGGCATCCACAGCTTCTCTGAGCAACCTGTTCCAGTGCCTCACGACCCTCATAGTAAAGAAAGAATTTCTTCCTAATATCTAATCTAAATCTACCCTCTTTTAGTTTAAAGCCAAAACCCCTTGCCCTGTCACTGCACTGCCAGATAAAGAGTCCCTCTCCAGCTTTCTTGTAGGCCCCCTTTAGGTGCTGGAAGGATATATCCCAGACTAAGGACTGTACGGAGAGTTTTTGTACTCTTTGCTTTGACAGAAACTAAAATATAAATGAAGAGTGAGAGTAAAACATTTAGAATATACTAAAAGCATACTGCTAGAATGGCTTTTTCCAGCTGTTAGCTCTTGGTGCTAAATACACCTCTATTTGTAATAAGACATGACTTTTAGAGAAAAAAAAAGTGTAAAGCCTCTCAAGTTTCTAATTTGGTTGAATGACAAAAAGCTTTACAGGCTAACAAACGGCAAGCTTCAAGGAAGGTCTACACACCAAAACTGTACCAATTTAAGTGGCCATGTACTAATATTGTACAAATATATTACTCCAAGGAACTTGATTTTAATTTGGTGGAGTTTGATTACTGTAACACCCTTCAGCTGGCAGTCTGAAATCAGTCTGAGTGGTTAATACAGATTTGTTAAATGTATAAACTGTATACACAGACAATATGAATACTGAACCAAAGCCCAACTCCCCTTCTTTATATTCCCTCTCCTTTCCATAATACACCATGCTGCAGCAATGAAGGAAGTATGAGATTGTTTAAAGTTTTCACAAGATTAAAATATTTCATCTGTACTTGTTTCCCTTCCCAGCCTGCCCACTCCAGTCCCAGATGGGCCCTGTTTATGTCACATACATGTGTGCGTGTGTAAATAAAATACCTTTGTTCTGAGAATGCACCAAGTAAAGAATAAGGCATTGTTTAATACTATGAGCACACAGTGTTATGACTTCAAATTATGGACTCAAGCTGAAAGTATACTGCAGGACAATTTTAAAAAGAAATTTAAAAACAATTACAGCCTATTTTGTACAATTTTGTAAACTATTTAAAAGGTCTTATTTATTTATTTATTTATTTATTTATTTATTGGTGGTTCTCAGAGAATCTAAATTACCATGTCAGTCACTTAGGTATCTATTTATCACTTTCCCCTTTTCTAGGAGCAGTTTGGGAAAAGGATCTCCAGATCTGACAGTGCTCAGCTTTACTGAATCTATCACATGAACCCAATTACAGGTTGTGAACACAACAAAAACAAATGACACATGAGATGGCTGTATAATTCCTTATGCCTCCTGTGTATGTACGTGCAGCGTCCTCTTTCCCCATCACTGCAAATTAAAGGATGGGCAGCAGTGGAAAACACTGTGACAACTATGCAGCGCAGAAGACATGCTGCTCTCCATAGACACTAAGGCAATGCCTGTGCTAAGCAGCACTGCAGGGTTTGCTCATGCGAGGACGCATCTCTGTCTCAGGTAGCAGAGAAGCCCAGTGTTTTCTTTTATGGCCATGTGAGAAGGGGTCCTACCCTGCAGAGAGATAACACCTATGCACCGATACTCTGAAAGGTAGACAGACTTTAGTCCCTGCCCTGTGCCTGGTTCCTCATCACATAAAAAAGCCATGCTGGTGCCAGCCCTGGACAGGTAGCTCAGGGCTGCACAGGCATTGTGAACTGATCTTCTCCCTCACCTCCTTCATGGCAAGGTTCTGTGGTTGTTGGGGAAAGTGACTCCAGCCATTCTGCATGGCTCATGCATAAGGGAAAACATGAAGAACTCCTTTATTCAGCTGCATGGGAAGAAGCAGGATCAGCTCCAACAAAAGGACACAGTTGCAAGAGAGAGAGAGTTTGTTTGTTCATGCCCCATCTTGTGGGTGCTCTGAAAGGGGACAGAAAAAGCAGTGCCCTGGATAGATATTCAAACTGAGCCCCAGAAGACAGAAGACAGTTGTATTTCATGCAGCTTTTCAAACCAGAGTGACTACACATCTATGTACAGTCCCCTGGTTGGGCATAGGGTTGTAGCAGAAAATTAAGGTGCTTCATTTCAGATAAACAGGAATAAAGATTTATCCAGCTTTATACAGCACCTCAGCCTAGCTCATCTATTTCTAGTTTGATACTCTGGTTGTTGAGGCAGAGGTATCAAACACACCCAGTGTGATACTTACCATACTAATCCCTGGTGTACCCCTGACTGCACAGGCTGGTATGCTCCAGCCACACTAGCTGATGACCTTGACATCCTTTCCTTTTCCTTACTGCCTCTCTGGCATATGGACATATTCTTGCTGCAAACACAGGACCACCCAGCCAGGACTGGTACACTGATTCCAGTGTACCAGCATTTGAGACACTGAGGTCCACAGCAGAAGTATTTCCAGACAGACAGCTTAGTATGGAGTCTGAGACATTACCTTCAAGGATAAGCAGAGGAAACGTTAAGGTATCAGGCATAGCTGGCCCATACACAGCATGCTTTTTAAGTTGAGCTTGGTAGTATAAGCAATATTCCATGTTTTTGATCCAAAATAGAAAAGGTTACTATGAACTTGGTGTTAATATCCTAGTGGCAAATATTAATCCATTATGTTACACTTGATTCTGATATTTTATTCTATACACCCATAAAACATGAAACAGCCACCATCCTGCAGTATGCTCTGGATATTTGCCTTGGGATTTTATGAGTTCTCCTTTTTCCTGCTTAGTATGAAATTTTTAATGACAATGATGGAAGAGGAAGCACCTGACAAGTATTAGACAAACTGTTTATCACATTTGGGCTATAGATTGAAGCCCAAATGGAAAATATATTATGGTTCCTTTCCCATGCATAATCTTGCAAAGTGTGAATTTAATAATGGAATCTGCAGGGTGCTTCTTCCTTTTCAGCTGGCACACATAGGGTAGGCTGGAAACAAAATAATTTACAGAGGACTATGGTGACATGCGGGTATTTCTTACCACAGGTTCCTGGGCAGATTCTGTCCACAGAAGAGTTAAAATAGGATCAGGAAAGAAGGTTTTGGAAGTGGTCCTGAGCCACATAAGAAAGACAAACATTTCTTCCTCTTCACTCACACAACTTCTGTGTTTCCAAAACATTACTCAGTGTTCGTCAGAGCTGCAGTCAACAGTTTGCCAGAAATTCAGAATTCAAAGTCAAGCTTAATTTGAAAAGGCTACTAGCTAATCACTTTTTGGCTTTAGCTGACAAATGAAGTATGAAACATGCCAGGAGCTGCATATTTTATTCAATTGTTTGATCTGAAAGCTAGACAAAACAGAGTAGGGGTACAGAGGAAAGCGTGAGAATAACAAAATGGAAAAAGGGGAAAATGTTGTCCCCACAACAAACAGTTGTGTGTTTAAGTGACTAATTAATCATTCTGAGGGATTTCTCCATTGACCCAAATTAAGCCCTTGCTAGTTTCACATACATATGAGAAATTAGTTGTCAAATGAAGTTTGCTAGCCTATTGCTACTCCAGTTCTTGAAGGCAGTATGTTTTGTATGCATTGTTCAATGCAGCCTTGATCATTCACAAGCCTGTGCATTACCAGTACGACTCCATTCTCTCACCGGACCATGTCTAACAAGTCAAAAATATACCTGTTTCCTCCCATGTGTACTTTACCCTTTGCCTCCTGACCTTACACAGCCAAGACATTCCATTAGAAAGGACACAGAGTAGTGGGAAGACTGGTATAATACACTCGTAGAAAGGGGTGCTATTGTCATACTGGCTAGTAAATCTTCACTGAGCATCAAAATATCCAGGATAAATAAGTAAGACTGGAGAAACAACGTGTGCCACTTGCCAAGGTCAAGTGACAAGATCAGTCAAAATACAAGCAGATTTTATGGAGGAAGTTTCAATGTAAGGTCATAAGCCTCAGAAGCATCTGTTCAAGTTCCATGCACTAAGAGCAGATGTGCCCAGAAAGTGAAGAGAAGGTCAGAAAAGCAAAAAGAACTGAATCCTGCAAGAAAGCCAAGACAGAAAACAAAAGTGAGAAAGCTATTTCTTCAGAGAAGTCTTAAAATTATTTTACCTGACCCTTGTTCAGGAAAAATGTTGTTTTAAACTTTTTTTTTTTTTTTTTTGGGCAAACAATATTGTGTGAGAACACCTACGTACAAAATCAGTGTCCCCCAACAATAACAACAAAAACATACACACACAAAAAGTAAATTAAGGCATTACAGTAAGTGACAAATCCTACTCAATCCAAAAACTCCTCAAGAGCATCTAGCCCCAACATAAACAGACATGCAGAAGGGAACATTCTTTCCTTCCTCTGCACACCAAGGGTTGTGCCCCTGCACTGTATTACATGTTAGTGCCACATCCTTATTCCAAGATGCGTGATAGAGATATGCTCACTTCCATAACAGCAGAGCAATGATACACCCTGACAAACCTACAATCTCGTTCCCTTTTGTAATTCAGGTTCTCTTCAACTTGAGAGAAACTATGGCACCATACGGCACTGGGGAGTGTGTGATTGGCAGCTCCACAGGAGAGGCATAGTGATGGCAAGTGAGGCTGCAAGCCCTTTTAGCCTGACCTTTTTCCCTCCCCAGCACAACCTGTGCCAGAAGAACTTGTTGGAATACTCACTTGGCATGTGGGAGATCTGTTTTTACATTTAATAAGAAATTTAATAGTCAAATTCCCAAGCCATTGCCCCTACTGAGAGCTAGAATTCTGAGCTCATTTGCTTTCTGTTGATGCTGTCCTACTCCACATTTGCCATCTGCTTAAAACGCACATGAGAGATAACAAACTTTGTTTTAAATCCGTAATCTGAATCAGACCTCTGTTTCAGACATATACGAATGTCGATTTTCCACCTCCTAAGTGATTATCCTAACCACTGGGCATTGCAGTAAAGAAACACCAGCAGTTCTTTGAATCTAATTCCTGCATTTTAATCATAGCTGCACCCGCAAAAAGATGTTGCTGAAGTGCCAAAGGAATTATATTGATATTTCAAAAAACTGACTGTTGCTTTAAAAAATGTAGTCCTTTTCATATTGACTGAAACAATTGCCTAATTTTCCCCAAATTCAGAATTATTTCCAGTTACTCAAAAGCTTTCTTTTTTTCCCTGACAGATAATTTTTCAAAGAAAAATTCACTCAAATATATTGATATGGGAACTAATACCAGCCAATTTCTTGAGTGCAAATGATAACACTATGATTTGACAAATCTAATCAGGAACTAATTTAAATTACAATTTGTACACCAGATTCTACTTGAGGTCAGGAGTTTCATGACATTTCTCAAAGTCCAGTAAACATGTCTGTATAAAAAAATTCCAGTCATGAAAAGAATCACATGACACAGACCAAACTCTGCTCTTATTTATGGATTTTTTGACACCAAGAAGGTCATGTCTGGGTAAATAGGAAGAAAATTTCAGTCCATATCTTCACCTGTACTGAACTCATCTTATTCTCTTCCGGAGGAAGATATAATGTAAGCTTTCAGGATATCCTTCTGAGTAGAAATGTTTTGGAGACTATTTTTCCCACTGTTAGGACCATGAAATTTCTTGTTTTAGTTTTCCCTGAGTTTATAGGTTTTGCAAAATAAGTATCCAAAAGTTATCTGCTTAATATATAACATCGTTTTTGGTATGGATGAAAAAAAGAATCCCAAGCAATTGACATGTTGTACCAAACTTTTATCCTATAATCAAAGACCAGCTTGTGGAGTAGTTCTTAGTAATGTGGACTCCAGCACAGGTAAACCAGATGAAGCTATAACACAATATAAATAAGGTCTCAGGAAGCTGCAGAGAACAGTTGTAAGAAACTAAAATGTGGATTTCTTTTTGTTATAAAACACCTATATTCCAACTCACAAACATTTCTTTGTTAGCATGGACACCTTAGTCTTCTGAACTACAGGCAGTAATTACAGGATGAAGATTTAGCAAATGATGGGTTTCTCAGGGAAACTCAAGTTTCTCTTTGTCAGGTTTTCTCCTGACAAAGCCATCCACTGGCATTTCCTGTCAGTAAAAGATGAAAATTTTAAAAATAATTCAATTGAATTAAAAATTATTATTCAGAGTGTAGCTATTTGTACAACCAAACCAAACTAGCAGTATAATGTTCAAAATCAAAGACTAACCCAAAATATTTAATTCCTTGAGTACATCTATATCACAAAATGCAAGCATTTATCTGAAGTCACTCTGGTTAAATTGCTGCTGAAGAAGAGGACATTGCATGTTGAGTGTTATTGCATTTATCAGTGTTTAAAATCTTGACCTAAACAAGATTTAGATTAGCCTAGTAGAAACAGAAGGAAATACGAAGTCTTTCTCTCCACTGAAAGTCAACTTATACTCAAAAACAAAATAACATAAACAGATGGTTGTGATTATACCAGATATTTGGTGAATTTTTTTGTGCAGATGAAAAGTATAAGGATTCTGTATCTCTAAGTAGTACAATCAGAGATGATTGGCTGCCGATCAGCTTTGGGAGTGTGAGTTTCCAGGGTATGTAAAAGTGAAGTGGACATGACAGGAAGACAAGTGTGTCTCCAAATGCAAGAACAAGTCTAGATGTTCCATACAAAATAATGAGATATGGACTGTCTGAACATATTAATTAATTGGGAAGTTCAAAATATTTTTGTCTGAGGCTGGAACTGTATGAACATAATTTTAATATATTTTTAGACAAGTTGAGTAATCCTCAGGTCTTAGTGTCTAGTCATATATATATTTTTAATTATATTAAACTCAAATGATTTGCTTCTATGATAGCTTGATAACAAGTATATGCATATTAGAAATATGAATATATGTGTAGAAAAAATGTAAGGAAGACAGATTCTACCACTTCTTTTTCAACCGTAAACAACATTTCATGTTGTTGTATTGTACTGAAAATATATTTAAAATGATTAAAACATGGGATATAGAACTGGTGTCTACAAGTAAGTCATAGAAATGCAAATGGAGTAAACAGCTATAGTATAATATCAAGTGTTTTCTAAACTGGGACAAAAACACATGGAAATTTTCTGGTAAAAATGAAATCTGAGTTTTCAAAGAGTTTGATCAACAATTTATATGCTGCTTAAGAGTGAGAATTTCAGAACTGCTCTAGAATGAAGCTTTTTAAAAGCATTTTGGCCCTTCAGTGGCAATAGCTAAAATCACTGTGGACATTAGTGTATTAGTGCTGCTAAAATCTGGACCTCAGGTTTGAACTCCCAGGAGGTGAATACCATAATGTACAGAAAATATGACTGTTTCCATTTTGTATAATGTAGGAGTGCTTTTGCTGGCTTAAGTATCTCTGATATCTTCTCAGCCTAACACCATTTCTTTGGTAAATGAAAGATGTTTTATCTATAAGGGAAAAGGAAAAGGAAAAGGAAAAGGAAAAGGAAAAGGAAAAGGAAAAGGAAAAGGAAAATAGGAAAAAAGAAAAAGAAAAAGAAAAAGAAAAAGAAAAAGAAAAAGAAAAAGAAAAAGAAAAAGAAAAAGAAAAGATTAATTTTCAGTTGTCTCAGTTCTCAGGTTCAGTTCAGTACACGGCCACCCAAGAAGCTGTGCCACCACACTTGAAGGGGCAATGCAAGTGCAGAAATAAATGACTGGAGCGTGAAAAGAGAGGAGGAGTGTGCTGACCCCACACTGCTGCAAGAAGAAATGGAGATCAGATCCAATGTCAGGTTCTGAGCAATTTCTGACAAGAGGAAACACTGCCATGCTTTAGCTCGGTCTGCTCTTACTGACCGCCAGCAGACAACAGGCACACACCACCTTCAGCAGCAGTGGAGTGGTCAGTTTGAAGATGTGGTTGATGCCCTAACAGAAGTGCCTAAAGCCAGAGACAGTCTCTGAAGTTCTTTAAAGATCTATGGCTCGGTGACTTTGGAGTACATGGGCATAAACGTGACAGCTTTCAGTACCTGCACACAGGAGGTACAGAGCTGTAATGCTCTAAGTAGGTCAGTATGGCTGAGCGATACAAGTTCCCTAACACATACTTTCCCCAGAAATATTTCAGAAGTAGAGGATCCATAGTTTATCTACTGGTAAAGCACCTCTGGTCTGTATGCAATGTTGCAGGCAAAGCTCAAGTTTATATATTCACACCATTCCCCCAGTGAAGCAGCTATTCCTGTAAAAACACAATTTTACTTGTGTGGCTGTGTCTGTTCTGGGGCTCCTGTCAGCAAAGCTTTTGGTCAGGGCACATCTCTGCTTGCCTTGCCTCTTAGCTGAGACAACAAAAGCCTACAGCACATAGCTTAGGCACAGATATATTTTTATATGATTGTTTTTTATTTGTTCTGTAATGTCTTAAAGATACATTTCCCAAACTGGTTTGGGCAGCACTTAGCTTAGGATTGTGAGAAAAATAGGTTATTTGGGATTTACATCATTGGAAATGTTAACTGTAGTTGGGGAAATTCACAGGAGATGGAGCAAAGTCAGAGTTCATGGGGGGAGAGCATGGCAGAGGCACTTGAGAAAAGTTAATGTAAGAGGTAAAGAATCTTTTTTGTCCATAACACTGCTACATCACTGGAGCTTCATATCTGTGGGAAGCAAAACATCATATTGTTTACTGGTACCACAACAGCAGCAAGCATTTTGCACACAGGCTGGGTCTAAGCCATTGAAACATATTACCGGTATGGATACTTGGGCTGTGGTTTTTCCACAGTTTCCAGATGAGCAGAAAGAGATCATGAAAAATGAAATTTTGATTTTTTGAAGATTTTTTTCTGGCTTATTCTGTGCCAATATGTTTGTGTGTATATGTGTGAAGATACGTGATATATTCCAGTAGCATACAAATGAAGTCAGGGGGCTTTTTCTGAGGCTTTTAGATAGGTTAGGGAGGAAAACCTGGCATTTTCCTCCCCTGGCCTGCCACTTCAGTTTTGCATGGCTCCCAGAGGCCCTGTGGCAGCCAGAGGGCAATGAATAGGAAAGGAAATGGCAGTGGGAAAGCTCAGTGCCTGGCCCTTGGACCACACATCCACCCTGCCAGGCCAGGGAGAGCATCCTTCCCTGCAATGCATATGGAAGCACCAGCAGAGGGAGAGGTTTCTGTCCCTTACCAAACCATTCCTGGGAGCAGCAGCCGCAGGATGGGTCCGTCTGGCCTCTCTGGGCACTGCTGCCATGGTAGTTTAAAATGGGGCTACTCTTTGCTGGATGCATGTATGCTGTGCAAAGCACAGAGTCGATAGCTCAGAAAAGTGGGGGCAAAGGATAGTCTGCCACTGGAAGACAAGAAACACCTTCCCCAGAGTAAACCTTGATTATTTTTTGTTGCTCTTATCCTATTGCTGAATTTACCCCAGGGCTTCTTTTGGCTCTGTAGTGGAGAGACATTAAAGGAAGCTTCAGAGTCTGCTGTGGTCTCTATTGGTTCTCCAGATGTGTCTCCTCACAAGGCCTTTCATGTACATGGATACAGCATTGCTGAACTTCTAAGCCCCTTCACTGTTTGTTAACACTTAGCAAAACGTCTTTCCCACACCAAAGGCTTCCACAGCTTGTGAGCCAAAGGTACATTATCACATGGTTCCCCCTCCCAATAGCTCATGTTACTGTATGGACTGCATATGGAGCTGCAGGTCTGATCATTAGCATTTTATAGTCCGTCTTTTGTTGGTTTAGTATGCTAATATGAGCATTGCTAAAGTCTCTACTAGAGCGTCACTTACAGTATCCTGGAACCATGTCACATCATGTATGTTCAGATACAGCCTCTCTAGCTGCAGTAAAGTTCTTAGGACGTTTGTCTACTTTTAAGTGTAGACTTCAGATAAATAGAGCTTCTTTTGTAAGCTTGTTCAATAAGTGTATTTAATTAACATGTTGGCCCTGACCTTTGTTTTTGAGTTTTGGATGCATTATTTCTGAGGGAAAATCAAGGAAAAATTAATAAATAGGTCCTAACCTTTGTATTTCTCCATATATTTTCAAAATGTTTGGAGTAGCGCATGACAGGAATAAACCACCTTTCTTCATTCCTCAGTAGAGAAAGGAGTGCAAGAGCTAAACATAGATATTCTGCTCAGGACCTACAATATCCCTGCCATTCCTGAAAACATAGAAGTATCTAAGAGACTTCCACAACAGCCTTTTTCAGTTCTTCCCCATCATTTCTACCATGAAGTTTTTCCTAGTATCTGATCGGAATTTTCCTTGCTACATAAACCTCTCTATTGTATTTTCTAGCTCTCTGTTAATTCTGTTATTCTTTGCAGATTCTTTCAATGGGTTCTTCCAGCTTGGTACCAAAAAATTGATGTAATATTTCTTCTGATCTCTCTACAGGCTTTCACTAGACAGAAAGATGAGCCTGTAGGCAATGTAATCATAGTTCTGTGATTAAAGAGTTTGCCTGGGGGGGAGGAAAGTAGGGCTCAACTTCTCACATTATCACAGATCCTGCAATGATGATGGTAAACTGTGCAGGCCCAGATCCAAAGAGGTTTTAGGGGCTCATTAAAGGCTTCTTGTACCATTCAACTACAAGCCTAACCTCTCTCCTACATTTCTCCTTTAATGCTGGTTAGTTTACTAAGAGAATGCCTTTCAAGTTCAGGTACCCACTGGAAATGAACAGGGGAACCAAGTTTGCTGCTGTTGATGACACTTAAACACGAGACAGAAGCCGAACTGTTGTTAGTCATGTCAACAGTGATTTACTTTTAAGCCTTTGCAGACCTAAATTTCAGGCATCTGAGGAAATGCAGTGTTGAAAAATGAGGTGCTGATAGAGTCTGGGCACCTCCAAAGATTAAGCAGGAGCTCTCAAGAGCTCAGCTTTAGGTTCTTAAATTCTAAGTCTCACTTAAAAACATCATCAGTTTTCTTGATCCAGGCATTGTGATATCAGTTTTTGTGACTCCCTGTTTGGAAAAGGATTTACAAATGCCTACTCTCCCAAGTATTTATTAAGTGAGATAATAGTACTTGAATATATCATGGGGTCTGAGGTTGAATATTTTCATAGAAACTGAGAAAAGCTCAGATATTCAACTGTTTCAAACTACAAATTCATATGAAAAAATGTTGTAGACTTTTCTCATAACTACGTTTTACTTCATTTCTTAGTTAAACAGTCTAATCTCTAGACTTGCCATATAAGCAGAAAAATTAAGGCTAAACTATAGAATTCATAGGTCTGTGGATGTGAGGTTGTCAGTAGGAAAGCTGGGGTGTATATCGTGCTTATTTGTCCAGGAACAGACATTTCAGTAGAATAGTTTCAAGATCACATTTTTGGATGTATTCTCTTTAATGTTGCTATGACTCATTTTAAAAACCTTTGGCCCACATTTTTACATTACATATACTGAAACACATTACCTGCTTTTAAATTTGAGATGTTAAAAAGTGTGAAGAGCTCAGATATAACAAAAGCGGAGGCTCCAATAAAGTACTGAGAAGCTTAAGTTTTTCTTAAAATGATAGAAATATTTTTATTGGTTATCTGCAAAACTGAGTTAAAATTGTTGAACGGGTCTTTGTGAAAAGTCTGGCACTTCCATCCTGGAAATACCACAATCTCCTTCACACTGGCCTCTTCCCAACCACCTCTGTGGTCCCAGCTAGAACTCAGATTTTTACCACCTTCAGAAAAAAAAATGAACAGCTGAGGAGAAAGAGGAACTCATGAAGTTTGTGTCCTGAGAAAATGGTTTTGTCTGGGATTCAAAAAAGATAGCTAGAGAAGTCAACTCTGATCTCAGTAAATATTGTTGGAATAGTATCTCCTGAATTTCTCTGAAAGTTTTCCTTGAAGGTTGTGCCTACATTCTCTTTAATATAATGGATGTTCTTACATCAAACTGCTTACGTTCTCAAAATGCTATTTAGAGCTTTTTAACATTCTTAAAGTAATTTTGTGTCTTTTTGAAAAGTTTTTTTTTTTTTTTTTTTTTTTCTGGTTCCAAAGTAGAAAAGTGGAAACACAGAGAGAAATAATTGTGTAGATATGAAAATTGTGTAGATATGAAGGTGGTATGGTTGTCTGACTTGCTAGGAAAGAACAAATAAACAAAAACAATCAAACAAAAATCATAGTGAACTAGGGTTAATTTACCAGTTTTTTTATCCAACTATCTGATAATCTTCTGACTTTTATTTTTTGTTCCATAGTGATGTAATGTTACCTCTTTTTTCATGATATTATTCCACTGATTAAAATACGAGTAAGGAGGTGATTCTTTGAAGTCTCCACTTATTAGAAATATTAGTTCAGGTGCTATACACAAAAATGTGCTAAGGGGATCACTGAAAAATAACCAGTATGTTTAAGCAGCAGAGGAAAGGAAGATTTTAGAAATAAAAAGACAGCTTTTAAAGAGTGCAGTATAATAAACGACATGCCACGCAGACAATTAAATTTAAAATCATAATAGGACAAATCCAAAATGGTTCAAGGAACAGCTTGCTAAAGGAATAAGAGCTAAAATAAAAACATTCTCAAAAGTATCAGAATTCTTAAATCTTACAGAAACACAGTAAAAGATCAAAGACAGTAAGGCCAATGCAGAATATCTAGAATTATTTACGTGGTTGCACGTTGCCAGAGGCTGATTTTTACTGAGCAGAGGAGTCTCACAACACAGTTCATAAGATGGGGTGACCCAATCTAACAGATCATAGCTTCCAAAGCAGAAGAGTGTACTCTTACCACAATTCTGCCTCTCTACCTTCATTTCAGGCTGTGCACTCCCACTATCCACCTTTTACCAGCCCTTTTTCTCATCAGAGATTTGCATGAGCTGATCAAGTATATTAACCCAGAAGAAAATGAATCTGTCTGAAGAACGGAAAGGTCTGAAGAAATTCTGCTGGATTCATGAGCTGCGCTCTCTACTGTGAGGATGTAAAAACTGTCATCATGATGCTGGAGACAAAATGGGACCATGCAGCCTGACACAGATAAGAGATGGAAGAGTGAGGGCAGGGGAAGAAACAGAGAGGTGCTTTGAGTGACATTGAACTCTTATAGATTGAGGAAGCAAATCCTGAGAAACTCAATCAAAACGTCAATAGAAGAACTGAGAGCAGTCACCATGAGCAGATGGTAAACACCTAAGAAATCTAAAGCAACTCAATATGAAATTGAGGAACAGTTTCAAGGTAGTGTATAACATATACCTTGACAACAGTGCCTGAAGAGCAAGAAAAGGTGAAAGTTTGTCTCTCAAAATGGGATGCTGAGAACTGCAATTAATAAATTCCATGTGAGTTGATAGAAAATATAATAAAAATGAAGTTACATTCACACAAATGCATAGGATAAAACAGAGAAAAATTAACACAGTTTTTGTAAAAGAAAACTAGATCTTATATACCTAGCTGTTAAAAATACGAAGCAAATAAGTATAGAACATTCACTGTGTTCCTGTATTTTCACAAGTGCTTATAGCAATGACCATTATCAAATGCTCTTAAAAACTTATGACTGTAAAGTCATAAAAGGATCCCATAGTTCTGATAAAATAGTGGACAATTCACTGTAATGCAGAAAGGAAACATTCGTAATAAGGAAAGACAAAATTGAATTATCTAAGAGCAATATCTGAAAATCATGGTTGATCACAGTTCTCTGAAAATATCTCCTCAACATTCATTCTGAAGTGAATTATTGGAAAAAAACAGTGAGATAATACATAATGTTACAGTATTGCTATATACATCTTGGTCTGAAAGCTTCTCAGAGAGATTGGATGTGAGGAACTAATATTTTAGGAAGTTACATTTGTGTATAAGATAAATTTCAAATTATAAAACAATGTAGTTCTTTCAAAATAAAAGGTCATACAAGTTCAAGTTAAACAAACAAACAAACAAAAACAAAACTCGTCAAGTTTTTCAGACTGCAGGCTAATAAATACTGTAAATGAATCAAAGCCTGGTGCACTGCTGAAAGAGGAGTGCCGTTGTGATGGCTGTCCTGGGCCGGGTGTTCCTTCCCCTGGGCCCCCATGAGCACCTGGCCAGCAGCATAGTGAGGGAGATTAGGCAACAATGTAGCTGTATCCTTTTTTCTTTTTCTTTTTTTTTCTTNTATTTTGGTGTTGCTTATTCCTTTAACTTTCATTTGTGTCTGTTCTTGATTTTACTCACTATGTGGCCTCACCAGCACCAAAACACGTGAGGGTGTGGAAATGTATGGCAGAGAGTGGGATTAAATAACATCCTCTTCAAATGCAGATTCAAGCAAGATTATTTTAAACTGCAGCTAACACAGATGCTTGCTCAGATTTTGGCTTGATAGGAGATTGGGAGATGGTCAGTGTTTGTCCCTGCACCTGTGAACTTAAAAGCCTCCCTAAATCAACCACTTTATAAACATCCACATAGACTGTGTTAGGCCAGACCTATGCAGATGAGATAAAAAGCCTATGGCATCTGAACTGCTTCTAGCACCTGACAGTCAGAAGTAGCTGATCTTCAGATACCTTAATGTTACAGCAAAATTGCTATGATTTTAGCAAGAATACTAACTCGTCTTCAGGGAGCAGCGCTCTGGATGGACAATATTGAATTTCATAATCTCACATCAAGTTTTTGCAAACTATGAGATTAGCAAAAGGGTAGGAGTGAGAGTCTTGTGGACAGAAATATTTAATGGGTGCTGCTGTCTCCATAAGTTATCTAAAATGCCAAGTGTCTCCAATGGTCTGATAGCATGTAAGAATTTTAATAACATTAATTGGATGTGGCCCTTCCTGACAAGAGAGCTTTTTTATAACTCTGCTCCCTGTATAAGGTATTACCTTGTGATTGTCTGCTAGAGAGTTTTCATCCTGTGAGATAGTATTTGATCTCCCTAGAACAGCGCTTAATATGAAAGACACCGAGCAACAAATCAAGGAATGATTTCTACAGCCAGAGCAACATAGTGCTGAGAAGATTCATTATGTGAACAAGGACTCAAAGACAAGGCCATAAGTGTGTCCGAAATGTTGCCATTGTTCAAAAGTTAACAGAAAAAGAAATTCCAGAACAAAAATGGTCTCTCTTTTCACTTGCTTTTGCAGTGTACTTCTTGAAATGAAACAAAGGGAAAACAAAGAACAGTAGCCCACATCTTCTTTTGCCATTTCTTCACTATATAGCCTTAGTAGAAAGTAAAACCATCAGAGCAAACCCACAAGATTCACCCAGACCTGAGCACTGCACCTGTTGTATTCTTATGCTATAGAAAATACAATAGGAAGGAAAGGCAATGAGTCATTCCTTCTGGTCTTTGATCAAAGCATGACAAAAGCTTTCCACATGTGTAACTGCATGAGGCCCTGGGCAAGACACCATGTGCATCATTCTTTTGGAAGTTAGTGGATGATATTCTGCTATGGATGAGTACCGTAAATCTTAAAGCACATCCCTTCCTTTTTCAACAGCTTCAAAATCTCTCCCCAAACATGTTATAGGGTGATCCACCTGAACAGGGATTGTATGGCTTCTGCAGGCATCTTGACTTGTGTTGATTTCTCTGTGCACCCAAAAATACACACAGAACAGGGGATTTTTGCCCTCGTGCAAATTGCCTATTTCAGTGAAAGTGCATGCTGCCCAGGTAGGTCCTTTGCTTTTCCAGTAAGAATCCAGGTCTGTTGCTCAGTCTGGGCTGAATCCCCCTTGGCCATTGGTAAGGCTTTAAAAACAGCCACACACTATGTGGGCTAGTTAAAAGCTCAAAGAAGAAAATATTGAAAGAGGAGATCTTGTGGGGTTTCCCACTTTTATGTGTATGTTGCCTAGTCACTCTGGTAGCATGCTGTTGCAGCATGGCTCTTGAAAACCTCTGAAGCACAGAGATCTGTCAAATGATACTGAGAATATAGATCTCCTAGCAGGCATGTAACCCTCTAAGTATAAGTCAAGAGCTTCTTATAGGAGACAGCAAAGCCACACAACAGGAAGCAATGCCCTTTTCTGCCTTATGGGTGGGGAAAACCCTTATTATCGTGTTGGTAGAAGTAGCAAAGATTCTTTTGATGTGCACAACTGATATTTTTTGTTGAAAACTTATTCTGGAGGAAGACATGGTAAAAGCATAATTTAGTTGGCCTAGTTAGTGGAAAATAACTCTTTTTTTTTTTTTTTTTGTCTCCGTGTCATTATTATGACTAGAGTAAGGCTATTTTTTCATCTTTTCTCTTTGTTCTCATTGAATATAGTTTATCCTGTCACTATCACAATTCCACAGCTGTTTGCCTGCATAGCGAAAAACTTTGCAATTTAAAAGAAGAAAATGCTTAATATGACAGCAAAACAAATGAAAGAAATGATATTTCCATGCACATTATGGAGCTTAATTTTAGCTGATTGAAATCTTATAACTCTGAGTGGCCTCACAGTAGAATTACTATTTTTTTTTTTTTTCCCAAAACATGGTTTTGGGAACAGTGAAACATTATATTTTGTTGGCAAACAGTTACAAGAATTTAAACCTTTAATCAAGCTCTGCTAAATGCTTCAGTTTATAAATTGTTTATGAGTTAACCAGGATTTTCCACACAAATCTGTTTCACTTTAATAATAGTCTGGAAATTTTCTACACAGTATTCTGTCCAGTACAGTCTTCTACTGTTCAGATCTGGCTACTGTTACAGTCTAATCAAAATTAGTCTCATTTACAGAAAAGCTTAAATATTGTTTGTAAGTCAATGCTGTTAATACTAAATACAAAAAGACTCTATAAAGGTCTTCCTTCTTGCTCTTGTTATGCACCATAAGGAAGAAAAGCAAGCACTGATTCATCCCTACTTACCCATCAGCCTTCCTTGGCAAGCATGATGCTTGGCAGAGATGTTTCTCCTTGCCAGACTGCGAGTGAGAAGTTCTGATTGTGCTCTCAGCCTCACAGAGCTGTAGCTCACCCGTGCCCCTGACCCTGTGACCATCCAAGGGGATTAATCTGCCTTAAAAACTACAGGTCAGTCTGTTGGGTCAAAGGATTTTGTCATATTGTTAAGTACTCGGAGTACATAATGCTAACAGAGGGAAAGCACGTTGGGTCACCCTCCTGACAAAGACGTGGTGAAACAAGCGGTGGCAAACCTGTTCCATAAGCATTCCTGCCCTCTCGTGGTAAAACTGTGCTAAATTTAGTTATTACATGTCGCATAAGTTTGTAAGCAGAATAAAGACCAGAAGAACTAAATGATCAAATATTTATACTACAGTTTCTCCAGAAATAAGGATTCATATTCATTCACATACCTTTTTGTGTCCGAATTTCAAGAGATCTTCCCAGTCTTTCAGGTTTTTTTTCCTGCATCAGATGAGATTCTTGGAGATGTCAAGCTGTAGCTAAAAAAGATCTGGCTCGTGTGTAGCTGAATCTGTGAATAAGTTCTTCACATGATTAGGAAACAGGAATTTTTCCAGTTTTATGACTACTCAGGTCTTTTCTTTTTTATTTTTTTAACCTAAACCAATTTTAAGTAGGTGTAGGGAGCCTTTTCACAAGAAGGTGAATTTGGGAAAGTGTTTTGGTTGTAATTCTACCACTTTTCAGTCTCTTTCTAACAGCAGCATACATTATATTATGCTGAAATGCAATGCACTGTTGCCCTTTATTTCTAAAATAATTTTAAAACTATCTGAAAAACATGGCTACAAGGAATCCATGATTTTTATTCATGTCTTGCAAAAAGACATGAATATTCAGAAGGGGAAAATTATGTCTTTCTGATAGCTTCAAAAAATGGTGCTCTGAAGAAACAGAACTCTTTTCTATTTGGGGCTGTAGATACAGCCACATCTACACTTCAAACATACAGCTTATATTGTATTATCTCACTCTCAGTCTTGACCAGGACTGAATCATTCTCATATGCCAACCCTACTAGCTTGTGTTGTGTGATGTGGCAAAAGCAAATATAGACTTAAGCCTAGCAAAGACTGTATAGAAAAAGCAGCTCAATTAATATACTTATTGTGAAAGTTCTTAGGTCTTCTCATAGTGAAGGATTATCTGAATGAAGTTTGTACCTGCATATGTTTAAGAGGATGTGCAAAAATACAAGAACTAGCAAAGCAAATGGTAATACCAGATATAAAATAAAGTATTACAAAAGTGGATTAGAAGAGTCAGCTAACAACGTATCTGTTATGGTTTTGGTTGGGGCAGAGTTAAATTTTCTTTGCAGAGGTTCACACAATGCTGTGTTTTGGATTTTTGTTGAAGATAATAGTGATGTTTTGAGTTGCTGCAGAGCAGTGTTTACACAGAGCCAAGGACTTCTCAGCTTCTCATACTGCTCTGCCAGCGTGGAGGCTGGGGGTGCACAAGGAGCTGGGAGGGGACAGGACCAGGACAGCTGACCCAAATTGACCAAAGGGATGTCCCATACCTTACAACGTCATGCTGAACAATAAACTGGGGTGGCTGGCTGGGGAAAAGGCAGGGGCTACTGCTCGGGAACAGGCTGGGCATCGGTCAGCAGGTGGTGAGCAATCGCATTGTACATCACTTGCTTTGTATATTCTTTTAATATTATTACTATTATTATTATTATTTTCCCTTCGTTTTCTGTCCTATTAAACTGTCTTTATTTCATCCCATAAGCTTTTACTTTTTTTTTCTTCTGATTCTCTTCCCCCCATCCCACTAGGTGTGGGAAGTATGTGAACGAATGGCTGTGTGGTGCTGAGCTGCCTACCGAGTTAAACCACAACAATATCTATCTTTATTTCGCAAAAATCTCAAATTATCTTTTCTTTCTTTTTATAAAAAAAGATAGCAGCCTATACAAAAACAGGGTGGAAGAAGACAGGGGAGGTTTTCTGCTGCACCTAGGAAAGAAAAATGGCTTCAGCTCTCAGCTTGAAAGGTACTGTAAACTTTTGCAAGAAGGAAAAAACAAGAGACTATGAAAATATTATTTTTAGTAAACAATGTGAAAAGAAGCACAGCAAAGAAAACGAATGCAGAGACAGATGTTGTACACTTTGCAATGAACAACACAATTTCTTTCAAGCTAGTTGTTGTGACTAGTCATATATCTGTAAGACATAGGTCTGGATTTTCTTTGAGTTGAATGTATTTATGCATTTATATCCAAAGGCTGATTCATTCATGAGAAGAGGTTCAGGGCCAAGGTTTTCAATAAGGACTAATGATTTTGAGATCCCAAGTCCAAACACCTCAGAGAATTTAATGTTCACTCATATAAAGTTGCCAGGTGGGGATGCTGGAAATGAATGCATGCAAAAGGCACAAGACACTTGACTCATGCACTGGATTTATAGAAGACGATGCATAACAACTTTACCAACCCTTGTAGTGTAAAAATGACTCTGTGAAACACCTGTCCCCGAGACTCACTCTTGCTGGCAATAACCGTTTCTAAAAGACAAGATTTTAAGTTTCAAGAAGCTTATTTTAATTTGCTATTTTCTGTAATTGGATTTCATTTCAGGATTGTTAGGGTTTCTTTGTTTACAGCTCAACACGTTTATCTGGGTAATTATTTAAAAGAAAGATACAGTTTTAAATAGTATGCTACAGACTTTTTTTTTATAAAGTCATTAACAGAGTGAGTTGTTCTTCATTTGTTGTATTATGGTAAGCCTTCAAGTATTGTTTACATCACATAAATTAAAACTATTTAAAATAGGTTATTATTACAGTCATGTTGTTAAGTATTTCAGGTGGTAAATGTGTCATAATAATGTTTCTCAATTAATTGTTCTCTGTGCTGGAAATAACACCTACTATGATATATTGGTATTACCTATCATTCCCTATTCATGGAATGCATCAGAATTCAGGCTACCGTTCACTACTTGAAAGAATGAATGAGAGAATTCTACTCTAATGGCTTATGAACTTATCTTTTTCCTCACAATCAAATTTATTTTGGAAAACAAAGTGGGAGTGAGCTTTTTCCCCCTTCTTCTCTGTGATGAAAGTATGAGAATCAGGATATCCAGATATTTCATATGTATCATACGTCTTTTTTTTTCCATAGCTGAGTATAACAGAAACTAAAGGAAAGAGCCCTTTCTTAGTTATAGAGTATTATGAGAAAATGTAGTTTATTCTAACTTAACTGGAGAATATCACAAAGTTCCCATAGAATTGGTCACATAACCTTAGATGTTTATTTAAGATATCTACATTGGAAGCTTACTCACCTGAAGTTCCCTTAATCATTGATGGAAGGTGACAGATGTCTCCAGACAGTGATTCAGATTGTGGGTTGAGCTGTCTTTTTATCTTGTCTCCCCTGTTGATTGTGAAACAATGTTTTCTTGATGTTTGCTTTAATTTTTGGATTTATCATGGCCTTTCTAATAGATATGTGGACTGCAGTTCGTATTATTTAAACCTGCAAACAATAAACTTGCTTCTCTTAGTTGTTGTCCTTAGACCTTTCAAGAGCTGACTGTGTACAGTCCATGGACCACAAGTTGAGAAGGTATGTGTGAAGGAGACTATATAAAATGAAAATTTGTTCACTTCCAGAGATTAAGGGAGGAATAACTCACATTACTTAAAATAAATACATGTCTTAAAGCGGGAGCCATTAAAATGAATCAAGATTGCCTAATATTTCTGGAATTACAACCTAATTTCCAGGTCCCAAGAACCAGCGGTGTGCCAAAAACAGGTTCTATTTAGAAACAACAAGACAAAGAATATATCACAATTAAGTGGTAAATGTTTGAGCCTTGAAGTCTAAGTACTATTTAGAGCAAACAAGCTTATTAGCTTTCCAATGTGGGAAATGTACAGATTTCTGTGAAGGAAGAGTCAGCAGCTCTGTGGGACTCACTGGGATAAAGTTGCTTGGCAGAAATAGAAATTGCTAGGACATGCCAAATCTGGAAGCCCAGCAGGGGTAAGGCTGCTGCAGCTCCACCGTGCCACTGGCAATGAGATTGAGTGTCTTCTGTAGGCACATGCACATGCACACACGTGTCTCTCAGCAGACCCTAGAACCCAGGGTCTCCCTGCGGCTGAACAGATCCCCCATTCACCCTCTCCTGGTAGCCCAGGCCTCCATGTGCCCCAGTTCCATGGACACCCACCATGGCCCCCAGGCCACCTGCCCCACCCTCCGGCTGGTCCAGCTCAGTGCAGGCCGGTGTCACACACTGACAGCGCTCCTTCGTCATCCTCTTTGCTGGCACCACGGGCATGTGGGACGCCCACCCTGGTCCACCCCAGCACTCAGCCCACACATGCATGCAGGCTGGAGAGCCCTGCATGCTAGAGATGGATTTAAGTGAGCAGCTGGGACACAGGGCACTCATCAGTCATCGGCATGGCCAGAGAGGATTCCTGACCAGTGTCGCTTACATGCGACTGGCTCGTCTTCTCCTTTTGTTTTCCCATATGTGTTCCTCCCAAACCACCTCAATCCCTGCCTTTCCCTGCCTTAATTCCCTTCCTAACCATTCCATAACAAGTCCTGTCCAGTCCCCAAATCTTTCCCCTGTTCCGCACAGGGATCCCTGTACCCAGGGTGGTGTCCCCGGCCTGTGGGACCACCCAGGGAGACTCCCTGCTGACTGCTGGTGCTGGATGTCCCCTGGCCATAGGGCTGAGGCTCCCCTGGGACAGCTCTGGGGTGGGGTGGGGGCTCCTGTCTCTGACTAGGGCGGTGGGGTCGCCACCACCATCGCACCTTTGTGTCTGTGGGAGTGAGCCTCACAGGCTGGTGTCTGCTGTAAGGCCCCGGGATGAGCCAGGCAGGGTGGCAACAGGGTTTCCCCAGCTGTGGTGTTCCTCTGTACTCCCTTGTGTGTGTGGAGGGGCAGCTTTTAGCTGCAGAAATTCAGGGACTTCAGTCAAAATTGACGACATTAACAAAAATGGTTTAGCCATTGGTCTACTTAATATTCTGGGTCATCCTCCAAAGTTTCTCACCTATGATCTAAAAATCCTTCCAATAAACAGTTTAGAGAATTTTGCATGTTCTAGGGAAAACAAAACAAAACAGAAACAAACAAACAAACAAAAACCCACAACATTTTAATGAATCAACTCTTGTTGATGAAAAAACACTGCAATTTAAAATTTTTCACCAGCCATCATTGAACAGTCCTGGTCCTGCACATCCTAGCTGCTATAATCAGGAGTTGGTAGTGACATTTCTGTTGCACTGAAGAGGGAGCATGTGCTGATATTGATTTCAGCTGGGAGGGGATCATAGTGGAATCTTCAAGGAACAGTTAGAAATGATGCTTAGGTTTTATGACTTTTGCCAGTATTACTCTTGTAACTTCCAGCCAAAAGTAAGACTATTAAGAAACTACAATAGGCCAATTTTTTTTTCTTTAGATACTCAATTAAAATCTGCATTGACTTCATGGAGACTTATTCTCTGTGGGGAGTTATACAATAAGTTACATACTTGTTAATATTTTGCCCCATTTAATTTAAAAAATGTGCGTCAGCACAGTGACTTTTGCACTGCTACACACAACTTATGTGTTCACATTTTGACCATAAAGCACTGGTCGTTTTTAAGAGAAGTTTTATGCACGACAGATGCACTTTATCATATAGACTGCTGCTTTCAATTGTATTCTAACTTATGCAGTGTCCTCTATGATACACATTTTGATTAGCAGATCAACTAAACTTTTTTGAGCCATGAAACTAATACTTTTCCCTTTGTCTGTATTTTGCCTGTATCTATTAGTCTTCTTTGTATGGTATATTTTATCACTCAAGTTTAACACCCAGAACTAAATGGATTATTTCACCAAAGTCAGCAGCTGTGCAAATGTACACACAGCAGAAGACAAATTCCCCTCATGGCCGCTTGCCACCATGGACCTCAACTTAGGAAGCCTCAAGGTGGCTGAGATTTTACTGATCATTATTAATGACCGTTAGTAACAGTTTTAGGGCAACCATGTGGTTTTAAGTATTGGTTTCTTTCTATTCTCTAAACATACATATTTTCAGAATAAGTTATGTTTAGTTTGTTAGCTTATATTAACTTGTCCTCATTTTCATTTTGGTACAATAACTGATTGTTTTCAAATCATGAATATTGCAGGGATGGTCAATGGGATTTACAACTGCGATTAAGAAATATACTTTCATTAATCTACATCTGCATTTGGTCAACGTCTTTTCATGAAGTACCACAGTCATGCCTCCTGATGACTTCTGGTCTTGATGGATTATAGTAGTGTTTTGACTAGGAGTCCAGCCCCTAGTAGAGACAAAAAGTACCTCAGTTCAGCTTTCCATGTGTCTTTACAGGAAGACAGCCAAATCAAAATATTTAGTTTTCAGGCAGTTGGTCTTTAGGGAAAATGAAATAAAACAAAATCAGCTTTCTGTGGAAAGCAGACAGTTTTTGTAAAAAAAAAAAAAAAAAGTTTGGTCAAAAGCCTAATTTTCCATTGAAAGAGAATTTCAATGCAAAATGTTCAAGCAACCATAAAATACAGTAATAAACATAAATTAAAGGAACGTAGTGTCTCAAGCTATCTCCCTACACCCATTCTCTCTCACATACAGACACACACATGCACACATACTTTAATCTGAAATGTACAGACTGCTAGCCTGTTAGGGGAGACTGTAGTGTCCATTTTACTAGTCATTTAAAGAATCAGGAAGAAGGGAGTGAAAAGATGTTTTCTAAGTTATAATCCTTAAATAAGTTAAAGTATATATATATCTTTCAAGATGTATTGAGACCAACATCATTAACATAATACTTCACTGAGAAACTGCTTCCTAGTCTTTAATGCAGACACCTGTAAAAGATAACTGAGCTTAGATAATTTTTTTAGCATATTAATTCACTGAATAAGTGTGGGGTCTGTAATAGTATTATTTTAAGAGGAAAGACAAATGTGGGATGATTATAGTATTCCCTACACTGCTTAATGAGACAGAGAATTAGCTCAGCTTCAGATTTGTCATATCTGGTAAGTCAATGGATTATTAACTCTAATGCAGTAAATGCATTGTCATTCTCACATTTAACAACATAAATGTCCAAGATAATGGCTGGGAAACTCATGAAATAATAATGCGTACATTACAGGTTCATAATAAAAATAGTGACCTGTGGGTGTACGTAAGGGGATAAGTGGATGGTGAATAACAGCAAGAGAAGCAGAGGAGAAGAGAAGAGAGAAATATAGATGTATAAGAGGGATCATTAATAATGATATCATTCAGAAAGCAGTTCAAGTAGAGCAATAACACACGTGTTTTTTATGCTTATGACCAGGTAGAGCTCAAACTAAGTGTTTATGCTAAGCTAAGGAAGAGCAGAAACCATGGTACCAGCCACTGGATAGGCAGATATACACTTGACTCTACCCAACCCATCACACGTGCCTAGAAGAGAGGTTAGTCAGGGCTTTGATTATGGTTTTATGTGTACTTAGGGTTTTGTTTTCCAGGCTGGAATCACACCCAAGGTGCAGCATAGATGTACCGATGCAAACTACACTTCCCAGCTGTGCCATAACAGAGGTGCTCCAGAAGCTGCACAGGATCAGCCGCTAACTAACATTGGCACCAATGTGGGCTGACCAGCTGCAGAATATTCTGGGTGAGAAATACCTTTTTCATCTCTGCACCTCAGGATCAGATCTTATGTATTTGGTTGTGAAGCCCTTTCAGAATCTATACAGTTTTTGCAAGTGGAAAAAGCTAGTTGTATGACAACTTTCAAGGAAAACAACTAGAATGTGGGTTACTAAGATAAACTATAAGACTAGATTATAGTACCAGTTTGTAGTGGTCGTCAAGAAGTTGAAATAAACAAAAACAAAAAAGCTGCTGTTCTGACATGACAACAGAAAAGATCATAAACAAGTGTGCAAACCACTTATTTTATTTTCAGATATCCTAGTACAAAGGTAGTCTTGAAAGACTTCAGAAAGCAAAAATATTGTATTTTTCTCATTTTCATGCAGAGATCTTGAACATGCTGCCCTTGTACAAAGTGATAGTAGCTATATGCCGCAGTGAGGGATGGGACTCCATTCCAGGCAGCTGTTAGTTGATCTTTGCTTTGATCTTAATAAACAAAATTTTTCAGAAATTAGAGGAAGTAATGGAAAGTCTCAAGACAGTGAAGCGAAGGGCTGGCAACAGATGCACATTTCTCATATAGACCAATTAGCCAGCAAGCAGGGAATTAAATAAAGTCAGGTTAGCTCATTATGTTTTGTGTACTTGGGATCAACAGAGATGATTCATAGATTCCTTGGATTGCTTTTGTAATAATTTTAGGATAGTTTGTTTTGTAAAGAGTTGTTTATTATCAGTTATTTTGTTCTGTGGAAAGGATCTTAAAAAATAATTTTTCTTTCTGGAAAGATGTTTGAAAATTTACACAAACACTGGTTGTGAATATAGTAGTTTTATTAAAAACATCTTTATCTAAATCTGAAAATGTCATTGCCAGTAGAGAACTTCATTTAGGTTATACATACGTAAGCATCTAAGCACTCTAGGATCATGTGCAGTTAGGTGGCAAGGTAAGATTTTTTAACCAATATATTTTCATTCAGGCATTTCAAATAACACCTTTTTCCTTTGTTGACTTTTTTTTTTTTTTTTGGAATAATTACAGCTGTGTAAAGTACACTTCCAAATATTCTGGAGAAGGTTAGAAAAATTCATAATGGACTCAATTCCTTGCCACAGTCTTCCTGAGACAGAAACATTTTGATACAGGCTGTTGTTTCCTTATTTGAGCTTATGGGAGGAATGAGAAATGGATTAATGCTCTCAGCAGCTCCTTTATTTTAGGTAGACTTTGATACAGTCTCAATTTAAAGAGTCTAGGGCGAGTGTTTTGGCTGGAAAGGAGCAGACTGATTCAGGAAGAAAAAATGCTATCTCAAACCTTTATTGGAAATTCATACAGATTTTAAAGCAAAATATTTTCAAGTTTTATGTTTTTTCTTTTTCTTTTCTTTTCTTATTTTTTTTTTCAGAGCAAGATTTACTTTTTACTAATCTGAATGTACTAAACATTCTTAAGACTTTCCCAAGTGGCAAAACTTCCTGAGCATAATATAAGCTACGAAGGGAATTCCCTCTTTGCAAGGAAATACATTAAGCAACTTGCAAAAATAAAGAAATTTGAAGAATCATATACTTCACAACAGCAAAATCCTAAAAGTCTCATCAAAAAAGATTTTGAAGTATCTTTTGAAATAAGAATTGGAAAATAATGACTATAGACAGCACTCCTAAAACAAGGTCATCTATAACTGAATTATGTATTTTTTTTTTTCTGTAGATACAGATGAAGAGAAAGTCACAAACATTTTATTGCCTCTCTCAAAGTTTATAAAGTTCTCATTTGCAACAATTTTTCTTGTTGACATCTGAACCTGTTCTGCCATGTCAGAAGAAAGACTATTGTCATTAGTACAAAAGACCATGAAGTATAAGCTCTAGCACGAACTCTGCTTCCTCCCAGACAGCACCATTTTATCCAGCAAACCTCCATTCTGAATGCATTCTGTAATAGCTGCCTGTGCTGGCAAAATTAAAAAGCTTTCTCTCCTGCAGAGCCAACACAGCTAGGAAATACTGAGCTGCAAATTTTGTTCTATCTTGTATATCATCAACAGACCTGTTTAATAACTTTCAGCTGGATACACCTGTGCAGCTCTGTTGAGGGAAATAGGGTAATGGTGCCATCCACAGAGCGCTTAATTTGGAACTTAGCATTGTACAGCTGTAGCTGTGAGCTCATTTGCTTTGCAGAACATTTATAACTAGCAATGATATGTGGGGGAAAAAAAACCCAACACACCAACACACACACACACACACACAAATGAACAAAAAACAAACAAACAAAAAAAACAATGCAACAAAAAACAGTCAAACCTAAGATACCTAGCTTGACTCTAAGGAATGCAGGGATAGCATTTAGAATACAAAACTAGACAAAACAAGAAAAAAAACCCTAAGAAATTAAAAACAAAAACAAAAACAAAAACAAAAACCCACAACATTTTGTTTGTAAACTAAATACATTTGATACAGAAATTCTTGAGTGAAAATGATGTGAAACCCACAACACCATTAGCACAGGGATTTTTCAGGACAGGCCAATGCTTATATTAAGAAATCAAAAGCTATAGACTAAACTGCTGATTAGTTTGTACCAGACCATTTTTCTCCACTGGGGAAACAGATTTACTTAAAATTTGCAAATCTAAATTCATCTTGAGGGAAGGCTTGACCAAAATATCCAACATGACAAAAAAATTGGAATTAATGTTACCTTAATTTTATGAATGTGGTCACTGCAAACACCTAGAAACATTCATTAAGATGGTTAATCCAAAGCATAGTTTCAGGAGAAATTTTGCATGAAAATGAACGATATAATGATTTGTGTGCTCCTGTGAGTAACCACTGCAGAGCCACAGGGTAAAGAAAACTGGTACTTCTAAAATAACTACTAGGTTATATTCATTAATTGCCTTAGACAGTGTGGTCCAGAGTGGTCCTACTTCTGTGCAGGTTATAAAATGTGGTCAGAGAATTTGATTTGCATCCGTCTGCATAAACATGCCCCCAGCTTCATCAAGAAGCTGTACAGGGTTTTGTAGAGTCTGCATTGCAGTTAATTTATGAGTTAAATCTACCAAGCCAAATATTTGCCTTGGAAGTACTCATGAATACAATTGTTCTTATTTAGATCAAATTAAAATTTAATAACTTTCCTTTTTATTTATTCAGGAGGAAAGGCAAGTATTCTGTCAGTGTGTTTCATGGGCTTTTTAGGAGATTTTTCTTAGGTAAAATCACGAAAACATTTGTGTGCATATACAGTAACAGAAAGACATACTTTTATAACTGTAGAATTTCATGAGTACTAATAGAGCTGTATCACATAACAATATTGTCAAAGTTATTAAAACTTTCAACCTATAAGACAGTCCTCCTATGAATTTTGAAGGTATGATACCAATTCTGCAAGTCCAAGTTTGCAGATGTCAGAACTGTCAAGGCATTTTATGTAGTATGAAGTCTTCTGCGGCTTTGGTGAAAGGGATGTTAAGGTTTTCAACAGATGGCAAATATCTTATTTCCAAATAATGATTATTTTCATTATTTATGCATCTGTATGCTAGTTCTTTATAGAAAAATATGAACTAATTGCTGTAATCGCCCCAAAGTTTAAAATTTGTTTGAAATACAGAGGTTTTCAATGTGCTTTTACTTATCTATCCATTTTCTCCTGCCTTCCCTAGAAAAAAAAATCAGTCTTGTAAGGTCTTTCTTTGCCTTCTTTGATTTGTGTTACTATGATTTTTTTATATACTCTGACCTTTTTATTAAGACTCCCTTCAGAATAGCCAGCATGATATACTATCACTTCTTGCTTGTAGAGTAAGCATTTGTTTTATGCCCAGTAAAAGCTGACTTGATTTGTGCATAAGCACCATCTCTGATCCTTGATTTTAAATGCAACAGTGTTAATTTTGCTCTCTCACCTGATACATGATTAAAGTAACCGTACAGAAACTGCAGAGACATTTGTGTCACTGGCTCCCACAGTGATATCCAAGCCCTGGGATAGTTCTCTTAAAGCCCCAGCTTCTGGAGACATGTAACTTTACATAATAATTTGTAAAAAATTTACAGAATTCCTATGAACCTAGAGGTAAATAAATGAAAATATTTTGGTTTTAATTCCAAAGTTTTAAAGATTTTTCAGGATTTGATGGTCTGACTCATGACTTTTGGACACTGATTTGGCAACATTGATACACTCACAATCATCCTAGCTAGGTCTTACAAAAGAGTTTGAAGTGCAGTGGTGCAAACACTTTTAAAACCACAGTCTATCTATCTGGAGATAGAAATAAAGAAGTATTGGGGCATGAACAGACAGAAACAATAACTCTTCCAGACAAAAACAAATAAATAAAAATAAGGAACTTCATATATTGCCCAATGTTAGATGTGTCTTTGGTTCCTGGCTACACTTCCAGTGTTGAAATTCCATAAATGCCAGTGCTGAGCAACTTTTTAAATTGTAGCAGTATTTAGACATGGATATATCCCACCCTGTTCAGACATCAGATTGAGGTGTCTCAGTTAAGAAAGCAAGTTCTTTATCTTTCCTCTTTTGGCTAAAGGTAAGAGGTATCTGCAGAAAACACACAGGAAAAACTTAGATCTCATTGGGAAACCAAAGTCGTTGAAGTCAGAGCAGACCAGAGAGCTTGATGAGATATCCATTCTGCAGACCCCTGTGTGGCACAGTCCTGAAATTACTGGTCGCCCCAAGTGAAGTCAGAACTGAAGGTCAAAATCCCTCCTTTGCTATAAGAAGAGAATGGGAGAGAGCATCCTAAGCTCTAAGAGAGTTATAATGACTGTTTAGGGTTGGTACCAGATAGCAGAAACAGTACCAGATGAAGATGACATGACCAAAACATCTGAATTATCATATCTCATTGATTAAAGAAATCATTAATTTGCTATATTGTGTCTTAGCATAAATTAAGTGGGATAAACCTAGAACCTTACATAGATATAGGTCATACTGTCTAGATAATGATTTTTATGTATAAAATCTACACATACATATATGCATCAATTTTATAGATTAAAATATTTAAAAGGTACATGGGTGAACACCTCAGTTATGAAATGCAAATACATATTAAGTGTGCATACTTGGAACAGGTCTGCTTACATAAAACTGAACAACGAGTCCTACCTATCTTGTTTATCATGTAATAGTTCAAATATCCAATGGGAAAAGACAGAAATATAGGTTATATACCTCAATAATCATTTATATTATCTCTATATTTTCATTACTTCAATCTTCAGTGTGAATCTAGTATTTATGTCCATCCAAAGACATTGATATGCCTTTAAAAATCAGGTGACCAAGGTAAATCATAATGAAGTTAATGTAGTTAAATCGTGATTTTTAATTATTAAATCAATGTTTCTTCAGAAGGACTTGAACCTGGAAAAGCACATCACAGGGAACCAAAAAAAAACATCATAGAAGTCATAAAGTCAAACAAATGGGGAATTTTTTTTTTTTTTTCTCTGAATGGGATTGGAGAAAGTAATAAAAAATAATTGGGGGGGGTATTTTATATGATACTGTGCATGAGTGTGAGAAATTCAAAGTTGTGAGTTAATAATAATTAGTGGTTGCTTAGCTTTCTATAAAATGAAGGTGATTCAACCTCTCTGCATTAGTCCTGTCATTTGCTGTGTATAGTCACAAAAAAATAGTTAATGAATGTTCTATAGTTAGCATTCACCTAGCCCTACTCTGCTTCTAGCAGGAAGCCTGTCTGGAAAAAAAAGTATCAGTGAAATAGCAAGCTGTAAAGAGGAACATTAGTAAATCTCACGCAAAGAAAATATTGTAACAGTGAATTACTGCCGAGAAATTCAGGAAAGTGATTCTCAGCAGACGTATTTTTAATTCCTGATTTTGTATATATATTCAGATATGATTAAAATCCATCTATGCTGTATGTAAAATCAATCATGTATACATTTTTTAAGATAAAGACATTCTTCAGTAAATATTTATATAACTTTGGAAGATCCCAGTCCTGCACACACTCACTAATAAGTGGAGTGTTTATGCCAAGTATAACCCTTCGTAAGAGTGGTCTAAAATTTATACTACTGTAGCAATGAATCTGTGTGAAGTAAAGGTGCTAATTCAAGAATGTGTTGAAGCACAAACTTAAACATAACTTTATTCATAAATATGCTTAACAGAACAATATTTAGGACTACAGTATCCAGATACCTTTGGCCACTTGTTTTCTGAGAGAGCTTCTGTTTTCTTCTCCTTCCCCAAGTACGGACATTGTGTCTGCAGTCCTGAATCACACCCCACTTTTACTCCATGGCATACCTTCCCCTTTTATAAAATCAAGTTTGGGAACTACCAGCTTAGAGAGGACAATCTTTAAAACTGTCTAAGCTGTGTCTGTTCTATTTCTACTGAACTGATGTTAAAGTACAGTAATTTGTGGTAGTTTGATACATATATCTCAAAATAGTAATTTGTAGCCAACATTGTCTCATGATTTAAGATATCAACAGCCCAGAGTTTCCTAGAATGGATTTTTACTACAAAGCTTGCTCCTGTGATTTTCTTGGGCTTTTTCCCTTTTGTTACTAAACCTATTTTATTCTGTTTATTATTTTCACAGCATGACATGAAAATAGCTAGTGAAAATAAAATGATAGTACAGGTCCATGCAGTCAGGAAAGTTTTGGTTCATACAGATCTGGTAGGGTGTTAGTTTGACGGCCATCTTAATCTAAGAGCAAGTATTTTTCTGGATATATTTAGAAACAATACTGTTAAGAACTAGAGAAAATATTGCAGCTAAAGTATTCTGATGAGCTTCTGATGTTATATTTTCTATGCCAGGTATTTTCTTAAACCTATAGCTGCTTTGGATATTTCATGCTGTCCCTGATAGAAGATACCATGCACCTTCCTTTTCATAGAATTTCGTATGTATATTTTGACGGCTATAAGGTCATCGTGGTTTTGGTACAGAGATTCTAGCTGTTTTCTGATTTAAGTGTGAATCATAAATAGCCAGGAAGTTTTCATAAGAGTTTAGGTAGTGGAGGACCAAAGTGATTTTAAAATCCTGGGGCGACTTTGTCACATGACATGCTCAGGCTTCATCTGAGAAGTTTAGTTACTGTTGTTGCACTCACTGTCCCATTGTGCTACCCAGCTGAGTCTGGAGCCTGGCCAGGCAGTTGTCTTCCTCTTGTTTTCTGGCACACAAGTTCTGGGAAGCTACATCTATCTGGAAAAGCAAGGACAGAAATAAGTTCATCCTACTTGTTACAAGTTTTGCAGAGAAGAAAAAAACAGAATCAGATAATTCTTTTTCTCATTTGCCACTCACTCTGCCTTAACATTAGTAAATGCCAGAGTCTCTGGGAAGTAGCCTCCATCAGTACAGACTCCTCTCTGCAGTCCAGTAAAAGACAGAAGGGGGAAGCTGCTAGTTACTGCTATCCATCACGGCAAAGGGAGTTTCTGATTCTCACTGCTCTGATGGTCGGAAATCTCTTTCTAATTTTTAACCTAAATTTACTCCTGATTATTTTGCCTATTCATTCTTAAGCCAGCAATGCCTTTTATATTATGTAGAGAATTATTGCTAGTTTATTCATAGAGAAAGTCATATTCCATCTTAGTGTTCATTCAGTGCTCCCAAAGAGTCAAGCTTTCCTAGTCTTCCTCCATAAGCTAGGTTGCACATTTGCTAATATCTTTCTGGTAACAAAGCTTGTGTCAACACCAGTCACTGACGCTCACTGAGTAGATTTCTTTGCTAAGCTCAGGGCTGCTTTACACTGATGTGTACAGTGAGCAACTGTGAGCAGCTGAGCAGCTGTGCTGGTAGGTTGCACTAAGTTGTGTGCATGTGGCTGTCCTGCCTCTGCATGCAAAACTGAGTTGTGTGGAATGAGCTTGGATGTCTCTTTCCCATGTTTTCTTGTGTTCAAGCATTAGAACTAGCTTGTGTGAACAGACTAGGGTGCCTCTTCAGTTTGCTTAAATTGTTCATTCTTGAATGTTGTGTAGGCATAAATTTGCTTGCCCTCATCTATTAAGCCAAGCAAGATGAACTGCAGCAGCCCAGTTATAGGGGAATTAAATCTGTCTTTGTCCCAAGGAAAAAGATTCCCCCATGCAGTCAAAATACACTCCATTTTCCTCTATTATGTGTTCATTAGCCCTCCATGATATTAATATCTAAATCATTATTCCCATTGCCTTGACTTTTGTTTTCCTAGATGTATTGATTATAAAACATATTACTAAGTGTCTCTACGTCCCATAATATTATATCCATTGTATCTGTGTTAGTCTTCCAATAAATAACCACTACAACAAGCTAATGGTGTAATTGTGTAGTTTAGATATATGACAGTAGAGATATTTGTTTTGTTTTGTTTTAACGATGTGTTTATCTTTAAAGGTTTTCTTCTCTTTTTCACAGTCTGGTTTTCCAAAAGCAGTATATACTTTATCTTAACCACAAAAAATATAGATCTATATAATAAAAAAAAGCCTGAAATAATGACTTATATAGATTTCCTATATTCCTGAAATGTATGAGGAAAATTGTTCTATACATACAATTTAAAATGTCCCATCTATTTTTCAGCATGAAATTAAACGTAATGACTCATGATTCTGTAATGGTTTCAGTTAAATGAGCTTGTGCCAGTAGAACATGTGATACTCAGGGCTCTTGTTGCACTTGAACAAGACAATGAAGCAATCAAAGTATCCTCATAGTGACAATCACTGCTCTACATAGATGCCACTTGTCAATCTGGAAATTATTATTTCATATACTAATAATCTTTGATGAAGCTAAACAATTGGGAGAGTGTGAAACACAAGAGGCATGTACAAATTAATTTTTGATCAGTGGTTTGTGCTAAGGTGTTGTTGATATAGGCCTATACTTTGATTAATTGGGACCACGCTTTCTGGGACAACGATCTCGCCATAGAAGCAGAGTTCTCCTTCCCTCACTCAAAATCTAAAAGAACCAGTGATTAGCTGGCAGCTTCAGGTATCTTCATAACTGCTTACTTGCAGTTGCCTTTTGCTGTTCATCAATAGCAAGTTAAAATAACTGCCTTTTGTTTTGTGCCTTTTGTTGTTGTTGATCTGTGTCCCAGAACACTTCGGCTGTCCCTACTTTGTGCCAGTTTGATTGCTTCAGTACTATGACACTATATCTACTTTTCCCTGCATGGGAAACACTTTAGAAAGGAAACTGTGTGGTTGATTTTCAGCACAATATTTCCAATGTTACAGAAAATTAAGAATATATGTATTTTTTATTAGTAGCTGATGCTTCTTTGGCTATTCAAGGAAAATAACTGATAGGATCCAGAAATCCTAGTAAAATAAAAGTTATGTTAATTTGAATGAACAGGGAGAATATAAGAAATCTGACTTTTTAAATGTATTTTAAATGTATTTTTAGAAACCTCATAAGAATCAAGTGTAAGTAAACAAGAATATTCAGAATTTTGATTTTAAGACTCCAAATTGTTTTTAATGAAGATTACAAATAAAACTTAATTTGAAGGGGAAATTTCACCTAACTTTAATTATTCATATTTTGGACACCACCTGTGAAGTACTGATTTCAAAAAAAACCAAACATCTATGACTATAATAAACACGATTCCCCTCTATAAACAGATTATACTCCAATCTTTTTGAATCTTCAAGGTTTCCCAGTTGTGCTCTTTTCTTTGTTACGTAGACTAAAAAGAAATGTTAAGGCTTTACCTTTTTTTTTTTTTTTGAGGAAATGAGAGAAACTGGCAACATGTCTTAAGTAAAGTTTTCTTGTATTAAAAAGATCACTAGGCATCCATTCCTGTTTTGATTTAAATATTCTTCTGTGCATAAAAGCTAAACTTTGAGCCATAGCATTAATATGTTTGAAAAATTATGAAATTCAGTGGAAACCTGTGTATAATTCTCCATCAGTAAAAGTAGTGATTAAAATATATAAGAAGGTAACAATTTAATTTTTAAGTGTTTCATCTTCAGTAATGTATAACTTACACAAATAGTGCAATATTATTACAACTTTTACTCGTATGAAAACTGCTATGTGTCTAATGCTATCCAAAAGGAAGTATAGTGCAAAATGGCAATGTTTTTCAGGCACCTTTAGCAGTCACTGGACCAAATCCATGATTTTAAACTCAGCAGCACATCTTTAAACAGGAGAAAAAAAGAAATGTTTAATTCTATTTTAATTAATTTAGTGCTAGTGAACAACCCATCAGACTGTGCAGCATCTGTGTCTCCATGAATGAACGTATAATGTCTTCAGTAATAAATGTTTCCATCTGCTACTGGTTCTTAATCAAGAATTATTACTATTTTTTTTAACAAATAGCCAAGAGCTTTATTTTTAACATGTTCTTGATAAGGTATTACCTTCTACAAGAACTCTATCTTTAGAACTTAATTTTTAAACATTTTTTTTAATTATTATTCCAAAATATTTGAGTTTCTAAGACTGTTTAACTTTTTATTATCTCCTCCACTAAATTTGCTTCATGGATATAGGAAAATGAACTCTTGCTAAAATGTCTAAGTAATATTTTTGATTTGTTCATTATCTTTCTGGCTTGACAGGCAACCATTATGAGGTAGAAATTAATTTTGTGTTCTCTTTTGTTATGCAAACCAGTCCAACTAAATAGAAAAGAGCTGTGTAAAAACCTGAAAACTGTAACTAAATGTGAAACCATGTAGAAAATAGTTTTCACTTTTTTAATTGCAGCCTGTTTTTCACAGGCCTTTTATTTGGTATAGAATAGCACTTACTGCACTAGAAAAACTAGGTAAGTGCTGAAGAGCCTGACAGTGAGTGCACACAGGAGGGACGTTACACAATGCTCCGCTCAGGAAATAGCCCCTGAAAATATTTGCCAGGTCTTTCCCCTGCCCAGCTTTCCCCTGCAATAGGCTGTTGAGCCTTGTGCAGTCCTGGTGAAGTTAATGTGCAGGATGCACACAAGCACACAGGATGTACAGCTCCAACAGATGGGACTGAGAATTCAGCCCACTGATGGTTAGGTTGCGGTGGCAGAGAATGGGGGACGATGAAGGCTGAGATTTCACCCAGGCAGATAGGTACTTCAGATCCATCTGTATTCTTAACTCAGGATTTTGGGATGAAAGTGAGGGGGGCGATGAAGATTTTCAGGATTGCTCTGTAAACTCCTCCCTGACACTTATACAGTATTTCTTTGGAAATAACCTCTGGAGGTGCCTCCTGGAAGAACCTGACGACACATTTCTACAGGGTTATTTCTGTAGTCTGAGTTTTCTCTGATCCAGGATTCAGGAAAAACAAAACACAGCAAAAAAAACCCCACACCACTCCTGCCCCCCGAGATCATCGGGGGGATCTCGCCCCCTGCCACCGAAAGAACCAAAGCAGATAAATAAATGCATACAACACAGGTAAGTAAAATCAAGATGTGCTGATCTATAAAAATAGCTTCTAGGAGATAACACTGCCCATGATTTACTGTCTTTCCTGAGAGCAGCTTCAAAAGTTCAGAGTAGCAGTTATGATTTGCCTAATTTGACTAAACTTTGTCAGTTACTTAAAAGACGTAAAATGCTTGATGTGATTATCTGGAAGAGACATTACCTCAGTGATGTATATTAGGGTCCGCAATTAATGGGACCTTTGGTGAACAATCACTTTTTCCCATTCAACTCTGAGTCTCCGATAAATTTAAAAGCAAGGCTAGGCTATAGCGCTAAAAAAAAACGGTGTTCTTTGGCCCTGAGGCCAAGTGACAACATACAACTCACATCCACCCAGCTAAACACTTTTCTGTGGAAAGACTGGAGCTGCATTCACACTACCCCACTGGGAACAATGCCTGACACTGCCTTAAATAGGCTATAACAATACTAAAAACCTAAACCATGACAGCAGGTGTGCTAGAAATTAAGCAATATATCATGTCATTGCTCATGGCAGTGCCTTGTGTTTTTTGTTTTTGTTTTTATTTTTATTTCATTTGTATGGTCTATGAGTATATTGACTCCACTCTTTTTTTTTTTTTTTACATTTCACTTTCTGCAAAGGCCATTAGATCATCTAGTCTGATGTCCTGTATATCAGACAATTGCATTTCACCTGACTGCACCTGTATCAAACTGCATTAGCTCTCATTTAGCTAAAGTAAATCTTTTCTGAAGGCATTCAGTCTTGATCTCTTGATCTAAAGATATGTGAAGATATTACTTCCCTTGGTATTTTGAGTCAGTGGAAAAAAATGTTTTCCATATTAAGAAGCTGTGCTTTACTTCTCATTTAAATATGTCATGATTCAACTTCTAGCCAAAAATACACTTTAGTCCACCATATTAAGATTCCTTTAGCATCATGTAGTTTATTTTCATTAAATAATTATGCGTGGCAGCTAAATAATCAACCATCTAATAATCATTTATTTACATATATATGCATACACATATATGTGCATGTATTTCTATATATGGTTTTAATAAATATAATACGAAGTCTACTATGCAGTGCATACAATATCCTGCTGTTGGTCTAAGTACTGCTGTGTTGCAGAGCTATTGTGCTTCCCTGTATACATATATATCCCACAGAATTATTTTAGCACATTTTGCTGACTAAAACTGACTCCTACATTACAGCTTTGATTGAGGTAGGCTTATATTAATTTTTTTTCCTTATTATTTTGCATTAATATATTTCTAAGCATATCTTGTGAGAATGGCCCTGTTGACAACAAAAAAGTAATCAGATTATACTGTATGGTTATCATTTTCTCTTACTTATTTATCATCTAAGCATTCCTTCTTATCTATGTACTTTATTGGCTGTGATTTCACTTTTGTCTCAATGTCATTAACACAGATGTTGAATTCAGCTCATAACATAGTTAATCCCTGAAGAACCTACTTGGAAACCCTCATATAATGATTTACCACTGACCTTTTCTCTTCTGCCAGTAATTCATGTATGCCTTATTGCGGTTGCACGGTGTACTCTTTTAACCACAATGCCACAGTAGTTCAAAAGCCATACAAAATCTTATGTCACTTCCAGGCTACCATTATTAGTCACCTTTACTGAAAAATTTGTAATCTCATCAAAGAATGAAATCAATTTGCTTTGATGGCATCTCTGCTCTTTAGAATCCTGCTCACGAGCATTAATAAAATTCTTGTTCAATTGTCCTATACAAAATAAAAGATCCTGTCAGTTTTCCTATCATATTCTCTTGAACTGATATTAAAGAAGATACAGGCAGTGGTAACTCTGAATCACCCCACAGGTCTTTATTGCTGTAACTTTAGTGGATTTCCAGTATTTGGAACTGCCAAGTGCTTTACAGCAAGTAAAATTAACAGAGTTAGTTAGTTTGTCAGACAGTTATTTGGGCCTCAAATACAATTTACCTGAACTTGAGATATTTAGCACAGATATTATCTTTCTTTCCTAATGGTGACCAAAAGATAGGATAGTACTTTTTATTATGCACAGTAGGAGTATGTGACCTTTTTTTTTTTTTTAATAAAAATATAAAACTTCTCACATTTCCTCTTTTTTTTTTTTTTTTTTAAACCAAGCTAACTATCTTTATTCAGAAATGAATCACAACCTGCAATGGGACATTTCAATGACAGGCACTAGACATCAAACTGGTAGTTCTTTCCTTTCGAATTTTCTGTCTTCTTGCAGAATAGATCTCATATGGAACGTTTCCCTTCATGTCCTTGAACAAAACCTAGCTGAATACGCTATCATATTAAGGTAATATTGTGCTGGACCTACCATTTATGTTACTGTGTTATTACCTTTGAGATCACTCTTACAAAGCTTCTGGTAACTAGCTTTGCAAAAATTCATTTTTTTTTCACACTATATGTAAAAAAGACATTGGTTAGTCTTGCATTTTTTCCTTAGAGCCTTTATTTTCTCTAATATATTCTCTATACTTCCTTCCCTTGAATTTTTCTAAGTATAGTATTAGCTTTTATTTGTAATTTCTGTTTTTACCAATCCAAAATAATATCTATTGAAAATCATCCTTTATCAAAGAATTGTCGAAAAAACCCTGGTTATTAAAAATGCCTCTCAAAGGACTCCACCTTTTCTTCCTTTCTCAAACACAGAGTAATTTTCTGATTGAGAATTGTAGTCTATCTGCAAAATGATTTTTTTTTTTTCACTTTCTGCTCTTAGCTTTGCAGAATCAATAAAAACTAGCAGAAGGAAAAAAAAGAAAAGGACAGAGATGGAGAAGCAGTGAGTCTGGAGATGCATAGAAGAATGGAGGAGCAGCCTCAGTGCCTCCTTGTCAGTTAAGCTGGGAGGGGATGCAGGGATAGGGACCCCTGGTGCCTAAACCTCTGCCTCTTGGTTGGTCAGGCTGGCAGGACCCTGTCACTTTGGTATGTTGCTGACAGTTGAATTTTCTAGAAGACCATTTAGAGTGCTAGCCTGGAATAGAAAAAGGGTTATTTTCCCTCTCACAAAATGGAACTTTTCTAGAAATCTACTCCACTTAAATACATTCACTTGACAGTAATATACCTTGGCTTATCATTGGAAGGGATTCCTTCAGCCAATGTTCTACATACAAACCAAATGTGAATGTGTAAATCTCTATGTGTTACTTTGAGGTTAGATTAGGCCCTACAAACAGACTGAAAGAATATCTCCCACGCTTTGGTGTCCCTTCTGCAGATCAATTTTATTTCTGACCAGCATGAGCTCTAATTTTAATTTCAGCTTATACAGTCCCTCAATTAAGCTATTGCATTTTCCAGTACTTCAAGAACCTAACAACTGGAATGCAAGCTAAAATTTCAACAGAATTTTATGATTTATGCGAAGATTTTTTTTCCTCTGAAATGATTTATTGCTTGAAAATATTTTCAAATACCTGGGGGGGGGGAGGGGGGGGATGGAAGGGACGACAACAACAACAACAAAAACAACGTTAAAATAAAATTATCTTTCTGAGACAAAATAGAATACTGTAGGCCTCATTTCTGAATGCTATCACAGGAAAATGGAAAGATGGAATATTTTCTCTTCACCTTTAATGGGTCAAGTAATGGTAGGACACAGAATGAAAATATGAATATTTTCCCAGAGGCCATTTCCCTCTGATGCATAATGCTCTATTTTGCTTTAACAAGCATTAAGTTGGTTTTACAGGGAAAATTCAAAGAACAGAGAATAAGGTTTAAATTTCTATTCAACAAATTACAATGGGCTTTAGCAATTTAATCTTCCATTTAAGTCAATGTTAAAAAAATCATTTAATAATTAAAGATAATAATAATAGTAATAATGAAGTACATTTCCTGTACATTTTCTCCTACAAAACATTGTGGTTATCAGTTCATAGACAAAAACAAAATGAAAAATATTATGGAAATAATGTGAGAGTAAACTTAAAGTGGTCTTTTTGTTCATATAATAACAGGGCAGTATATAAATATATTATTGAAATTAATTTGCAGTAGAGAAAACCAGACCAGTATGTTATATGATAGTTAAAAACTTAATTTTAGTGTACTCAAGGAAGTAGTTACATTCTCTTCCTAGAAGGACACAAATGGCTTGCCACATTACATTGGCTATTATTTGCATATATATCTTCCCAGCCCAAACTCAGTATGATTTCAATAGCATGTCAGAGCTGGTTTTAATTCCCTTCACAGGTAGCGTTGGACTCTAATGGTGATTTGTCCCTGACCCTGTGAATAGTTAGCTACACAATAAGGAATAACATCAGCGGAGGAAAATGAATGATGACATTCCCATAAGGACAACTAATCTATCATTGATCTATATAAAATATAAATGAGTATCCTTCTCCTGCTACGTCTTTTCCCCTCCCCCATAAGAAACATTAAGCAATTTAAGGAACAAAAGAAAACAATTCTTCAAGCAAGCCACGATGGGAATAGGAAACAAGAAAAGAAGCAACGTAAGGCTCTCAGGGATGCTGATGCACATTGTACTACATACAGCTACCTCTAAGACGTGAAGACATCTCTTTACACAGCTAGTATGGAATGCAAGCAACGCAGCTCTCAGATGGGAACCAGACTCTTACACTGAGATTCAGCTTTCAGTTAAACTCTCCCTTTTACATGTTGATACCTGGTAAGAAGAGTAGTTTATACTTTCCTAATTAGCACCGATTTTTTTTTTCATGTGTGCAGTGCATAAAGGATCTCTGTAACTTTTCAAGATTTATCTAAACAGAAACATAGCTATCTTATCCTTATCCATCCTAAGTGAGATCTTCACAAAATGTCCATAATTTCCAGCAAAACAGGATATGTTTTTCAACTTCACCTCGTCCCCTTCCCCCTTTTTGGTGGGTCTGCAATTAAAAACAAAAACAAAAACAAAAACAAAACCCTTAAATTCATAGAATAGTATTCTAGAGTAACACATCTAATCTTTGCTTTTAAAGATTGTACAACTACTTTTCCTCTCATAAAAACTGTAGATATGTACAAATCCTACAGCTGTAATGTTGATAAACATGAAAAATGCAGGTGCTAAATAAAGATATTTTCACTCTTCCACCGCTGACTCGTTTAATTTTTGTTTTGCACTTTCAGCTTTTGGCGCGTTAGTGCTGCCCACTAGTGGACACCTGAAATCTCTGTCAGTAAATTCCCGGGCAGATGTTGATTATCAATCACACTTATTTGGCCAGCTGATTTTAAGTAAATATAACACTAGTGTTTTTGCATTTTAAATTAGTTCACGACTGGATTCAATTATTTTTCCTTTAAATTATTTTCAAGGTGAAAAAGCTCTGTAAGAATTGAACCATATGCTCAAAGTATCCTTGCTCAGTTTTCATTGAGGACAGAGATCCTAAGAATAAGCAACTCATTGTTTAAACCAAGAGACAATCTCTTTTATCAAAATTTGTGGCAGGGACTCATTAAAGAGCTTTGTAATCATTGATCTGATTAAGGTGCACCACCAAACACCATTGCTTTTTAAGAACCTTCGGTAACTAGAAACGGTATGGTCATGTGGTAATCTTAAAATCTTGTCTGCAAATAAGAAGCACCAAAAAAAAAAAAAAAAAAAAATACACAGAGGAAAATATCTGTTCTGTATTCCTTCCTCTCCTATGTGACTGACTACTGAGTTTTAATCTCTCTGCCTGGCATCTATGAAGCTTTCAATCAGTAATCACAGGCCTGTTGTTGCAATACAGGCTCCTCTGTGCTGTTGCTATGCTTATTATTTAATGTAAAGACTGGCTTTTTTACACAGTTACCTCCTCCTACTCTTTCTATTTATCCTATGATTGGCTAAACTCATTTGAATTCACCTCAGACCAGACCTACACTGACCTGAAAAGTTGTGTAAAGCTGTGGGATACATCTATATACTGCAATTTGTAGTATTTCACTTACTTTCATGGGATTCTTGGGTTTTTATTATAGGAGACCACCAGCAGAAACTGACCAAGAAAATCAGGTTTATACAGCGATTTTCTAAATTGGACTACGTTTCAAAGGATAATGTTTAAATTTACAAAAAAAAAAAAAAAGGCAAAGGCAAAGAAAAAAGAAAAAGAAAGAGAAAAAGAAAAAGGAAAAGGAAAATAAAAAGAAAAAAGAAAGAGAAAAAGAAAAAGAAAAAGAAAAAGAAAAAGAAAAAGAGAAAAAGAACACTGCCATTCTAGCTCCAAAGTTAAATGCTACGTGTGTATCCATTTCCAGAAAATGCCAGAATAGACTTGACTATAAGAACTTCCCTGACAAGAGAAGCCGGCCTGAGGAATATGTACTCTGCAAAAATGTGAACTCACCGACTTGAGCTACCATATTATATCACTTAGAGGAGTGCAGAGAAATTACACACAGGAATAAATTAGAGTCTGAAAGACTGATTTCAATATATTGCAACATGGATCAAACATCAAGTATACCAACAGTGACACAGAACTCTTGCATACTTAAATATAGATATGTGCTAAATTAATTGAGCCCTTAACTTTACAATTCTTTTGTTTACGTGAATCAGCTTTTTCACAGCTCTCATTCCTTATCATTCTGGTACAGAATATAACTTTTCTGGTTTTCCTCTTATGCTTTAAGTAGGAATAGTGATTGCAGAAATATTGAAGTGGTAAGTAATGCTTCTCCTGCTGAAATGTGGTATAGAGAAGACCATTTGGTCAGGATGTACAATTGTACAACTGCAAAGTAGGGTTCTTTTTGGTACTAGAATCAGTTTCTTCAATTTTTTTTTAATATGGAGAACAGATCTTTTGGCATCAGAGTGTTGTCATATGTTGTAAACACTTCTGACTTTTAGCTTAGTCTTTATGAAATTCGCTTTTGTTGGCAATGTAATGTCCATCGAAAACTCACTGACGTGAAGGTGAGCTTGAAGGCCACCATGTCCTGTTCCTGTCCATGATGTACACTTGGAAATCCTGTTGATATTGTTCAGAGAAGCTCAAGTTTCTCCAGGCCTGGCAGATGCCTTCTATTATGTCTTTCCAGCCTTCCTTATCTATTAAGAACCACCACTTCTAAAAAGGCAAGCAAGTAAAAATTACTATCAAATAGGAGTCTCAAGGCATATGACGTTAATTTAATAATGTCTATACAGTATATTAGAGGTGCTCATTTGGGAACTGTCATAAATAGTACCACCATCCTCAACCACGTAATCCTTAGCAACCTCTAAGAAGTTTCTTGCAGGGATACTATTTTGTGACTCAACAAAGATTCAATGTATCAAGATATATTGCCTAAATTAGGCAGCATATTAAAAAGTAACATTAGGACAATTTCATACAACTATACTTTTAACTGGGGGACTGATCATTCCTTGTTTGCGTGATGCTGTCGTCTATTGGCTGTGCAACTTATTTCTGACTGACAGGGAAATCAATTAGACAGTGAATAATTATCCCATGTGAACAAGCAACAAAAATTGTGGTAGCTTGAGTGGTATGGACAAAGTGGTCTAGCTGTGATGGACAGACACATACTTGGCTTCCTCAGCACTTGAAATACCTCTTTCCCCCGCACTGACCATCTCCACTTCATCCTTCCATCTGCAACACTGCCTGGTTACAGTACGATTGACACACAAACATGCATCTTTTTCAAGCCTTCCTCTTGAACAGCTACTGCAACATTTACTCATCAGTGCCTCCCACTGAGTTTCTTCAGACAAAGATGTGATGGGAGACTGACTGCTCAAACCACACTCAGCCTGCACTTGTTACTACATTGGATGGGAGTGTAGGAATTGGGAAGGTGAGGTGAGGTGAGGTGGTAGCCACCTCTTGATGCAGGGAGCCAGTCTGCAGCAGCCTCTGGCAACTGTAAGGAACAGGAGGAGCACCTCGTTTTTGGAGTATCCATGATAATGCAGGTGGAAATGTCCAGCTTTGCTGTTTGGAAATGTTCTCTGTCTTCTCTGGATCTGGTCTCTAAGGCAAGATTTTTGTCAATATATCTACAGGTCATAAAATATACTGAACCATTTTCAAAAATAATCACAGAGGATCACTACTGAACAACTTCTCAAAGGGTGCTTCTAATACATAACCTAAGTAGATGTAAAAATTATGTAGAATTTTGTGCGGCAGATTCTCAAACTTCTTTGCTCCTTCCATGAGTTTTTTCATCCATATGTTTGAGAAAATGAAGCTGCGTGAAGAGTTTAAATCTATAAAATAAGCCAGGGTAAGCCAAAAAGCATTGAATGACAAGTTCAAGTTGCTCAACAGCACAATTTTTGAGAGAATATCTTGAGAGAAATTTTCTCATTTTCTGTTTGGGCAGAAGGCCACTGCCATATCACTACAATGTCAAACATCCTTTACAAATACATGCTTGGTAAAAGTGATGAAATTCAGAAATTTCAGTTACTCTTTCAGAAAATGAAAAACAGTCAGGGCTGAGGGGAAGGGGAGTGGAGGGGAGGGGAGAGAGAGAGGAAGACTTCATCAGGCTAAAGGACATATGACATTGTGTAGCAAAGCATTTGTAAGCTAATGTTCCAGGTATCGCACTGATGATCTGGACCTACTGAAATCACTTCACATCTTTCACATCTGCTGGACTAGCCAAGTGTTTACAGACAGCATGGACAATGACAGATTTCCATTCTGACATTACAAACTGTATTATATAGTGCAATGCAGTACAGAAAGTGTGAGCAACAAAAAAAGCTCTTTGCTCTGTCAAAGAGCAGAGAAAGAAATTAAGCACATCCTATGTGTTCACGATTATATTGCTCTTGATATTCATAACAATAAGCTAAATGTTAGTGTATTTCTATTTTAAGGAAAAACATCATAAAACATATTAAACAGATACAAATTCATATTCATGTATTTATATATCTCAAAAGAGTTTTTTTTTTTTTTTAAACTGTTGCAGTGAAGAATTTACTAAGCTGTGAGGGGTAGGTTGTGGCTGATTAATGTTATGGATTGCACTGGGCAAGGCTTAGTTTACTTGCTGAACTCAATATTGTAATAAAACTTTACTTGTTTGATGACAAGGGGTGCCTTTTTATCAGCTTGTGTAGATTGCTGTCTAGAGTTCTTCAATATTTCAGTAAAACCTTTCGGCATAGATATGGTTTCCTCAGGGAAAATACTTAAACAAACAGAAGACCTTATTGAAGTCACAAAGATATTTAAATGGAAACTTCTGAATATTGCCTTCAGATGTGCTGCCTACTAATAGCAAGGGAATCTGCTGGGTTTTGTTTTGTACTTTTTAAAATGATCTGCAAAACTGTAGTGCAAAAACAACTCCATATCCAAGGAACTACAAAGCAAGAGGTATCTACAGTTTAAATTTGCCTTCTATTTTCTATTTCCCTCCTGCTTCCCTTGTATGTGCAGGGATTGATTAGGACTGGATTAGTTATCCTTTGTGGAAATTGATTTGGAATCAGTGAATGAGACGCTGAAAAGCTTTCACATTGCATCTGGTGAAACAGACACTTCCAGAACATAAATCCTCTGGCTTTTTAGACAAAAATCATAATGAGATGAGTTACCTGTTCAAAACTCTTACTTCTCTTCATGGAAGAGGAAAGGAGAGCACAGTGACTGAAATAGATTTAGACATCTAACTTTCGGATGTTTAATTTGGGGTAGGTGTACTCCACTGTTTGATCAGCGTTTGAACATATTTTTATAATATATTTTAGACCTTCTGAGTGCCCTTCTCACATCAGGCTCTTCCTTCTTACTATAAGCACATGGTATCGTTTTTTTCATGCTTACTGCAATGATCCCATCTCATGGAATAATCTTTTATTTGTGTTTTGATTTGCAAAAATTCAGGTAATAGTTGCCTTCAGTGAAAACCCAACATAGTTGCTTGCTCTGATCAGGTCTTCGACTTCATTGCTCTGGAAACAAAAGAAGCTGAAGAAGTATGGGTCTTAACACTATTTTCCCATTCTAGTCTGGGAAATCTGCAAGGATCAATCCATGTGCCTTGAAATAAACCCAAAACGTAACCTCAAATGTATTACGAATCCTCATTTGCTCTCTTTTGGCAAGAATAAGTTTATTTCTAATATAAGTCTGGCAATCCTGTACCAGTCTGTTAATTCAATCTTGTACAACACAGACAGACTTCTCATTTTCTTTCTTTGATCTGAGTTAAAACATTTGTTCTCATGTCCTTTCAGTGTTATAATAGCTTTGGAGATGTGCACAAGGATTAGAGCATCCACTCCTGATCATACTTGTCTCAGGGAAAAACAGGAAAAACTTTGTGGGCTATAGACCATGATTTCTCTGCTCTTCCTCCCCACCTCACAACACATGCCATTTTTGGGACTGGCTTTGGGACAGGTCAAAGGCATCACTAGTCAGTGCTTTGACTTCTTAAAACATTCATCCTTGCTGCCTACTCTCACTTCACCAGTGAGACAGTCTGGTGGAAGAGCGTAATGCCCAGATTTTGTTGCAGGAGAGTTGATTCGGATCTATTTTGATGTCTGCAACTAACTACATCCAAGAATTATGTAGCCTTTTTGCATTCGGGTAAATTAGATTACAGTCTGCTGCTAGCTGGCAGGAGTTCAGTACAGTTCGTTCCTTAAATGTTCCATCCAGGAGAAACTTTCGGGTAACTCTGTTAAATTGAGTACTTTTTCCTTTCTCTTTCT
>VXAL01013252.1:14696-85314 GCA_013399475.1 Chauna torquata | reverse complement strand
TGCGCTAGGATACATTTCCCCCTATATCATGCTTTCAGGGGCTAAAACACTTACCTATACAATGTGTGTCCATAAGACCTTTTATACAAGACCAAGATTTGAACTTTCCAGTCTGTCACTCCACTCTGGTTGGAGAGATCGGACCTAAATAGCTACAGAATACACCATTCACCATTACAAAAGCAATCTCATGGGGCGAAAAAGTCAAAGCAGAACAGAATATAATTCTCTTCATTTACTAGTATAAAGATACATTAAGATCTTAAATCACTTAGATGCAGAATTTTCCTTGATCAAGAAGATAAATGTCATAGCCAAATCTTTATTTAATTTATTCTGAAAATGGAGGCTTCCTTCATTCTCCTTCATAAAATAATTCCAGTAATAAAAAATCTCTGGAGAAGAAGGGAGAGAGTGAAGAACATTTCCTAATCCTCAAAACTGTACTCTTCTATGGATCTTCTCCTTTAGAGGAAAAGACAGCGGGAGGTAAAACAATGCAACTTTTGAAGGGTGGCCTTCACCTCCTGGTGTTTCTTCATTTTCTTCTTTTTAGTAACAATTACTAGAATTATAATGTGAACAAATGAAAAACACCTTCACCATGAAACTGCACAGGAACTAATTGCTCAGATGACTTCGTGTGTCTCTAAGGAGGGAGATTCCACAATTTAACTGGAGAAAGCCCTGGGCTACCAAACCTAACTTTGTATAAGGAATCTGGGAATCATGGCCTCACAGACAAGGTACGTATTTCTGAAACCTTACTCTTAAAGAGGCAGACTGTCCCAGCTCTAACTGAAACTTAGCTCTATCCTGGCAAAGTAGAAAAATATAAAATATACACACATATATACATGTGACAGTTAATGGCATTCCTGAAAGGCTTCCTGACTCTTGAATCACAAAATTCCCCAGTTTACTTTGCTGAAGAAAAATTAAGCAGAAAGTCAAGCAGAATGATTCTCTCTCAGAGTTTATGAAATAAACTGAACAGCAATTAATAATCCTGTTCTTCCCATATACACCAAGCAAACAAGAGTAGTTTGGATCTGTGGAATTGGTGTGTATGGTTCTCAATACTCTTTATAGGACATACTATACAGAAACCACACAAGTAACTCAAACTCAAATATTGAACCTGCTTTCTCTGCTATAAAAAGAATTAATGGTTAATTAAGTATTTAAACTTCCTCATGATCATTTCAAATGTGAATAAGGTGATTATACACAGAATAGCATTCACTTTTCAATCATATAAAGGAATTTTGCTCTCAAAAAAGCTGGAAATACAGACTCTAAAGAACAACCTAACAGTGTCAAGGAGACAAAACCGCATTCTAACACAAAGAAACAGCTACAAAATACATTGCTACCCTTTTACCAGAAAAGAAATTGGATGATTAGGGAAAATCACAAGCTGAACATAAGTCAATGACTGATATGGGTCAATTGAAGAAAGTCAGAAAAAGAAAAGAAAAAGCATGAAAAAGCAAAGAAAAAGCATGACTGAAAGAGTCAGGGGACTGAGGCTGCTTATACTATAGTAGATACATTAACAGCTTTCAGATACAAGAAAGCTGCTGCAAAGAGCAAATATCCTACTGCAGAAAACAAAGTTACAGCAAAACTCAAATGCAGGGAAAAAAAAAAAAAAAAGCAAAGCCAAAGGAGTGAAGAAATGCAGATTAATAATTTTAATCTGATACGGATCAATTTGGAGCTCCAGGTGCCAGGGATCAGAGAGAGTGGGCTGCTCCAGCAGCAAAGGTGAGCAGTGAGCCCAGGGTGGCCATGAGGCTGGCGGGGGAAGCAACCTTAACAGCCAGAAGCAAATCCCAGAGTACACAAGCAAGAAAAGTAGTGTAAAGTTTCAGCCAAAGTGCAGTATCAAAACAGACAAATTGGTGAGGAACGTTTAAAAATAGACACAGATAATGCATGAACCAGAGACATGCCTATTCTCCTTAAACTTGACCAAATCAGAAATCTCCCTCTCCCTGCATTCAGTTGGTTCATAATGGAGAAAAAAACAACTGTCATATTCTTACTTCACTATCACTATAATCAGAGTAGTGGGGGATTGGCAGACTAAAAGTCAAGATATTAGCAAGACCTGGCAACCTGCAACAGGAATTGAGAATAACTGGGAATTCAGTCACTGGGGCACTGGGAACAACAATCACATTTATATATTGCTTTTTACAGGGAGAAAAAGCCCTACCTTACTGCTAGGTTGTGGGAGCTGTCTCTTGTTCAACGATGCTCTAAATCAGGTTTAAAGAGTCTGCATATTCTTTTCAAAATATTTTTTTTTAAGTCTAATCCCCTCCTCAGTCTTTAATTTATTTTGTAACTTATACTGATTAATTAATAAGAGAAATAATTTCCCCTAGCACAAAGAGGGTGTTTTCCATGCCTCAGAGATTACCCATGTCTACTACCTGGAATATTCTTCAACAATCTGCTCTACCTCACTCAAGAAGCAGAAGCTCTGTCCTTTACAGAGTTCCTCAGTTTGTGCAACTGAGGAAATTTGCCAATTGAGGAAATATTTTCTGTCATACATCTCACAGCACATTTGAGAGTAATACTCAAAATCAGACCCTCTCAAACATAAGAAAATTGGAATGGAGCAGGAAAAAGGAGTAAGAGAAAGAGCTGTCAACATTTATTCATTCAGCCTAATCTGCAATGCTATGTATGCTTGAAGCTTACATATGCTATATTAGAGCTTGAAGATTCTAAGGAAAGTGGGAATTTAGCAGGCAAAGACAAGGAACAGACAGGTACTCTCCTCATTTGTACACTACTGGATAAAAAACAAGAGACACAAAATGCAGATAATAAAAGGCTGCCTCTTTTAATCAGTTGGAATATGAAAATAAAGAACAAAATTTACTAAGACTATGTCCAGACAGACTAGTAACACAGAGAAGTAGATCTGCAGAGCAAAACTGGTTTTTTTTTTTTTGTCAAGGATGCAACATTTCCACCATGAGCATTTGGGGGAGGTTCTATTTTGGACTTGCTATTGGACTTGGACTGAACCCTCAATAGTGGCTGCTATTAATCAAGTGCCTTACTGAAACATCTTTCAGGATGAAAGAAATTCAGCTAGGCACTAGCATTTTAGTTAACACCAGAAGTACATTTTTTGAAGTAAATCTCTCCCAGTCTTTCCCACTTCTCATGCTGCGGTTTGCATTGTAGCATGGTCTCAGGGCACAGGAGCTGGATTCTTTTCAGGTGGAATTAACCTCAGCTGGAGGAATGCTCCAAGGGCACACCTAAAGAGCCCAACCACTAGCAGGCATACAATCCACAGGAAGAGGCTCTGGCTAATCCGAAATACTCCCCCCCCGACATTCGTATAGTGTGAATGTTCAGTGCCTCTGTCTTAATCCACAAATCTAAACATATTCAGATGCGCTACTTACAAACATTGGATGTTTGTCCTTGGTGCGCTCCAAACCACTTTACAATGCAGACTGCAGGGCAGTAAATACGGATGATAATGAGATTCACCTGAAAAGCATATCCCTAATCCAAAGTAAAATATTGATGCGTATGCCTTAGGATGAAATAAAGACTCTTTGGAATGGAATATTTTCCAGTGCAGTTCTGCAAGGCACAGAGTATATAAATATGTGTTTGTTTTGAAAACAGTTTTCTTCTCAGTCCTTTAATCAGCTCACTGGTGGTTAACTCCCCTGAATAAAATGGTCGACAAGTCTCAAACACTTCTGAGCACAACAGGTTAATACCACTGACAAACAGGACAGCCACAGTAAAGAGGACTGGTCAAAGTGGAAACATCAAATAAAGCCACTGAGGGACTGGAGGTCGGCTGGCAGTGCAAAACTCGTATCAGTGAGTTTAAACTCTTTGCCCTCCTAAAAGATGTAAATATCACAATTGTGCTGCCCACAGGAATGATCCGAAGTCACAGTCTGGATAATGTCTGGAAGACTGCTAATTAACACAGGACAAAATTAGGCTAAGGAAAATGCTAACAGGTTAACAGTATGGTCAAATGCATTTGAGCGCTTGATGGCATACCATGGACCTCTTAGTGTAGGGTAGCCAGTAACACCCACCTACAGAAGGCAAAGGATAGCAAAAACGTTCTTCAGAAGCATATGATTGGAATGGAGTAGCATTCTGCTTCTGTAGCAGTTATTTGACCACATCCAATGAAGTTCCCAAACCTCGAGGTATGGTTACACATCTAAATATCGCCAGTGGAGAGATCAGAAGACCATTAAGTCTTGAAAAACAAAGACAAGTTGTTATGTTCCAGTTAACTGAAACACTCATAAAAACTATCTGTAGAGCTCATTAATGAAAGTACCTTAATTTCACATAAGAACATGAAATTAGTTCCACAAGATATTTGATCTGTAAATATCAAGAAGCTGATGAGTGGCTATTTAGACTGCATCTTACAATTAGAGTATCTAAATTTTTATTCTGTGAAATAATGTCCAAGACAACAATTTTCCATGATATTTAAGAAAGAAAAGACTTTTCAGTATTTCTTGCAGATCATACAGAGAGCACACAGACTACCGTTTAGATTGTTCTTTTAAGCCACACCCAATTAAGACAGAGAATTAGCTCTCAGTGAGCAGAAGCCTTCCTAATGAAACACCACCACCACAATTAAAAGCAAAAATTATAGTTGGACAAGTCAGTTAGGGGGAAATGCTGCCCTTATCCCTAAATCACATTCCCACATCTTCCATTTTAGAGAATGTTTTGATTATTTAATTTAAATGGAAAAGATCCCTCCTCCCTAGGACAGGAGTTTTTAATTTATATTGATAACACTGTTTTGACTGTAGCCTGTTTGGCAAAGTTCCACAGAAATTCTTGAAAAATAATGATGCTCTACAAAACAGTCTACTTTTTATCACTTATAAATTCCAACCAAAAGGAATTTATAGAATACATTATGTTCATCTCACACCTCAGTGCTATAAACCATGGCAGTAGGCTGGTGGGTTTGTTTTATTTATCTTTCTTCTGCTAGATGTACTGGGCTAAGTCATAACTTTTGTAGGGCCTCATAGTTTGGAGCTAATTTTGAAACAAAAAATATTTTTGTAGCTCTCCCAGAGCTGACAGCACTAACACTAATTGCTTAAAAAATATATGTGAAGCACTGCCTGCACTTTTCTGTGGCACTTGGCAGTGAATCACATATTAGACTAATAGAACGGAAATTTTATAAAATTTAAATGTTGAAGTCTTCATTTTATGCTATAAATTGATGAAGCAAGATGTTTTTGCAGAACAGAATTAGATTGACCCTGGACAGATTAAAATGACAGTAGAACTATGAGAATTACAGAGTCAACTCAAGCAGGTTTACTACATTTAATTGTATTTAGCTATGAAACCTACATCCAATAGGCATTAAGTTAACCTTACTGACATTTCTGAAAGTCTGTCAAACTATTGAAAACTGAAAAGAAGAAACAGAGACTAAAGTACAGACTCTCCCTTCTACACACAGATACAAATCACCCAGAAAAAAACAACCCAGTACTCCCTGAGATCTAGGTAACTCCTAGCTGCCTGCTCACTCCTTTCACATCCACTCCCTTTAATAACTACCCTAAAGTCTTTCCTCCAGTAATGTTTCTGTTCTATAAAAAATATATATATTTCTCCTCTCTTAATTTTTGTTTACTTCTTGTTAATCAGTGTGACAAACAATGGAGCATCTCCAACGGGTAGATGTTGAGTTAATGAAAAAGCCAGAATCTCTTCTTTTGAGGGGTAAAGCAAGGATTATAAAGAAGAAAGACGAAGAAATGAGTGAAGTACAGAAGTAGAGGGGTACATAAGCAGTTTGTTTGCCCTGCTCCTCGCCTCCCCCTCTGAATTAGTCAGACAATAAACTAAAAAATGAAGAGGTGATAAAAACAAAATTGAGTCTGATTATCAATCATGGTGGTGGTGTTTTTTTTTTTGTTTGTTTTTTTTTTTTTGACTTGGAGTCAGTACAAGATTACCCATTCTTTGCTACTTCCTGACATCTGAAAGAAATATTCTTGAGGGTGTTAGTCACAGATGACTCCAACTGCTGCAAGTTTGCTCTTGGAAACAATCGCAAATGTGATTTTAGTTTTCTTTCTCTATAGGTTGAATTACAGGTCTTAAAAGACAGGAGAAGGAAGCATTCTTCCAAGCTACAATTTATATTGTCTGACTGTCAAGATCAAGAGAAAGCTCTTCTGGGTTGTGTATGTAGATCAGATCTAAACAATTTCAGTTCGTTAATTCTCATCAGTAGACTTCTGTGGTACAATTTTGACAATTCAAATTTCAGACTTGTTTCCTGGAACACCTCCCTTTTAAAGTCACAGATTACAGAATCATAGAATGGTTTGGGTCAGAAGGGACCTCAGCCTGTCTTTGTAGGAGAGGTGCTCCAGCCCCTCGATCATCCTCGTGGCCCTTCTCTGGACAGGCTCCAACAGGTCCTTCTTATGTTTGGGGCCCCACAGCTGAATGCAGTATCCCCAGTAGGGTCCCACAAGGGTGGAGGTTGAAGGCAGTGTCCCTCGACCTGCTGGCCACGCTTCCTTTGTTGCAGCCCATGATACAGCTGGCTTTCTGGGCTGCAAGTGTGCACTGCCAGCTTATGTACAATTTTTCATCCACCAGTACCCCCAAGTACTTCTCTATAGGGCTGCTCTCAATCTATTAATTCCTCAGTTTGTACTGATGTGTGGCATTGCCCCAACCCAGCTGCAGGACCTTGTTGAACTTCATGAGATTCATTGGGCCCAATTCTGAAGCCTGTCCAGGTCCCTTTGGATGGCATCCCTCCCTTCTGTCATTGTATCAAGGCACCACTCAGCTCAGTGTTGTCCGCAAACTTGCTGAAGGTGCACTCAATCCCACTGTCTACATCATTAATAAAGATATTAAACAGATCCCCAGGAGGACCCACTCAAAGCTAGATATGCTTAAAGCAGATTTCTTTCTTGTTGGAATTCGTGTTTTTTCTGAAAAGATCACTTTGCTTTCGAAAGTCATTTGAGAACAACACATCCCACTACATCTCCAACCTTGACTGCTTAAATTGAGTTGTGATGGTTACATGTTTTTGTTAGTGCCACATTTAACAACAACAACAACAAAAAAAAAAAAAAAAAAAAAACAACCACAGCTATTAAACTTCTGGAAGTCTAACTTCAATGAAGAAATCAGTTTTTGAAAAGAGAAGGTACACTGGATAGATTTAAGCCTCATCTTCTGAAACTTGTTAAGTAAAAAGGGTAATACATATCTAACTTCAATCAAGTGGGAGTAAAGATGTAAAACTATAAACAGTGAATATATTGATCCATATTCAATCTGTCATCCTTCCCTTGGCAACGACACTATGTAATAAATTAGTAATTCAACCTTAAACTGGTGTAACTTGGTAATTTTCGCTACAGTAGAATTCAGTAATTTTCTAATGTAAAATAAGCATGGAGTTTGTCTTAAGTATACCAAGGAAACTGTAACTTTGTGTGGAGTAGGTTGAAGTGTATCTATTACCTACAGACTGAAGACTGAGAAGTTCTTCATTTAGTGTATGATAACCATGGAGGACATAATTTCTACAGTCAGAATAAAACTTCTTGCCTTACAAACTGTACATGGAATTATTTGTAGCAGTAGTTCTGTGATAATCATCGGGAAGAAGTATCATATCACTAGCCCATACATAATAAAGTTCTTGTCAGAAAATAGTGTCTTTTTTTCCCTAGTTTTAATATATTACAAGTACAGATACATACAGGCATGCATTTCTTTTCCAGTAGAATCAAAGATTCCTTTAATGATCACAAAATCCTAAATAACAGACTTGGAGATTTTAGTATTGTAAAGTAACTCTTCAAAGCACACTTAAAAGTCTAATCCTTTTATGTAATGTCATTTTTCCCTTATTATTTAAAAAAGACTATTTTGTTTAGCACATCCAGCATATACACCATATGATGCACCACATGCCTTAGTAATTAGTCCATCTTTTAAATGAAAAATACAATAAACAGTTGGATAAAACAGTGTTTTGATGCAACTGATAAATACACTAACAATTCATAACTAGAAAAAGAAAGGATTTGATAAAAAGCAATAGTTACATCACAAAAGAAGACTGTCAGACTGAGCTGGCAAAATATGCTTCCTTATGCTTCAATTTTATTCTAAAAATGAGCCCATGTCATGGATTACTGTACATCCTTATATTGCCATTCACTCAGGGCTCGTGAAGGGTAGCAGAAGAACAACTAAACGTTACATTTACTAAAGCACTGCATAAGACAGAAGGATATCTTAAAAAAATACAGGAAAAGACATACCACATAAAATTAGATTATAATTCCTGCTTGAAGAGAGTAGAATATTTTATTAGTACAAAAGAAATTTGCATTTTATTAAGACAACCACACTGTTAAGTAATTTGTTAAGCCTTTCTAAAATCATGACTTAATACTGCTAAATGGGATTTGTATGGAAAGATATGTGCCCATGAATTTCCTTGCAGTATCTAGGTCTTAGCTGCAGCCAGTGAAACAAATGGGGGAAAAAAAAAAAAAAAATCTCTCTCTTTGCCTGTTGATTGAACAGTCTTTGCTGGAGAGAAACATGCCAACACATGCTTGCAATAAAAGTTTTCAAATATGAATGCATCCTCGTGATATCCAATATGAGATCAATTTTGATGCTTTCCTCCAATAAACTTAATAGACTTACATATACTTAGAGGAGGAAGACAGTTTCCATAGAGGAAACCAAAAACATTCATCACTATCTCCCACGTTATTTAAGACAGTTTTTAATGTGCATGCTCCTTCTTCTGTTTAATATATTCATGTTAGACATTAGCTATTATGTAAGTTATATTATATATCCATATTCTCAGTGATGTTAAAAATACTACTCCTGATTTACACAAGCAGCAGAAGCAAGTATGTTTGTGGTCTTAAGTTAAATGAATGAGTACTCTTCAAAGAAGTCCATATCCATTATTGGATGGCACAGGATAGTGCATGACTTGTTCAAGCCAAAAAAATAATCTAACTGAGATACGGCAGAAAACCTTAAAACTGAAAAACATTCTCCATGTAATCTTCAGGGAAGCTTCTTCATGTAGTCAGGAAATAAAAACTACTGAGAGACAATCTACTCAATCCAAATTTAAAAACAAACAAATAAAAAAACCCAACACCTTAACTGAAACTTCTTTTCTTTAGCTTCTCCACTGGTAAAGTACAAATAATGCCTACCCACTTGGCAGTGTACTCGGAAACTCCGAATAGTGTATTCTGGTTTCTAATTTATCCAGGCAAATGTTTTTTACAGGTAGATGTTAACAACTGTTAGCAGTACAAATCAGAACAATAGCACAGAGGAAACTCTGTCCACCAGCATGCACAGCGTAGCCAACACACTGTTTTTTCTACTGGTTTCTACTGGCTAGTTCATGACAAAACACACCCTGAGCTCCTCTGAGCCCCATTTGAACTTTGTCCACTTGTTCTATTAGTTCTCCAGCAAAAATGGGCACAAAAACATGCAAATGCCCATCAAAACGTGCAATGACTAAAATTCCATTTTGTGGTAAGGAGGAATAATCAAGAGTTGACAATAAAGATTTGACACCATCAGGCTTTGATTTCATCCCTCTCTGGACAAGACTGCTTCTGTGGTCCTCACCACGTTAATGAACCCCTTTGCTCCACCACTAAAATGGGGAAGTCAGTACTGCTTTAAATCAAGGAAGCGCTATGAACCTTGGCTGCTCAAACTGTGGGAAATGCACCTACAGTATGGATAACAACAGCCTGTAAAGAAAGCTATTCTGGCTGCACTCTCCCCAGCAGACCTTATTACATAGAATGTGCCTGGCCATGGGAAGAGTTTCTCCACAGTTTTTCTTCACCTGGTGACTTAGAAGTCTTATACAAAGTGTGCAAAGGCAAAAATCCCAAAACAACAGACATAAAACGCAAGTTTTGCATGGCAGAGGGAAGCATTATTAGGCTAATGGTTTTACAGTATCATATGTGGTGTAAGCATGTACCACGCCTCTTTAAATACAGTGCAGAACAACTGAGGTTTCGCATTGATTTTCCTGCCCAGAACTTCTCTAAATACTACAAATGCATTTTGTGCCTACTACAATTTGAACTTCACAAGGAGATGATAAATGAGATAATATTGATTAGATTGTGCTAAAGGGTTCCAGCTTTTCAAGGTTATATCCTTTAGAGAGTTTGTTAATCTCATTACAGAAATCTGCCTGCTGATATACATAAATAAAGAGTGGCAGAAGTATTCCAGCACAACAGCTCTCACTGGAGTCACACTGTTCTTCAGACAGAAAGTTCAGACAACCAGGTACAGAGGAGTTCAAAACATGAGAATCAGCCTGCGTCTTTTCTAAAGAAAACAGACCAAAAAAAAATTTAGATCATCTCTGAATTAAACGAGCAAAGCTGACAAATGGTGTCTGGAATGAAGCACTGTCTTGGGCCTCTGTTGGCTTTAACTGTCAGCTTTGTCGGTAATATGAAGGATGAGCAAATTGTTCCAAGTATTTTACTTTAACTTGCAGGCAGTTTTTATAGTAAATGAATCTTAACTTCAGATGGAAGTCAATGTCAGCCTTTCCTTGCTTTTGGCAAAAATAAATAAATAAATAAATAAATAAATAAAAACAGCGCACTGAAAAGCAAGTACAATAATTTGCTAAATTCCCCTTGAGTTATGCATCCATTCTTAACTAATGGAAAAAAAAAAGAGGCACTTTAACTAGCCATCTGCTTTTTAAAAACTTTTACTGCTTACATTTTCCCTCTGAGACGTTAGGGAGAAAACAAAGTGTAACACTGAGAAGGACCAGGTGGTCCTGGTGGACAGAAAGCTGCATCAGAGTCAGCAGTGCGTGCTGGCAGCCACAAAGGCTAAAAGCATCAGTATCAACAGAGGCGTGATCAGTATGAACACTTCCCTTTACTTAACACTCATTAGACCACATCCAGAACACAGCATCCAGTTTGGGGCCCCCCAGTACAAGAAACATATTGACAAACTGGACCAACTGCAATGGATGGCTACCAAGGGGGCTGGAGCACTTCCCCTCTGAGAGGCTGGGCTTGTTGAACCTGGAGGAGAGACAGCTTCAGGAGGATCTAATGACAGTCGCAGTTCACCATGGTAACAGCCGAGCAGGTTGCCCAGAGAGGTTATACAGTCTCCATCCTTGAAGGTTTTCAAGATGCAGTAGGAAAAGCCTTGAGCAGCTAAGTCACAATTCAACACAGTCACTGCTTTCCGCAGGTTAGACTGACGACCCTCCCAAGGTCCCTTCCAGCCTGAGTCAGTCTGATTTTTGTATGCCGTCTCTATTATCACAATGTCACTGACAAGCAGTATTAGCTGTCCATGTTGTAGCAACATGGTCATGCACTATTCCTTCTGCAGAGCTCTGCTACCACATGTATTCTCGGCAGTCTCTACACACCCAAGTGAAAGTAATTCTATTTATATTCATCTCATAAAATGTGGAAAACATCAGGGAAAAAATGCTTACAATACGAAACACAGATCCGAGGTGTGAAGAGAATACGAACATTATTGTTCTTCTGAGATCAGATATTGTTTTTCAGAGCAGCAGGTGGGCACGAGGCTTATTTCCATTAAGATGTTAAAAAGCCACAGGCTTGAATATGATTTTTATCATATGAGTAAAGAAATGTGAAAAAACCTGCACAGTCTGATTTTTAGTAAATGCTTGGTAAATTTTTAATAGGATCCTGAAACTATTTTTTTTTTCACTAAAAATCTGGAAAATAAACAACAACAACAAAAAACATCCTTCCCAAATTAGTGGGAAGTCAACAAGATTTGCACTGGAAAGTAATTATTAGGCTCCATACAATGGAATACATGGACATCCCCTCCCTATCATGAAGCTCCACCATCTGTTTTCTTGTGATTTCCATCCCCACATCAGGAGACAAACTCTGTTCAATTCCTGACAAAAATTTCTGAAATCAGCTTTTCCCAACAAGAAATTGTAGCAGAAAATGACTGTGTGGGAACAAAAGCTTCAATTAATAAGTATATCCTATTGACTTGTATTGTGGTGTAGACAGACCTTGGAAATAATCTTGAAATCCATGCTAAGTGCTGGTATAACTTTTAATAAAAAACACAGGAAAGTCGAAGCAGGCAGTGTTTCCTATGGTCACATGTAGTGTGACAGACTGCAGTCCAAGCCTAACAAAATACTGGTATGGAACATTAATGGTGGCCATCTGTTTTAGCAAAATGGCAAGACTGAATGTTGACCCTGAAAAGATGAACGGGGAAAAGGCAAGACACTGATGTTTGTGGTAACATGACACCTAGTGTTCACCTTCAGGAAGTTTCTGTACTAGTGGGTGCCAAATTTAAAAAAAAAAAAACAAAACACATCTATGGCCCAGGCCCTGCCTTAAAAAAAAAAAAAAAAAAAAAAAAGGTAAATGTATTAACATCTCTATCCAAGTATCTAAATTGCATAGACATAGTGGAAAAAAAAGAGAGGGAAAGGAACAGAAAATCTGCATGTACTGAATTTCCTCCTCTTATTGAGATCTCAACTTGGGTAACTCCAGAGAAAAGCACCATCTAAAAGTGTTTCCCATCCCCTTTTTCCTTTGGGTTTCTGCTGAATGAAAAGGTCTACTAGTAACTTCCATACACAGTCACCAAAAAAAAGCTATTAGAGAACTTAGTCTACTAGTTGATGACATGTAATATAAGTAACAGAACTCTAACAGAATAGTCCCTATTCTGAAAAACTACCGACAAGGTATTCATACATAACAATGAGCTATATACTTTTATTTCTTCATTTTAAAAACGTGGCATATCAGCAATATGAGTGACTTTATCACTCCCTTTCACGCTTCTAGTAACACAATGAAAACCACAGTATTTAATGCATACTAGATCAATGAGACTGTAAAATTCATGTAAAGTTGTGGCACATACACACTGATACCGTGGGTAACAATCCCTAAGGGATTTGACCTCTTGAGAATTTCTGAGGGACAAAGAGGGGAAGAATTACACCAGAAATCTGAACAAAAAGCTCCCTACAGATAAAGGAAACATACGCTGCTTTATGAAATCAGCTCAATACGAACATGTGCCTGATCCAGAATGAAACAAGTATCAGAAATTACACTAGGAGGATATTGGCAAAACATTAGAGGCAACATCTGACTGAAACTTCAGTTCTATATAACAGAATATAAACAATTAAACTTTAAGAAGTTAACAGACATATTGTAAGAAACAACCTTAAAAGAGCTCATTACTGTTAAAAATACATGCATATAAAATACATTAGTATTATGTTTCAAATCTAGCATGTTGTCTTCAATTTAAAAGTAAGCTGAACTACCTTTCAAGGACTAGTAATTAACTGTCATCCTTCTGAAGAGAAAAAAATAAGATACAGGTACCTTCAAGAATTAAGACTGCATAGCTACCACAATCCCAAAATATGAATTGGACTCAGCATGCAATATTTAGCAGTTAAATGGTAACTGGTGTTGTTATATCTTATTTCTGAGAAAAAATTGCATAGACAGTAAATACACTGATATTAATACACACATTTTCATTTTAGCAAGGTAAACAGACCCAGATTCCAGTAGTGTTAACTCAATAAGTCAAGCATGTACAATACTGTTAAGCATAAAACATGGCCTTATTTTTTAAGATGTTAAAAGTATACTTCTCTGCACAAGTTGAGTACACGGCATCACTAGGAAACTATGCAGCTATGAACTCACCTAAATAAATGTCTGCCATAAGATGTCCCTGTTGAACTTAAAGTCTATGTGACTTTTTTTTTTAAGACTATATATATAGGCATTCTTTCAACCGTATTTAAAACACTCTGGAAAGTGAGGCTAAGTTGTTCTGCATTTATCTGAAACAGCTTGCCAACGCTTTTGATTCAAGTCCCTATTTCTCAGTGAGGGTCCAGGTAAACTCTATAACCGCAAGCCTTTATCTCCTACCACTCTTGTCCAAAAGGCCAGTTCACCATTCCTTCAGGGTCTGGTTTTGCTCCAGGCAGTATCACAGGCAGAGGTCCCATGAGCATCAGCAGGAACAGCATGTCCTATTGGCCTTAAATGTGCGCATTTAACACAACTACAAGAACACAGTCATAAATTTCACCTAATGATAGTGATTATTCCTCACCTTTAACGCTGAAATATTCTGAACTGCCATACAACCTACTCAGCTGTTAACATTTTAGGTAATTGCTGCACAGATTATTTTTACAGTTCAGGAACAGGTCTTGCAGATTAAGAGCTGTGGAACAGCTTTAAAACACAGAAGATTCTACAGTATAATAACTCGATTATTTTCTTTTTACAGAAATTCTAAAACCCAAAAGGTAAATGCTTGCATCTCTTCAGTGCATACAGTGCAAAAGCAGACTGGGATGAGACAATTTGTTTCCACAGATTTACGGGCAGTTGTTGTACATGCTTGTGATTTTAGGCATCATCTACAACCTTTGCATCTCCACTTATGTCTTCCAAATATCTGCTCTCTGTCTTACCATTACAGAGACTCAAAGAAGTTATGAAATTACTGTGAAGGGGAAAGTGTCTTTAAGTCATACTTTACGTACTTGAAAGCAGGTGACTTCTAAATAAGGCTCTGGATAAGACATTAGGAAGATAACATGGTTTTCCTTTATAAATCACAAGGCCGTGGTCACTGAAATAGCTTGAAGGACAGGTCAAAAAATGAATGGGCTCTTTATTTTAGTACCTGTAAACTGTTTTAAAATAATTGCAACTTTTTAGACAGTGACTGAAAAACACTGCAATTACCCTTCCACAAAATAACTTTGCATGCCAAGAAGAGTGGCATATTAAACCATGAACTCCGTAATTATTTTAAAAGGTATGGAGGGCATACTAGATGACGTTAATTTAATAAATCAAGGACAGTTGAGAACCACCATCAGAGGGCATCATTTATAAATGATTTTTCAAATACGCTGCCACGAAGTAGCAAGTATTTCCCAACTCCCCGTTTCTCTTCCAGTGAGATGCTAAATACGTCGAGCCGCAGCAAGCACCCCTCGCCTGAGGCGGCCTCCTCACCGTCGCCACCTTCCTCCCCGCCCGGCCCCGAAACTTTTCCCGGGGGCTGCGGGACACGGCTGCCCACAACGGCCACCCGCCCGCCGCTGAGAGGGGGCGGCCAGCCCGGTGCAACCTTTCAGCGGCCGGGTTGTTTTTTTGCCCATTTCCTCAACCTCCCCACAGGCCCGCTCACGGCGGCGGGCTGAGGGGCGGCTGAGGAGGCTCTAGCGGGACGGGGGACGCCCGCCTGAGGGAGCAGCGCCGCGGTTCAGCGGCGGCGGCAGCGGTTGCCCCATCCCTCCGAAAGCCCCTTGGCAGCGTGCGGGGCAGTCTCCCGGTTCCCGGCGGGGCTGGCAGGCCGGGCGGCGGTGGCGGGCTTGAGTGGGGAGCGGCGGGACGCCGCTTCCCTCTCCCCTCACGTAGGCACCTCCCTCCCGCCCCCCGGGCAGCGCCGCCGGCGGGACCCTGCCCATCCCCGCTGCCGCGGGAGTTGGTGCCGGGACAGGCGGAGGCGAAGGGAGAGCGGGTACTTGCCCAGGTGGGGACGAGGAGGCTGCCGGGGCGCTCAAGCGGTGCTGGAGGCGGCTGCTTCCCCGCCACGCTCATCTCCTCCCATGCAGCTGGCTGGGTCCTCTCAGACGGGCGGCTGGGCAGGACGCGGCGCCTCAGGCATTGAATCCCAAGCGCCCGCCCCAAGAGCAAGCGGCGTCCCGGCTCCGCGGGGCCGGCGCTGCCGGCGGCGCGGGGCTCGCACCGCACCGCGNAGGCTGGGAGCTAGGAGGGGAGAGGAAGGCGGCGGAGGCGCGCTGCCTATTTAACTTCGCTCTTCTCCGGGGGGAAGGTGCCGCCGCTCTCGCTCCCCTCCCCTCTGCGGCCGCATCCCGACAGCCGGGCTGTGGGTGCAGCCACGAGCGCTGCTGCGCTCCTCCCCGGCACGGCCCGCCCGCGCCGCCCCGCGGGGCTCGTCCCGAACGCAGGCTCCGGGGCGGCCGGCCCCAGTAAAGGGCGGCTTTGGGCTGCTGCTGCCTCCCGCCCCGCTCCGGAGGAGACCGTCGGGCTGGGGAACTTGTGCCCGGGCAAGGCGGACGCTGGGCGGTGCTGCCCAGCTGCAGGCGGCGGTGTTGGAGCCGGGGGTGGGGGGATGCTGCCACAGCACTGCAGGCCGCTGCCACAGCACTGCAGGCCGCTGCCACAGCACTGCAGGCCGCCGCCACGCCCGCGGGCCTGATGTCGGGGTCATAGGCCCCAGTGCAGCCTTGGCGCTTCTGCAAGGTGTGCGCCTCGCTGATCTCCAAACCAAGACCACGAGCGGTTTGGCAGCCCTCTGTTACTCTTACTCTTGACACAATCCATCTTCACAGGGAAAACTCCATGACTCCAAATATTACCATCAGTTTTTGTTCTCCATTTGGTCTTTGGCTTCCATCCCACTGTTACCAGCATCCAAGTTCCTAACTTGGATGGCCTGGGTCATCAGTTTTGGGAAACTTCTTGCCTGCCTGTGGTGCAATGCTGAGGCTGGAACTAAGGAGAAGAGATGCAACCTCATCCTTGACATACTCATCTGTTAGTAAGGTCTCCGAGGGGAGACAGGGAGAAGCTCTGCTCTTATTTTTTCCCTTAGCTTACTTAACAAGATTGCTGTTTCACACTTGTAACCTTCTGTTTTCTTACCTAATTGTGGTTTGAAAAGACACTCCTTTTGCCTTTTGAAGCTGCTGTCTTGTCACGCAAGCATGAGAAGCTATCATGCACAAATACATAAGAAAAAAATGGTGAGTGGAGCAAGCCATGCTTTTTCTAAAGCTAATTTGAAGGATGTTCTCTACCTAATTGTACTAATTTTTGCAAAAGCTTTTGTAAAAGCAGCACAATAGTTAAAGCAGGAATGAAACGTACATCATCTTATACTTGGAGGTAACTGTGTAAAAAACATTGCCTGCCACTCCTGTATTTTACCCTAGCATGGACAACTCTCCCCACAGATCCAAAAATACGTCTTCTCTTTAAAACCACTTATTATCAAAGCCAAGTGGTGCCTGCCATCTCTGTTAACTAATTCATCTTTGCACATACCAGAGCCCCATGGAAGATGGGGAGATGTGGACAAGAGGGCAATTCGCTCTGAGAGGTTGTGGGGTTTTGGGTATTCTCCAGATGTGCTCAGGGCTCTCTGGCTGTGCCTGAGTGGTTTTCTTTGCCATGCTCAGAGGCTTGGAGTTTGCCATGCAGCAAGTAGTCAGTGCAATTCTCCTAAAGAGGTGGAGTTCATATTCAAGCCGATCTGCCCCAATCCACGCTGTGGGTAAAAAAAGTCATTTATCGCACTCTATGCCTGAAGAAAAATGTGTGACAACAAGCTGGCAGTGTGAAATGTTAGAGAGTCTGGGCCACAACCTAACACAACCATATACATCTCGTGCATGCAGAGTGTACTGACACTGAGAGGTGTGAGTCTTTTTGCTTAAGGTGAAAGACCAAGGAAAAAGAACAGCCACACAAATGAGCTGCAGCCTGTTTGGAGATGGATTGCCCCAGGCTCCCACAGCTGGGAGTTGAGAGGAAGCAGCAAATAACAGTGGCTGTCCTGATAACTTGAGAAGCATCACACCTAACCCCACTGTGGCTATGCTTTGCAGAAGTTGCAGGCAATTCCCGTGCACCCAACATGTTTTGTTGGAATATGCACACCTCTGCTGAAAAAATAATGTGTGAGTAGGGTATTGGTTATTAATGTAAATGTGCTTAGACAATTTAGGAAGGTTGGAAATTACTAAAGTTTGGCTTCTGCGAAGAGATATGGATATTTGCTAGTATGGACAAGTACAGTTTTGCTGTAGTTACAAAATTGTTATCACCTCCAGCTTTTCTTTTCATGGTGCTTCTTCATGCTCTTCTTTCATAAATACAGTGCATAGGTGGGGATTAAAAGTGGAGATGGAAGTCAGTGTAAATAAAAAATAAGTGGCATAGTAGTATTGTAATGTACAGGCAATATATATGGGAAATGACTTACAGAGATAAGTCCTTACTTTTCAGAATGTTTCTATTTATCTATAAGCTGTACTTTTTTAATTTAAAAATCTTTGTCAATTGGATATAATAAGCCTTGCACACAATATATAACTTCCTGAGAAGCTTATCTGAAAACTGACAATTGCAAAAATGATTTATGTAATGCACTGAAAATTGGATAACATCAGACGGCTAAGGAACTATTAATACTTAGTTCTTTTTGGATTTAATGAATACACTTCATAAAATTATATTCTCCTGTAGTATTGCTGTACTGAAAGCAAGTGGGTATACATGATTTGGGGGAAGATTAGGAAAAAATAAATTTGTTATTTTTTATGTTATTTGAGCTAAGCCAATTTGTGATAGTCTGCAAAATTAATTAATTTCAAATAATAAATTTCTTTATTTTCAAGGGACAGTAAGATTTAACAGCTTAAAAAACCTATGAGGTTTTCAGGAGTTGATGCCTCGTTCAGTTTGTTACTAGCGAAAAGCTTATATGTGTTTTTTCCTTTCCTCTGTGAGTAATTTTTCAGTTTCATTGCATCCTTGATCCTGCAAAAGGTTTTCCTTTTACCATTCCTGAAATACACCTAATGGAAGCTAGCTGTCAGGTAGCTTTTTCAGTGATAACAGATTTTTTTTTTTTTTTCTGTTACACATATCTTATAATTTGGAATAGGGCAGTTATTTAGAAATTTCTAGCCCTTGAGATTTCCTAAAAAAACTAGAAAATAACAAAGTAATCTTACAAAGAGAGAGTAAGTCAAGAGAATGCAAAATATGTTTTCAATAAAATACCATGGCTTTAAGTCAAACTCATGAAGTGTTTTGTTAGATAATGCCTAAAAAGTTTCATTAAGATTTAACCTAGCTGATAGCAAGAAAATTTCAAATTGTCTGTAAAGTTTGAATAAATTCAGTATTCAGGAAAACAGATGCAAACTGCTGAATTCAGAAGATACTACGTTACAGACCTGTCTTTATTTCCTTCTGTTTTCATACATATGCTTGCATTCATACAAACAAGCTCATACACACAGATGATACTAGGCTTACAGAATGAAAACAGAAGAATATTACTGTTAAAACAATTAATAATTTATTTTATTGAGCCAAATAGATGTTAAGGTTAAATGCTTTTTCAAGAAAAGAGCTTGAAAGTGTACAATTATATTTTCCAGGAAATGTTGTCTTACAAAGACGTATGTCTTAAAAAATGTATGTCTTTAAAAGACATTACAAACATTTCTCTGTCTACCCATAAACATGCACACAGCTATTGAAGTCAAGCTGTTGTCTTAATATAAATCTCAAAATTTGCAGATATTCCAGTTACAGTTTTTAGACATTAATATTTGCTATGTTCTTCAGAAAAAAAAAAAAAAAGCCTTTCTGTAAAACTTAATTGCTTTCTGAACTTCCTTATACTAAATATTTTACTAACAAAATAAATGCTCGTTTGTTTAATTTTGTGGAAAGAGATCAAAGCTATGGGGAAGTAGACCATACTTTTCTAAGGAATACCAGTTAGAAGTTTCTCACTTAAAAAATCACTTATAAAGCAAGGAAAAAATACTGCATGTCCCAAGGAAACTGCCGTCTGTATTGATGAGGAAGCTGCCATTTATCCACCAGTATTCCCCAGTTTAGGAAAAGGAGTAAGGAAGACACTAGCACACTGAAAATCAGCATTAGACCCCTATCTCAATGTACTCTCCAGTTGCTTCATTTTCTTTTTTTTTTTAAATTGTGTATTGAGCTCCCGAGTGAGGGGCAAATAACAGGGCATAACAACTTGCAAATCCATTAGAGCACAGTAATGTGCCATATACTGCTTAAAATATACAATGATATATCACAAAATTTCACAGATATATTATTTTGCTTCAAAAGACAAACACTTCCTTGTTCTCAGGCAGCTATAAAGTGCATCAAATACCCTGTAACTTGCTATCCCAGACATTTCCTCAGTTCGTTGAGAAGGGTAAGAAAATGTAACTGTGCATACAACAGCAGCAAAATGGAAAGAGGCAGTAAAATTATCCATAACATCCAATGAGAGCAAGAGGCTGCTGTACCTCAAACAAGTAAACAAAAAGTTTCTTTGAACAACTGTTCACTGAGAAAGCGTGGATGAAATAAGCACCTCATGCTTTTACAGCAGTTGGGTTGAGCCGTGGGTGAGAGAGATGGTAGGGAAGTCCAAACAATCCTGCCCTGCTACTAACACCCTTATTCAGGTGCAGGTGCACCTTACCAGGGCACCCTGCTGCCAAAACCAAAGGTTGTCTAGGGCAAACTGGTACAATTTTGTCTGTCCTTGCTGAAGGAATGAATATTGACTGCATCAATCAGGAATTCAGTATCCCAGGCTGTTCAAGAGAGCAATTCATCATTGCTCCCCTGAGCAGGCTATTATGAAAGACGATCAAAAATGGGTATCTGAACAACTGGATATCTGAAAGTGGTATTCCCAGCACGTGTTTATAGAGGGATATTGGAGTGATCAGTATGTACTCTTACTTCAGAATCAGGCAATTTTGATAACACTGAAAACATCCAAGTAGGCATCCATCATTCATCACCAGCTGTGGAAAAGCAGCAAGGAGTAAGTGGCAAGCAGGTGGATAAATGGCATATGTTTTGAGTACTGTAGAACCAAGTGGGATTTTGGTACTATTTCTTGAATCTGTTCTTAAACACTTCTTTTTATTTGCCTGTCCTTGAAATCTGCCTTGTATTACCAAATGGAGGAGCTGATGTTCTGCAAACTGGTCTTTTATGTGTATTCGTTCTCTGCAGATGGCAGCATGTCAAGAAGTTCTGTTAAAGCTGTGCCAATGTGCAAAAAGAAATACAATATTAAGTGGATGAAGAAAGCACAAAGAAGTGCTCAACTTGTGAGAGGGAGAAGACCTGAGTTCCGGAAACCTACTGTCACTACTCGGTTTTATCCAATGATTGCTTGGCATTGAAATAATTACCAGTTCTGAGAAAAGGCACTAGGATATAGAAATCCCTCCATCTTGGAAAGTGCCTTAATCACCAGGATAGCATGTGATGCTTTTTCCAGCTTTCCCATTTGCTCTGGTTTCTGCTCATTACATTTGGCAGCCAATGTATAACTCTAATTGCGAGCTATTTGTCAAATGACATAGTTAGTTTGCTTATATTCATTATTTTATGTTTCAACAGTATTTGACCAATGAATCATATGAATGTGTGCAAGTAACCAAGACTCATTTAATTAAGAAAGAAAGAGTGTTTCATAAAGAAAGGAAATTTGATTGTAGGTAGAGGCACAGGTAAGTTATAATCAATGAACAGAGGCAATGTTGTGTGGTTTGGGTGACCAATAAATAAATCAGATAGAAACTTCTGAGTATATAATTCATGGCCTTCTTCTGCCAAAAATTCCATAGCCTTGTACACTGAATAATTTTGGTACTGATGGACATTATCTGTATGGATTTGTTGATTCATTTGTGGGCAATTCATGAACAGAATTAAGAGTGCAATACATTTCTTGAATTGTTCATATAGCTGTGTTACTATACTATACCTATGTGAATCAATTGATGTCAGCTCATTTCCAAAGAGACGAGGGTGCAGCTTCATTTGAGACAGACATGCTTCGTTAAAAAATAAAATAAAATAAAGTAGAAGTGGACGATTAGAAGAAAGTAAGAATTTTATTGCTGGTTTTATTGCCTGAAAAATACCAGGAGAGTCTATATTTAATAGTTTCCATGCAAAATAGAATAGGATATAAAAGAAAATGTTCATTGCAGTAATAATATCCCTTTTCTGCTCATCTTTCTACAACATTGCAAAGATTTGCTATGTGTTCTGGCACCATAAAATACTCTTTTTTTTTTTTAAATCCATTTTTTTTTCTGTCTTTTAACCTCTAAGATTTACAGTCTTATTTGTATTCAAATATATTGGAAAAAGAATGCCAAATATTCATACCAAATGACTGTTTCCAAAGTCATTTAGCTACCTTTACCAAATTATTTGTATTGCTTTATTATTATTACATTGTTCAGTCATACTCATTGAATGGACAAATAAAATGTTTAGTAAGCTTATTTCCTGTGATCACACAGCAATTAAACACAAAGATTAAGTGAATATAAAGAAAGGTAACCAGGATTTTTTATACACTCTTGTACTGCGAGCAGCTGATCACAGGCTTTCAAGCAAACTTAACAACTAACCAGGACTTTTCAGGAATTACCTGGGTGATCATGGGTCTGTTTAACTGTAACAGCAAAGATGCCTAAGAGTTAGGGAGCTATTGCCCAACTTGGTTTTGTTTTAGCTTAACACTGACTCTGCAATTGTATGGTCTAAGTAATGATCTGGAAAAAAAATCAAGTGATCATTGTGTAACTAACCTGAGGGACAATAAGAAGAGGCAGGGTGGTCAAACAGACTGTTCAGACATGATGCATAAAAAAAACCCTAGGCAGACATAAGAGCAGAAAGAAAGCAAGACCAGACTCCTCCCAGCAGAGAATTCAGGTCATGGGTGACTCAATGCAAACATTTCCTCTGCTAAAGTGAGGCTAGCAGGGTCAATTTTAGGATCCAGAAGGTCATGGGAGTATAAGTATAACACTGAGGTGGGGTTAGATTGCAGAAAGTCAGTATGTAACAACTGAAAGTATAAGATTAATGAGGATTAGCAATAATTGGATAATTTGGAATATATGTGTTAGTATCATTGTAACTGGATTAATAATATGTGTTTGTTTTATTAGACTGCCAAGACACTAATTAGACTGCTAATAAATTCATGGTTCTGCATATGACAAGTGTTCTGTTAAGCCAAAATTAATTGCATGTGGTTTAATGCAACAAAGTGGTGGAATATGAAGGCAATGTGGGCAAACCTTTAAGGACTTTCTGAAAATCTGAGAGAGAGTTTGCAGAATGAGAGCTTTGGGAAGTCTCACTGATTAGGAGAAATAATCAGAAGAACCTCTTTTAGGTGTCCTTTGGCCAAGGAGCGGAGTCCTCTGCCTCCTCGCTAAAGGAGAGAACCTTTGAATTTATAAAGGAGCCAGCAAAGCTTGAAAAGCTAAATAAAACCCTACAGCTCTATAGAGGGGATAAAATGTACAAAAAGGTGAATAAAGTTCAAGGGGATAACCGACCTTATCAGTGCACAGAACAGGGAATAAAACCCTGCTGTTTGTTTTTTCTTTTTTTCCTGAATAATCATTTCTGAGGAATCTGAAGAAACTTCTAGGAGATTCACTGTCTCATACACACACAAATACACACAGAGATGACCTGGTTCAGTCCTCATGTCAGGGAAGAGGCAGTTTTTTCTGGGGATCAAGGTTTTCTCTGAAGCAAGGTAAAGACCAAAAATCCTGGCATACTAGGATGGGAGTTAAGGAAAAGTAAGCAAACAAACAAATCCTCATCCTTTACTAAGATTACTCAGGAGTAGAAGGAGAAGCTCACCTACTTTGCTCTTGTAATGCTCACTCCTCTTTTGCCATTAACCAAGAAATGGCTGAGATGGTTGAGTTGGTTGTACAATGACGACCAAACCCATTGGACCAGGATTTGTGAAACTGCTTCAGAAGCTGGCACAGAGTTTGTGAGGGTGGCTTCCTCTGGAGCAGGGTGTTCATGGCTCTGATCTGGCCACTCCTCTGGGTCCTCCTTCTGGCAGCAATATCTTTTGAGGATCTGTATCATATACGTCTCATCCATGAGTTTCACCGTGTGGCACCTTGTAGCCAATGAACAGTCTGACAAAAATAAGCTATTGCAAGGGGAACTATCTCAGTTCTGAAGAACCATCCTCATCCAACCGATGTTGAAGTGTTCAAAGTCTTTGTATGCAGAAAATCAGAAACTCAGTATAGTATATACTGCATTACATATAGTATACAGCTGTGCTTCCAGAGCATGTATGTTTTTATGTTTTTGTTTTCGTTTTTGTTTTTGTTTTTTTTCCCAGTCCCTGAAAGCAGAGACTCTGCTGCTGATACAAGAAGTTTAGCACCATATTAGCAGCAAGTGTGGGTCTTCATAGTTTCACATATTTCATTCTCATATGGCAACAACCAGAAGTGGAGTCTTTGAGGTCCATTGAACAAAGAGATGCCAAACTACATCTCTATCGAGCTGTATCTGTACAGATCTCCTCCCAAATGACAGGTAGCGGAGAACATTATAGGCTTCTGATATTGGTAGACAATGAAAGACCCACAACATGCGGTTCTCCATCGCGTCAACCCAACTGGTTCCTGTCACCAAAGCTGTTCTTGCATTGTACCCTGGAAATTGCAAAATGCAAGTAGTGGTAGTACAACTGTGATGTCTTCATCTTGTCCAAACATACATTCCGTGAGGTTAGCAGCTTTCCTCTTAACTTACTCTAATGAAACTGTGTCCCACTGGCCTCCTATTGAAGACACTAAAATGGCTTGTATTAGTAGTAACTGGGGATGAATATGTGGAGCTACCAAAGTAATTTTGCATGCAACTTTTATAAAATATCAAGGGAAAAAAGAGCCCTCTCAAATTCTCAACATTTTGTACGAGCTGTTGTTCTCAGACTTTGACCATTTCAGGTACAGATACAGCATACTGTATCCAGTATGCTGCAACTACACAGATACGCTCTATAAGGAATGTAAAACCATGTGGGTTTTCTAGATCCCAGGTGGGATCTAAATGGTAGAGGTATGGCTTAGATACAATTTTGAGTGCATCTGGTATCACAGTAGAAATTTAAATTCAATCAATATAAACAACCGTGTCTATAATACTGTTACTTGCTTTTTTTCCCCCTCCATTCTATGGTTTCCTTACAAAATTGGCATATTCAATAAAAGATTTGTTCCATTCAGTTCCTTCAGCTTTTCTTAGCAATTTTTTTAATGTACTGAAAGACAACAGATAAAACTAGCCACTGATTCAATTGCTACTCTTTCTGTCAGAGGTGAGCTGTTTACTCTGAATTTTTATTAACATTTATGTCCAAGGGAGTTTGCAGTGAGCTTCAGTGAGACGAAGATCCAGCTGTAAATGTCATATTTTGTGTAAAAGTGCTGTTACTATTCTGATCAAGTCAGTGGTCTCTTTTCCATAGACTCAACTGTAATTTTTATTAAGCAAGAGATAAATATTTAGTATAAATAACCTACATATAATTATCATCTGATGTTTTATATATATTTTAATTGATCACTCAGGAGACTGAATTCTTCTGATTCTTCTTGCAATTATTTTCCACTTTTTTGGTCTCTTACCAATTCTTGACCAACTTTTATTTTGAGACCAACTGGAATTTGTGGAATTAGGCAGGTCTGAAATTCAATCCAATTTGATATATATCATGGATATATTTGATATATATATATGTGGATAAGCATATATAAACAGGAAACCGAGAGAGCTGAAGAATTCTCCGCTCACCAAGGATATAATACAAAAGCCATTGTGAATGTTTTATGTAAGAGGATCATTTGGGCAAGAGGTAATTAATATAAATGAGGTTCTTTTTGACTTGGAGTTTATCTACTGAAGAGTGAAAGGGGATCATACAGTTTGCTGTTTGTACAGTAAACAGCAAATACAGCTGCAGGAAAGTTGACAACACTTTTTTTTTATGTGTTCTTATCATTCTTCATTTTATTTATTTTTTTATTCTCCTTTGAAAGCCAACTATTTTATTTTTGGTTCTATAAATTAAGGAACTGCTTTAGTCTTCTATTGCAAAGTTTAAAAATGAATGAATGCAGTGATCTGTTTACTTGGATTAACATTGTGATGGAAGCGGAAAGCAAAGAATTTTTCAAAAGCTTGGGTGTGTTCTTGCCCCAAATATATTACTGTTTGTTGTGCCCAGAGAAAAGCAGCATCAAGAAAGAGGAATCTGAATTAAAAATGACGTGTCATAGTATTATCTTTAAGGATCTGTAGGTCTCTGGAAACAGTCTGGTATACTAAATAGTTCAAGAAGATCTACACAGAGACTAACAATATATACAGTTTGGACTTCTTCAAATTGCCACAATGAAGTTCAGTTCTGTGCCCCTACAAAGAACAGCAAAAGAGGCTCCAATTCTGGTAGTAATACACAGTAATAAAAGTGTAATCAAATTTCATTTGGAACTGAAATTTTTTGTCTGTCAACTGTAAGACTTCAGTGTCTGTCACTCATAGACAGCAGTCATTTACAGCAGAATTGCCCTACAGAAGAAAACTCAATACATGGTAAAGAAAAAAAAAAAAAGCTTTTCTTTTTTATTTAAAGGATACCTGCAGTCACAAAAAAGTTTCTGATTAAATCTATGATGACATTTTTAAATATGATTCTAAAATTTCAAGACAGTGTTGAGGAAATAACATTGCAATACATGGAGAATTCAAGAAGAGTAATGAAGAAATCTCGCTTAGGAAAGTGTCATTGACTTCCTAGGTGCCATTGTGCGAAGCACTTATTTTTCTCTATTTCCCTGTTTACATCTATAAAATTAGCATAGTTATATAGATATATATTTTCATTACATGAGTGTTAGTGTGATAGATAAACTAGGAATTCTGAGGAATAAACCTAACTTTGGGACATAGTTAACAGAATTAGGTCAAGACATTTATTATAATAACTAGTACAGAAATTAATCTGCTCTGAGGCAGATAGTGCTAGCCATTTTACATTTGTGGGAGAATAGGAAAAAAAATCAATAATAGGTTATATGAAGAGAAAAGACATTAGCTTAGTCTATACAAAATTATGGAGAAACAAAACAACGTTAAATATGAGCAATTACTGGGTAAAGTCATATGAATCACTCAGAAGCAGAGGATCCATCTATTTACTTTGGGCACGTATCATGTGTATGTACCTACTCTGGAAAGAAAGGTTTTGCAAGGTGAGAAAGCCTTTTCAGTTTTAATAGCCATGATATTTGAGTTCAGAGTTCTACAGTGAGAGTGATTTGGTGATAGCACTTGATTGAGAAACTTCCACACCCATCCTGTGTGTGTAACCCTTTGGTTTGTGCCAAAGCAATTTTTTTTTGTATCATTGTAGACCGTATTCCTGAACAATTCAATGTTAAAAAGTACCTATTAAAGGGGAATGAGCTGCTAGAGGGGCAGATAGTACAGAGACTCTCCAAAGTCAGTATTGCTAGTAAATCCCTCATAAACTGAAACTTGAGACAAATTATTTGGATATGTCCCAAGAAACAGAAGATTTGAACTGTTGTAAATAAAACAAACAAACAAACAACAACAACAATCTCCTAATATTCCATCACTCCTTAAATTGCCAGCTATGAATACGCAAGCAGTAATGTAATTATTATGGTCCAAAAATATGGTGCAGAAATAGAGAACAGATGTGAGGACCTTATGCCCACACAATACATGTTTCAAGGAGAATAATTCTTGTCTGGTCTCATAAGCTGAACACTCCAGCAGTTAGAGAGTACCTTTCGATTTAGTTCCAGCCAACACATCATCATCTTGGATGAATAGCCAAAAGCAGTTCAAGCACTTCACAGTGCTGACCCAAGGATGNTTTTTTACTTCCAGCTCTCTCCTGAGAAAGTATCAAAAGATTTTGCAATTTGCTTAGAACTTTTCTCTAAGGTAGGAAGGAAGATCAGCAAGAACAAATCAGGGTGGTGAACAGCACACCAGTGACAACTGGCAGTTCATGCTCAATATAACCTCAATGCAAAGACCTTTGGTAAATATAGAATACATTAGTAAAACTCTAGGCTTGTCTGAAACTGAATGATGACCTGAAAACCAGGTTTCTGCTCTGCTCATGACTAGGAAGAGCATTCAAGGGTGGAGGGGCTGCGTTCTGTCCAGTCACCATTATATTTGGCCATAGGCCATCTTCAGTCTTGCAATGTTTCGTAGAAAGAGTGAGATGGACTGATTCTATTATTCAAAGGTTATAAATATTGGGCAATTTGATGGAAATGCTTGAGACCATGTCAATTTTTTGGGCTATGACTTTTAACCACCTAATAGAAAAAGATCTTGAACAATCTTGCTACTCTGTTCTGCCACCTGTATCTGCAACCTGTACGTTGTTATATACAGGTTTAAAAATAAGATATCACACTGAAAGAACCAGACATTGTCACTTTGAACAAGTGATAAGTCACCTTCTAAAGAACTATGTCTATATAACTTCTTCTCCATACATCTGTGTAGTTGGCATAGGGTACTGATTAGGCAACATAACTGTCCAGTTTGATTTAGCAGGAATTTACATGAACTGCACGTTTATTTGTAGTGAGTCAGTCATCTGCACTTTTAAGAATTTATTCATGCAATGCAGTAATTCATCAACACTTTTTCCTGTCACTGGGATTTTCCTAATATATTTGTGTAACTGCCAACATCAAAGATTACTTCTGAAATAAAAGATCATCCCATTACATAGCAGAAAGAATTAAAACATCAAAGGTTGCCAGTGGTTCACTAAATTCGTATGTTAATTCTTAGTGCCTGACAGAAATGCCTCACTAGGTCAGAATTTTGAAGCTTTTCCAGAAAGGAACAGTTTCCCTTACAGAAATGCAGAATAATTAGTGGTTTCATAATTAATCTATTAGCTAAAAATTTTATCCAAAACAGTTGATGTCACCTATGCCAAATGATTTGATATGCTCAAAAAGCATTTTAGTTTTAAACTAAGGAGAGCTACAAAATACTGCATATATCTTTGATCTGAAAAGTTTGTTCTTTATAACATAACAGTGGGACTCAATGTATCCTTAAAGGAGGTTCAAGACACAACATCAAGACATTCCTCTTATGCAGAAGTCAGATGATTTGGTTTAAAACAAAAACANTCTGCTCTGCTCATGACTAGGAAGAGCATTCAAGGGTGGAGGGGCTGCGTTCTGTCCAGTCACCATTATATTTGGCCATAGGCCATCTTCAGTCTTGCAATGTTTCGTAGAAAGAGTGAGATGGACTGATTCTATTATTCAAAGGTTATAAATATTGGGCAATTTGATGGAAATGCTTGAGACCATGTCAATTTTTTGGGCTATGACTTTTAACCACCTAATAGAAAAAGATCTTGAACAATCTTGCTACTCTGTTCTGCCACCTGTATCTGCAACCTGTACGTTGTTATATACAGGTTTAAAAATAAGATATCACACTGAAAGAACCAGACATTGTCACTTTGAACAAGTGATAAGTCACCTTCTAAAGAACTATGTCTATATAACTTCTTCTCCATACATCTGTGTAGTTGGCATAGGGTACTGATTAGGCAACATAACTGTCCAGTTTGATTTAGCAGGAATTTACATGAACTGCACGTTTATTTGTAGTGAGTCAGTCATCTGCACTTTTAAGAATTTATTCATGCAATGCAGTAATTCATCAACACTTTTTCCTGTCACTGGGATTTTCCTAATATATTTGTGTAACTGCCAACATCAAAGATTACTTCTGAAATAAAAGATCATCCCATTACATAGCAGAAAGAATTAAAACATCAAAGGTTGCCAGTGGTTCACTAAATTCGTATGTTAATTCTTAGTGCCTGACAGAAATGCCTCACTAGGTCAGAATTTTGAAGCTTTTCCAGAAAGGAACAGTTTCCCTTACAGAAATGCAGAATAATTAGTGGTTTCATAATTAATCTATTAGCTAAAAATTTTATCCAAAACAGTTGATGTCACCTATGCCAAATGATTTGATATGCTCAAAAAGCATTTTAGTTTTAAACTAAGGAGAGCTACAAAATACTGCATATATCTTTGATCTGAAAAGTTTGTTCTTTATAACATAACAGTGGGACTCAATGTATCCTTAAAGGAGGTTCAAGACACAACATCAAGACATTCCTCTTATGCAGAAGTCAGATGATTTGGTTTAAAACAAAAACAAACAAACAAAAAACCAACACTTTGATGTAATGACAACTAGCTTTACTAAGTTGAATCCTCCATTGTGTCATATAATGACAGGTCAACCCTAGGCCCAACACATATAGTATGGTAAACTGGTTTACGAGGTTTTGCCCTACTTGTTTTTCAGAGTCATTTAAAACCAAGAGCTTCAAAATGAAATACAACTAAAATTGATTTGTTTCTGGGCCAATGCCCAGATGCTACTCTCTTTACTTTGAAAAGTTCAGGGGAATCTGATATTTTCTTTCAATATTAGAAAACAGTAATGTTTTCTAATAGTAGTGTAAACCATTACACTAAATTCATCAAACTTATGCACTACAATCGGGTTTTGAAAAGGGCCAAATTTTCAGAAGTTGTCTCTAATTTGCAAGCCCAGTTTTATGTGCTTCATTGATAGCATCTCTGTTTGAATCTGCAAATTATATTTTGAATTGTGAAGTCTTGTGTCTAATTTGTGCTATTAGTATTTTGAATAAGTCCCTAATCTCGGTCATAAAAAAACATTTCGGGAGCTGTGTTTGAAAACCCAGTGTGGATATAAAGTTACAGAAGATACTTTGTGCTTTCGTATTAACATTTCTTATGATTGCTCTACTATTTGTCTTAATCTGCCTGATTAAAAAAAAAAAAAAAGTACCAAAAGACTGCTCCTCCCTTGAAATTCCAGTGTTGTTTTTGAAAAATACTTTTGGGCTTCTGTTCTCATTTGGTGAACTTATTGAAGTTCATTGTGTTATAATAGAGTTATAATTTAGATCTAAAATGTAGCGACCAGTCATTGTTATTGTGTTCTTTATATTCTGCCTCAGCTGAGATAGAGTATTAACTTGTATAAACTGAAAAAAAAAAAAAAGTGCCTTACAGAAATTTAAAAACTGGTACCAAATTATGTAGGATTAAAACAATCTGGATATTGAAAAAAAAAAAAAGCATGATTTGTTATTGCATTAGCTAGCATAGCTGAATAATCACCCTTAACAAAATTACTTTTGTTATTTAGTCGGGTACTTCGCATAGAGGCACTATCCCAGCTAGATCCCATTGCCTGGCTAGAGGTGTTGACAAACAGAATTGCAGCCCCTCCAAGGATTTTGTCCTTTCCATCCTTGGGGCATGCGTGGCACCTTGACACATGCAGGCAGAATAACTATAATTTTAGCTATGAGTTAAACCAGTAGTAAAAAAGAGAATATATATGCAGTTTCTGAGCCTTACAATCTTTCACAACGGCAGAATGCCTTTAAAAAAACACTGTCGTTTCTGTAGGGGAGGAAGGAAGTGCAAAACACCAGGTTTGTTGTTTTGTTTTGTTTTGTTTTGTTTTCCCCCTTTTACATGTGGTATTGCTTCTGCTTTTGCTGCTACTGATAATACTTCATCTTTCTGGCAGCATAATAACATTTCTCTCAGTGTTATAACAAGCAGAGTTGCTTAACGATGAACATAGTATCAGGCAGTAACAAGAATTTTAGGCCCCTATATCTGCAGGCTTGCAGTCATTTTACATCTATCTCATTTGGTGGATTTAGAATTAGTTAAAATCTTGTAAAAGCAGTCACTCAAACTAAAAACCATTTCTGTTTTTCTCTACCTTCAACCTGCTCTCCAGAGTAGCAAAAAATATATATTTGTGTTTGAAAAGATTTACAGGGAGTTTATTTTTCTCCTTTGGTACACAGAGGCTCAAGTAAACAGCATCTGTAATATCTGACCTTCTGTGCACAGATTCCCCAGTGTGTCCTGAACAAACAGAAAAATTCAACCTTTTGTATTTAGATCCCTCGAAATACAGGGATATTCTGTAAGGCTATCAAGATCAAAATATTTAAATAAATTCTGTTGATTTGAAAATTAAACAAAAGAAGTAAAATCCATGGATTTTTCTTACACTTTCAGAATTTGTAATGTGTTTCAGAAAGGTCTGCTCAAAATCAATTTTTCACTGCAGAAAGCAGTAACTGCAATATAGTCTCAAAGCACATATTTCAGTTGTCCATCACTTTCCTTAACTTCAAACTTTGAGGAACAGTTTTCTAGACCTAATCTCTTCCCACAGGCTTGTTCTTTCTCTTTAAACATAAATTCACCGGTTTTTTTTTTTTTTTTTTTTAGAACACTGTGAAAAAGAAGAAGGAAAAATGCTTCTCTCCCAATTAAAAAAAAAAAAAAAGTTGCAGTTTTTTTAACAGCACCACTCTCACTGCTGCTGGCATCAAATGCCGAAACTTGGCATGGAAAGACCTCTTGCTCTTGAGAAGGGCCTCTGAGTGTTCTAGTAAGCATTTATTTTGAGTTAAGCAAGTCGTGAGATTTCAAAATCACATGCTGGGTATGTACAACAGGTTTACTTTGTACATTTTTGCTAAGTTTGTAATGCATGGAGGTTATCTCCTGTACTGTAGAATGAAATGTTTTCTGCAGGTGCACAGATCTGAGGAAAAGCTTCATCAGGAGTCCTACTGTGAGTAGCATACAAGAGAGAAAATCCAACTACTGCAATGCAGACCACGAGGTCTGCAGCATCAGAGTCAAAAGCTACCTTTTTCAGTCTTTCCAGGAAACATCAAAAGTTGCAGAGCTCTCATTCTGCTCTCTTCCCCTCTTGAATAGTTTGGGAGTTCTGTGGAAGACAACTGTTCTTGTGGCCCTTTACCCAATGGAAATAATTTCTGTTCTTATGGCACGGGAGCCTGGGCCCTTCCAGAAGATGCCTCCCAACTTGGCAGCTGCCTGCAAGAATGCCCTCACAGGCCAAGGCTGGGCACCTGTTTCTGCTACATAGAATGAATCCAGGTATTCTTCCCCAGTTATATTAAGAAATTCACTTGAAGTATCTGCCTAAACATAGGCTTCCTTCAAAACTATGTGCATTCTCTGATACCAAGTGTGGTTCTGAGACAATATTCAAAATATATTGCAGTAATATCTGATGCAAAGGCGGGAGCAGAAAATAATGCAGATACCAGAGCACTCAAGAGAGTTTTTCAGTAATAAGGGTTTCCTCTCAACAGTTTTTTTGCTAAGATTTCTATTTCAAAACTTTTCATTCTTTGGCACGCCTTGACTAGAATTAATTTTTTATGTATCGCTGATGTTGTAAGACAGTTGAAATATTTCAGCAAAAACACATACAAAAATTTCAAGCAGATGTTTGAAAATGTGCCTTGTTAAAACAGTTTTAGATGCGCTCGTACTATTCTTTCAAGGACAGGAAGTGTTTAATGAATGAGGTTTAGAAAGAATGAGAACATACATGCATACATGAAATATGGTAGATAAAGGAAAGATTTTAAATGTGTAATCCATTGACCACTTCCCAATGAAAAATGTTGCATGTGAATTATAAACAATGTGCTGATATTTACTAAATCCTAAAATGATGTTTGATCATTTTAGTTTCGAAAGTCCCATTAGGTGCAATGTTTACAGCAAAAGAATGAATACCTTTGTCATTAAAAGTGTAGGATTTGAATTTCATCTTTCGTAATTGGAATTCTAAGCTTTTTTTCAGCTTGAAGTACAGAGACTTTCTGCAACGTAACTTAGACCAATCTGGATATTGTGATGTTGTTTTTTATCATTTGTATTATGCTAGTGTTTTGAAGCTCCTGATTCTCTACTCAGATATGTTTTAATACACATGATACAGGAAAATGCTGCTCTAAAAAGGGTAGGAAAAGTCTTGGCAGACAGAACTTTCAATAAGCTCTTAACTGACCTAGGATAAGAAGTCCATTAACACTGAAAGGCATTTCTGGAAATTACACGCGGCAATTTCCCTATGGTTATACAGAGGGATAAAAGAGTGAAGAGTACTCAAGCCTTCTAACAGACATTACAATGATGACTTGACTAGAAAACTATTCAAATAGTTGACAGAATGTATTATAGGTATGACATTAGCTAAATTTAAAGGGTTGCTATCCTTATCCCCTTTTTTCTTCTCCACTTGACCTATAAAAGTCACAAAGATCTTGTATAGAAACTACTACAAGACTGTATTCCCAGATAATCCTTCAACATAAACTCAGCTGGGTTTATGGCATCTTTGTACAGCTGGAGTGGGAAGTGATAAAGCAGCCTCCATATTTCTGACCTGTAATCCAACTCTGTACCAAACAATGAGGACTGCCTGCCTATTAGTAAAATGTTTGGGGCTCTCTGCAGTTCTTTTTGCCTGTTGGAGAATAAACCAACAATCCAAAGGTTTTGTATTTTCTAAGTATTTTTTCTTCTATCTTAACACACATTACATACACATTTATGCGAATCAGATGTTGAACGGAGGTGATTGCAAGCACCAACATTTTCAGGCATCCGTGCCGATATACTGAGAGCTGGTTCTCAGAGGGAACTGTCTACAAAATTAGCTCTAGAGAGCTTAAGGCAAAGATGAAACTCTCTTAGTCTTGGAGGCATAAGTTCCTCTCTGTGTAAAATACATCAGAAAGCTAACAAAATCATTCTGAAAGGATTAAGTAGCATCCATAACTTGTAAAACTCTGTGATTAGAAGTCCTTGATAAAGTCTATTGTAACAAAATATTTGAACAGATAAGGAGAATATTATGATCTGAAACTAATGTAAAATTTTATTCAAGTAAGTGATTTAAATACAGTATCAGTTTTAATACAAGATAAGGTCAAATATTTCAATGAGTTTCATGTAAAGAAAAATTTTCATGTAGAGATAATCATCATAAATAGAAGAAATAAAGAAGCAGAAACAATAAAGAAGTCACCAAAATAACCTATAAAAAGTAAACATAAAGCACTATCAATGTGAATTTATTTTAACCTCAGTGTCTCAGTAAAGGTATGCCTTTACTCACACTGGGATAGGTGCCATGCAAGAGATTGTCACACTGGCTCACAGTCAGACTTGGGGAGGCTATCATAATGTTCAGCATACTACAATGTTTAAGATAAGAAAAAAAAAAAAAGAAGAAAGTGAGATTAGCGCTGTGAAAAACCGGCATGTTTTAGTTTTATAATGGTGATGCAGCAAGAGGAATCGTGAAATCCCCAGTGAATATGCCAAGAAGAGGAAAACAGAATGAATTAGGAAAGATGAGATGTAATTACTGCTGCTCTCTGACCAGACTATATTTGTAATCCTGTGTAAGTAAACAGGTTTGTAGGTGACCTTTTGGGAAAGCAGGTAACGGAACACACAAACAGCAGAAGGAGAAGTGTAAGGAGTTTAAGAACATTGAGTTTCTAAATTAAATCCTTTGCTATTATTTTGGACATGACTAGGAAATGAAAAATATTTCTGAGATAATCTATTTAAATGTTTGGAACTCAAGGACTCTTAAATATGACAATAACAACAAAAAGAAGCACCCATCAGAGACTACATGAACATTTTTTGGCTGTTTATTTTAAAATATGACTGCTGTTTATGAGTGTTCTTAAGACCACAACAGACCCATCGGTCATTGAATTTAGTTTCTTTCTGCCATAGTAAATAAAATCACATAGGCAGTTTAATTTTTTAAAAACTGTAATTCTGAAAATGACAGCAAGCTTGATAGGCTTGAAAGAAGTACACAGGCACTATCTCCCAGGTCCCTTCAAACTGCTTAGCTGTTCTCTGCATTCGCTATCCACCAGATTGCTCTCATCTCTTATTGGTCCTTATGTTGGAAAAAAACATTGTCACAAAGTCAGTTTTAAGTATCAGGTTAGAACCGCTGGGTAATAAAATACAAGTGCCACCTAGTTAAAATATGTGTTATTAGACCTTAAGCAGAAGAAACCAAGGGAAAGTTTATAGTCCATGATATATAGGTTGTCAATCTATACAATTTCATGGCGCCTTTTAATTTTATGTTCCATTGGAACTACTAAGAGATGCAAATTTCAACATCAGTGTAAGATGTTTGAAAGCTCAAAGTCTGTTGAAAATTCAAAGCTGAGTATAATCATATTTGAATGTTTCACTTGATATTTTTGACTATGCTCATGGTTGTTTTATACCTCTTATTATTTAAAAGAATTTTAAAATCCAGGGATGCAGCAATTTTTTGAAAAATATAACTGAAGTGTTATTCTCTAAATTGACTCGATCACTGAGGATTAAGTACAACTAAGCAGTCTGGAATGCTCAGGATTTCTAATTTTAGAGCGTTAACTGATGACAGTAGGACTAGCCTTTAACAAAATAATTCTTTTATTCTTCATCAGCATGCACCTTTCCGTCATTAAGCTGTTATTAATAAAATCAAGCCATTCTTATTAGTAGCACGCAGCTACTCGCACAACACCTGTGCTTCTTAACTGGGGCAGCTCTCTGGCAGGCTTGCACATGCTCTCAGCTGCCTGCTCGTGCACAGCAGGGATGGCAGCCCCAGCTATTTGCTCAGAAGCACAGAGTTAAGTTATTCTGTAGCAGATACCAGAAAACAGCCTTAGTAATGCAAAATCACCTCTCAATCATAAAGTTATCTCTCATGCAAGAAAGATGGAAGCCTACAATTTCCTATTCATATATGCAGTGTATATGTGTACTACCGTCTATTTATTATCAAGACAAATGCCTGATCACAGCTAGATGTATGATGGTACCTTGCACAGTCAATGTTATACAATGCAAGATTAGTGATCCAGCAACCATACTCTGTATCAGCTGGCCCAAACTCATTTTTCCTCCACAATCTACGTAGCAGTTATAATGTTTTTAGCTTTGGAAGTGTTATAGCATGGCTGGGGGAACCTGAGCACCAATAGGTTTTCCCTATGAATCTACTTCCCTCTTGCTGATGTGAACACAATCATTGCTCTGTGTTTAAAAATGTGCAAAATATTTAAATTCTTAACAATCTAATTATGATTTATTTTCTGTCTTTATCAAAGTTGGAATCCATGTCTAGCAGATATCAACATTACATGCTGGATTACTTAAACAGCGGCGTTTTCAGGTCCCTAAAACAAATTAATGTGAAATAATGTGAATAACAATCCAGAAGCAGGGTGTAATAATTTCTTCAGTATAAAAAAACCTATGCAAATCTTGCTGCATAGATCTGATGTTTCTTGAATACATTTTCACAGAAAATTTAAAATTCTGATACTTCTTCTTTGTCTTGTGCTTTAGTGTGTCTTTGGTTCATAAACTTTTTGACAATACCATGGTTTTCAAATCTATTTTCTTGATCTCACTTATTTGATTGTCTTCCCTCTTGCTAATTTAAAGCTTCTTTTTTTTTTTTTAATTTAGTTTACTTTCATTTGGTTTGTTCTCTTTAACTGCATTTTTTTTTTCTATCCTGATGTTTTCTCTGTGTATAACTTTTGCTTTCTGTCTCCATGAGCTCTTGTGACATGTTAGACACATTTGACTAATGCTATACAAGTTACCTAAACTACATCACAGGGATTCATATGGACTTCTTTTGCAGCTGATGGAAGAAAATAGCCTTTTCTAAGATGGAGTTCATCTCTCCTTAAAACAGGTATTTAGGAGGAGTCAAATGAATTCTAAGATTAGCTATTTCTCCAACACCGACTACGTGAGTAACTTAGGGGACCATCTCAGATGTATAGCTAGTACACATCTAAAATTAGATATCTGTAATGCTGAGAGTTTCCTGAACAAATTCTGTGAAAAAGTGCTATTGATGCCGATGCATCTAAAATCGTTCCTAGTGATCAGAAGTTCCCTTGCTTGCAGCTGCTGCCATTTTTACACAGCTTGCTGTTGTTCAGGGCAGTGTTGATTCCTCTGTGCAGAAAACTTATGCTTTCCTTCTTCGTATGCTGTTCCAGCCTGAACATTTTAACAGACTTAGTTATAGCAGTTCTATTTAAAAGCAGGATGCTGAAGCGATGTTTTATTCCACATCCAGTGTACTAATTGTCTCTTGCTGAAAAGGCTAAGCTGCTAGTATTTTGCACATTTACTGGAATAAACGTCTGTGTGGGCGCCTGATTTTCTGTTTTGCAACATACTCCTCCTTTTTGCCTTGCCAGAACATGCACGCTGATCTGAGTGAAAGCTCTGGCTTTTAATTCACTATAGTATAGTGAACTTAAGTCAACCTCTTCTAATGTCACTCTCTTAGTCTTAGGCTACTGAGGTCCATTAATATCTGATCCAAGTGGGGGTCTGTAAATTCATCAAAATTGAATATTCAAGAACACAAAAATCTTTATTAAATAATTCAAATGCTTCTTACCTTTCCCTGCTTTATGAAATGAAAGTAACATCTTTCAAAAGCTTTATTCTTGTTAGGAATCTAATGATCTGCAAACTTCTGTGGCACAGTCTGGTAACTTGTTCTTCCTGTCTTAATTGAAGGTAGTTAAATGACTCAGAGCCAGCAATTTATATATATTTATGTTGTTGCTTTTTGTGACTCCTCTAACCTTCATGAAGAGATCAATTTTTTTTCCAGATCTTTATTTCAGCTGCATTCCCAGTACTATATTTGAATTTTATATTGCTTCCACGTTGTAATTGCTTTTTCCTCTGTGCCAACATTTCAAGATACTTTATTCTGTTTCTGCCAGCATTTTGAGATGCTTCTTTTTTTCTGCTCCTTCCACCTTTGCTCTAACAAGAGGGTTACTGAGGTTTTTGATGGTGTTTAACAGGACTGTAATGAACAAACAGTTAAGCTACCAACATGGATAGAAAGATTTTAAAATGGAGAGAGAAGGTATGTAGACCATGTCTTCACATATTACATCTTGTGTAAACCAGAAAACTTATGTTAACAGGCCATTCTAACACTTTGGCTATATATCGCCTCCTCAGGTCCCTGAGGCTGCTGAAGCTTACTTTTCTAAGATCCATTATCCTTATTTTCTATGCACTATCCAACAAAAATACCAATTGTTATATATCTATACATTATAAATACTTGAGGAATTATTTCTTCAGCACAATGAAATGAAAATACTTAATTTGGGAAAATACAGTGGCTCTATGCTTTAAGCAGCTCCAAAAATATTAAGCCATTTTATTTTACCCCAGAGGCACAATGTTCTGAGCTCATTAATGGTCTTATATTCCTTTACCAGAAAATTAAAGTTGTAAGCATTATTAAGCCTACTGCTGTTTTTGTTATTGCTTTATGGTCATGTTGCAAATAATTCATTGGATAAAGTACAATCAAAATATTATCTTTAAGAATCTGAGCATGATATGTGGGATATGTACTTATAATACGATAAAATATCTCTCTGCAGAATTACTGTCCTTTATTTTGTTTTACTTAGGGGTTGTGTTTGAGACATTCCTCTGGTTTCTAATCAACATATATAGATTTTTAAATAAATCAGTAGAATGCTTTCAAGCCATATTTCAAGCCTTCTTACATTTAATTACTGGCTGTGTATATTACAAACCCTATAAGCTTAAAGAATCATGGTAGTTCAGATGATGTCTGAACTCTGCTATGCTTCTGACAGAACTCTTTATAGACCCTCTGGCTATATCCGTACTAGCAAATTAAATGTGCCAAGGACCATTCACTGGCACAGAGGCTGTTAGCAAGCAAAAAATAAATTTTTTGGCTTCCAAATGGGCAGGGAAAATGAGGGAGGCACACTACATTCAAAATACCCATGAATTCTATGGGAGATCTGTTACTTGACCTGGGCCAAAACCATGCCAAAGTCTGGTAGCTTGTTGTCTACTGACTCTGTATGGAGATCTGGTGACCTGGAATATTTACTGATGCTAGTACAGATGTGACCTCTGAATCCTGAATCAGGAATTAATTTTGCTGTAAATATGTTGAGTTTGTTCCAGGCTTTGAGGAATTATTTACAGCAGTATCTTCATTTGTCTTTAACCTATAGCTTGCTACATAGGTGTGCAACACACAAATAATTTTCCTGTGGCCGAATCTGTTTTTTTCAGAGATTCTACTTGACTTTTCCAGAATTCTTCTGATCCTCCAAAGGAGGACACTTCGACAGTTACAAGCTTTCTGAAGAAGCTATAGATGGCAGGATAGGATCTACTTTTGGAAATCTCTGATATATGCAACAGTTGTCCATACATGCAACACTGGTTTAGCTGGAGGAAGTGTGAGCTCAAATGTTGCAGCACCTAATACAGTCAGATGCCAAGAATTGTCAGAAGCAAGTATTAAAAGCTCTAAAAATAGAGGTATAAATTGAAAGAGTGAAATAATTCTAGTCATAATGAGGTAAATAACACTGAAACTATGGCTCTAGTAATTTTTAGCTGGTGGGGATTCCCACTGTGCAGTGCAATCTCTACTTCTGGCAGCATGTACTTGTCCTGGTATGTTGTGGTGCTGGACATTGTGCTGGGATGCGTGTGCTATCCATACTTAGCAAGAGGGGGAAAGAAAATGCAGTAAGACTTTAATAAGTGTGATGAAGCTCCCATGGAGTCTGCACTGCTGCCTGGATAAGAACTGCCCCTGCACTTGAATGAATTTCTGAAAAACAGATGTGAAGGTTTAAGTGAAATACATTTTCTAGTAACACATACAGCTAGCTTCCACTTATGAAACAAAATACATACAGTATATATTTGAAATATTTACATATAAACATATATACATACAGGTTTTTATATTTCTCACATAAAAAGCAACATTTATTTACTCATCTTCTTCTCTAATATGTGTATATTTTTTAAGCAGACCCAATAGCTGGGGTCTCAAGAAGAGAAACGCTGTGTTTAATGCTATTTATAGAGAAATAGTGGGTTTCCACAGGGCTCCATTTTAGGGCCAGTTCTCTTTAATGTTTTCATAAATGACTTTGATGCAGGACTTGAAGGTATATACTAAATAAGTTTAGAGATGACAATACTGGGAGGAGCAACTTTCCTTTCCATTAATGGCTTTGGCTAATTTTTGCAAGCATCTTTATTTTCAGCAATGGGATTTTCTTTAAAAGAGCAATGTGAAAGCAACCAATTTTTAAAATATAGAGCTCACAGCTGAACACTTCAACCTGAAGCAGCAGCTCAGAAATATGTGTGTAAGGAGGTTCTTACCTACTGCTATTTCTCTAAAAGTGAAGCACACAAGAAATACTCAAGAACACTTTTTAAGCAGCGGAAATACAAGAAAGCAGCAAATACATGGAAAGATGCAGGAAAACTTCATAAGAGAAGTCGAAAATGCTTTACTGCTGACGAGTGTTTGTGATCTTTCTGCCTCTCTCTGACACCTAATGTCTTCTTCTTCTCCTGTCCTCTTTGATACTTTCTCACTTCTCCCCCACTAGTCCATGTGTTTGGCCACTTCCTTACCTTGCCTGCAGACCACTGTCATTGCCATCCTACTCACAGATGGGAGTGAGCTGACACATCTAGTCACGTCACTATTTTATGTGAAGCTGCCACTTCAGATTCAGATTATTAACATAACTTTTGTATGAAATGATTTTATGGTTTAGCTTTATTTCTCCTGGGAAGTTTTTTTGTTGTTGTTGTTGGTGGTGGTGGTGGTTTTTTTTTTTTTTGGCTTTTTCTAAATTGTTGCTATATATATAATAAGCCAAATACAAAAAGTAAAGAAGGTGAACTGAAATTTTAGATCACATTTTAAGATTGACATTCTCATGTTCCATAAAAGCAAGTTTGACAGCCAATTTTGGTGAGCTGTTTAAAAGCAAGCCTGATTTTATTCTATTAGGCTGTAATATAATACATAAATATACCTTATACAAGCCAGTGTTCCGTAATTTTGTTGACAGTTTTTAGAGAGAAATAAATAACTTCCTATCTTATTGCTTATGGAGTCCTCCTTTTCATCATGGTGAGAAACACAGGTAAAATGACTACACTGCCTCAACTGAAACAGGGATTAATTAGCTGTATCAGTGCTTTGTGAAGGATTAGCACAGAGCAAAGCTGAAGTCTGAGTGCAAAAACCTGAACAACAAATCCCTTAATATTGCATAACAAGCTTGTGTGAAGCAAAGCAGTCACCTAAGTTTCTCCAAACAGAAGAACATCTCCCATTCCAAAACACTGTGGGATTATGTAAGACATGGAGCTATAGGTGTTCCCAAGCTAGCAGTATGGGTGCAGGGAACATGGGTCAGAAAGCACAAGGGGCTTCACCCACTACATTTGGTCCCACATGCGTGATAAGGAATGAAGAGAGTCGCAGACAGCTTCTCCATTTACACGTAATTAATTCAGCGGCAGAATGAAGTGCAAAGAATTACCTACCTGACTTTTGTTCTATATCATAGCAGCTTTCATCAGCTCTGGTTTTTCACAAGCTTGCTGATTCACTGGCTGACCTGATAAATTATGCCAAAGTAGTTTTTATTTCTTACTGAAAGAAATAGTTCCCAAATATGTCAGTGGCTGCAATAATAGTTAAATGTAGTTGCATGCTCAGAAATCAATTCATTCACCAAACAAATCTGAACTCATTTTTCAACCTTTAGCTTCGGACTTGAAAATCGAATTCGTTGTTAAACCTCAATTTTTTTCCAACTTTATCTGTTGATCTAATAATGACATTTCCTTTCTGTGGTGGATTCTGACCACCATAGCTAGCCAAAGTCCAAGCTCATACAAAATTGTTTAAAATTAGAGAATTTTAATCAATATACTGCACAATATACTTTCCAGGTTTTTTACGCATTTTCCTTTTTTTTTTTTTTTTTCCCACCACCTCTTGTTAGGAATCTCAGAGGTTAGGTATGGAAATAGTTACACCACAGACTCTGAGTGGAAAAAAATAATCAAAATTGCATTGTGTCTACAGAGAATTGCTTTAAAGTAATCTATAGTACCATACAGCATGTACTGGTGCCATTTTCCAGAGATCATTCAGTTAATAAAACGATTATCTGTTTTTTTTGTTGTTGTTGTCTCTTTGTTTAACATTATTAAGATTTATTTTGGTCTTGATGTCTCTTCTAGAGCACCATGATGAGAAGATGGGAGAGAGTATCAAAGGCTCAGTAACAGCAGAGGAACCAAAAGGTCTGGGGAAATTAAAGCTTGATCTTGTCTCCTCCTTTCAGCTTCCTCTGGGTGCTCAGGTGCCTTGACCTGCTCAGCTGCCATCAGGGTGGCAGCAGTAAAGCGGTGCTGGAAAGAGCCGGGGTGGGAGAGGACTTCAAATTTTCTCTTCTGGAGTCTGAAATGGCTATTCACATCAAGGGAATGAGGCATACCTCCAACATTTTCACTGAACAGCCTCAAATACAAACTTTTTATACTTTTGTCTGGAGAATGTTTACGTCATCGGGCAGTGCTGGAATTGAATTAGGGGATTCAGGAAATAAGGGTGGTACTAACAGTACCAAGCTGGAGGAGAAAGGAGTTCATTTGGCAAGGATGGCTGCAGGTTACTGAGGCACCTTGTGCCCATTCCCTGCAAAATATCTTTCCCTCAGGGATGACTAGAAAGGAGTAAGCACCCTCAGTGATGTGTATGAGACCTGATTATATTGCCTGGAGTCCCGCAAGCAGTGCTGTACCTTAACTGCTCTGAGCAGGTGGGAAGGAAGTTAGTTGTCTCTCTGCTTGTTCTCCAGCGAGCACAGAGCAGCTGAGAGGTGAGCAGACATCAATGCCAGCTGAGCCTCACTGTGGCTTTCCCACAAATTAATTCATTAGCTGGGATATGTGGGTTTACACACGAGTCTTGAATGATTAATAGCATAACAACTTCATTGCATACACTCAGAGAGCACTAAAAACATATGGATTAAAAAATCCTTCTGAGGAAAATTCTTACCCTGAGACCTAAGTAAGCTGCTTCAGTTCTTCCTCACGTATAGCTAGATGGACTCAAGTTAAAAGAAGCCCATTTTCTACTGCTCTTTTCCTGAATCCACTCACTTCATATCATGGTAAATACTCCAAAAGCATCACTATAACAACTTAAATATCTGGGAAGCTCTTCTTCAGATCAGCAGGAGAGCATGAAGAGTCAAATAGGCTAAGCAAAAACATAATATAGATCGGGAAAAGTGTTTATTAAAGGTTACGTATTTAACACTGAAAGAGATCAGCTTTGAGAGAGGATTTTGTTCAGAACATTTTATTGTCTTTTATATATCTGGTTCTTATTGATCATGTGTGTGTACCTGTGGAAATGTATATGTCCATGTCAAAAATGTACAAAACTAGCCAAGCATTTATTCACAAGTAGAACTATCCGCAAGAATCATTTTCTACCAAAAACAATAACTTCAGTAAGACTGTTTGTTGTCTTCCAATCCTACCTATTTTTGGTTTCAATACAAGAGTTGTATTTATATATTTTATATATATGATTTGCATTTATATTTATATTCAATACAAGTTGCATTTATAACTTCTCCTTAAGATGCTGAGATCGTTATGATTTAGGCAGGGAAAAATGCTAGAAGTGACATCCCTGCAGAATGGGAATCTGTGAGCCAAATCTGCCTGGGAGTGCATTGAAAATAAAACTTTTTTTTTTCCTCTCAATATGTTGTTTAGATTTTCGTATAATAGAATTAAACAAATAGCTGAACGTTAGGATACTCCTGCATTCATCTCAGTAGTGAGCTAACTCTGAAAACAAATGGTGACATTTATTGCCAGCATTGTTTATGTATATAGTTTCATTTAATCAAAACTGCGTAATTGCTTAATGTTGCGAATCATTTAAAAGCATATTTCACGTTGATGAAATAGAACATACAAATCTGTTTTAAATGACTATCATTTAATACTGAATCATTTTGTCTTAAGCTCGCTAGGGTTACATTTTCTATTTTATCTGGGTAAAATAGTCTCATAATATTTGAAATTTCTTAAGTCATCATGCCTAGAATAGGTAGTGGTCATTAACAGTCAGAGGAAGAAACTGCTAGAAAGGTGTCAATGAACAGCTGCTGCAGTTAACTATAGAAAGCAAGGGCAGAGGAGATTAAAGGGACTGCCACAACCTCATTTCCTGAAAAAGCAAGCTTTATACAACCATGGTGCACATAAATAAGTATTTCTCTGCATTTCTTCCTACATTTTTTTTAATGTGTGGCTATACCACAGTTAAAAATAACAAATTAATGGATTTGGCATGAAACAGAGAAAAGAGACCATGCTACTGACATAACTGAAGGATTCCCTTCAATTTATTAGACATCAATGATCTGATGCCTTATATTGCCACAATCATAGTAAACGTTTTTGCCTACATTCAAAGTTAACTAGCAGGCACAAATCTAAAGGAAATCAGACATCACTAGTTCCAGTGTTTACAAATGTATTTGTGTCTACTTTAAGAACAATACAAAAAAGTAACTTTTTGTTAGATCCTGGGACTACAAGTTTAAAATACGGATCTGTGGCATTGAAGTAAAATCTCTATGGTTCAAGCTTTCTTGAAAAGTATTCTCAAGATACAGCCTTTGATCTATACATGTAGATTAAATGTCCAGTGTAGAATAATTCAATATCCTACATCAGATACTGGTCAGCAGCTGATATTTAGGGAAAGAGTATAAGAACTAAGCTAATTCTAGAGCTCAATAAGGCTTTCCAGGTGGAGAGTTCTGCTTTGTGTATGGTCCTATCCAATACAGAAGCTGCTCTGTAGCACTGACAAGCCTCGCGGATATTATCTTTACAGAAGTAGTTTCGGATTTTAGAAGTTCAATAATTTTCATTTGTCTAATATTGCTTGCATTTGATACAGTTCTAATTGTTGAAATCTGCTGAAGTTTAAAAAAAAAATTTTCATTTGCCTAATACTGCCTGTATTAGGTAGAACAAATTCCTGATAGTTGAAGGCATCATCCAACAGTTGTAGTGGGAGAAGAGTTATCAGCTGTGCCAGGATTTCTGATTCTTGTGCACACTAGAAATGTATAACAAATCATACAAAAAGCTGCAGTAATTAATTAATTAAAACAAGGAGAAAAACTAAGTGTTTGCAGCACTGAATAGATCTGCACAAGAGCCTTGAACAATGCTTCAGCGACTTTAATTTGCATAGCAGTTGGCAGTGCAGCCTCTACTGTTAACTAGATTTTTATTCACAATGAAACTTTCATTCTTGTACATCCTAAAAATACATGTATAAATTGAGTTACTTCTGATTTGTTGATAAACTCTTACTAGCTATTGATGATAATTGCAACACAGTAAAAGAATGAACACGAATTTCATTGTAGGAGGTGGGAATAAAAAATCTGGCTACGATCCCCTTTTGTGTAGTCAAATTAAATTTCTGGACTGTTCAATTACAACTTGGTTAGGCATTGTATTACATTTTCTATGTTCTGCAACGTGCTGCCAAAATGAGTGACACCTCTAGATGATTAGATTTCATTTAAAGTAGAATTTCAGGATTGTAAAAGCTGTATTCTGCTATCATCTATATAAATATCATTATTCGTTTTAGAGTAACAGGGTATTTATATCACGGACTTTAGGATAAGATGATTAAAATAATAAAAATAACTTCTACTGTACTCTTAAACCACTGATAGCTTTACCACAGCAATAGTGCACGGTGAGGCCCTTAAAGCTAGAAAACATTTTAAAATGTTGCATATCTTTCACATGTTTTACAGACTGATCATTTCAATTAAAATTGAATTGTCAGAGTGTGTGGCTTTTAGGAAAGCTGACTGAGTCACAGACCAGACTTATTCATGGTGAAGGAAAGGGACCTCTGGGGGTTGCCTAGCACAGCCTCTTTTTTGATGCAGGGTCAACTAGAGCAGCTCAGTACCTTGTCGTGCTGAGCTTTGGTTATCTTCAAGGTTGGAGATCCCATGCTACTGGACAACCCATATGTGTGTAATTTAGTCAAAATTTGCTTTGTTGCAGGTTGTGTCCATTACCACCTGTCATATTGCTACAAACTTCCAGTCAGCACCTGCCTCTTCACTTTGCATCCTCCCATTAGGTAGATGCAGGCCACTGGAAGATACACCTGAGTGCACAGATATTTATTATTGTTGTACTGCATTAAGTGCTACTTCCTTAGATTTTTATTTTATATTCATAAGATAGCTCTTTAGCCTTTGTTGGAATACGTGTGTCTAAGCCCCAGATATTACGGAGTTTGCTGTTCAGACATCACTCTGCCTATAAATGATAAAGGGAAAATAATCTTTCAAATTCCTTCTCAGCAACCAAGGATTTTTCATGGGGGTAGGGACCTCGGAACAGTACATTATCACTTTAGTTCACTTGCATTTAACAAGCCAAAAAATAATAAGTAGTCTGCTCTGGAAGGCTACATCTAGAAAATATTAGACTAGAGGATAAGGGAGAAATATGGGAGACCTAGATACCACTTAAAAATGAAAAAGAGAAGTGTCACCTCACCTAACATAGCTATTACTTAGTCAGCCACAACCAGAAATTTCTTCTATTGATGGCCCTAAGGTGGAAAGCTCTAATAATGCTTTTTGAAGTTATATATAGCTAAGGACTTTATTTAGATATGATAACCTTCTATATATAATACTATTACTCATTAGTGATAGATCACTAGTAGTAATTCTGTTAGTGAAACATGTTCCTATCCAAAAAAAAAACCCATAATTATAGCATGATTAGACAAGCATAATATGCATTTAAGACAAATTTTATATATCTATGGATTAAAAGGAATTCTTATTAAAAATAAGAAACCAGACAAACATAAATATATAAGCATATATACACTACGCATATTGCACTATGAAATTAAAATGATATTTGAAACTGCGTTAGAGGAACTAGGCAGAGTGTGCCGTAATTCTTGTCCTTTTCCACATATACTCAGGGGGGATTTTGTACACAAGACATCTCTTCCCCAAAAGAGAAGTTGCTATAGATTTGCAGCCTGCGCATCCTTGTCAACTTGAGCCTGTGGCCAGTGTCTGAACATTCAGTGATTTAGCAGGTGTAGATATAGCCCAGGGAATCAAGGCTGTCATGGTGTCTAACTGAAATCACTCAGATATAGTGTCCACCAAAGACGTACAAAAATCTAAAACCCACAATGTACTAAAAAATAAAAAATACTATTAAATTTCCACTACAACCATCTTACTGGTAACAGGTATATTTCAGATAGATGTATGATTCATGAAAATGAGTAATTAATTATAAAGGACTGTTTGAAAATGCACTTAGCAGATGCCACCACAATTATTTAAGTGCCACTTCAAAGTGAGTAACATCAGCAGTCTAATTATCCCATGGAAAAAAATTTCTGTGTTAATCTACAAAGTACCTTGTATTGAAATTTGTAGAGCCTGACTGCTGAGCTGTAAGGATATTCTTCCATTAACCTTTAGATAGATGCTTGTGTAATGCTCCCAGATGCTACACATAACACAAAGAAGCCTGTATCTTGGAAATATTTCCCAGGAGCCGAGAGAAGATGGAAAGTTACTGGAAGTTCACTCATTTTGACTATTTGAAAAATATTGTGCCAAATAAACACATTGTGCCTACTAATTTTAGTGCTTGTGTGATCTACATGGCACAGCACATCACTGTCCTGTACTGGGATTGGGTACAGGGGAGAGAGAGAGAGAAGGTACAGTGTTCTTTCTGAATCGCAGTAAGAAAGGCCCAACAACAAGTCGCTCAATAATATAGCAAGTCAATAAGATAGGGGGGGGGGGCGCGGGGCCGGGAAGAGGAATATGGACAATGAGTAAATCTTACATCCCTTCAGATGCTGGGTACTCTGCATTTGTGCAGCATCAGACAGGCCCCAGCTGGATTTTCCCATGACACACTGTGCATATCCCATCCATGGAGGAAGTTCCTCCTTTTTGTTCATTTGAGATGTTATATAATTTTTTTTTGTATGAAAAAAATTCTATCCATAAAGGATGCTCTCACAAGAAGTTGCTGTGCTTTTAGATACAGGCAAGGCCACACAGGTAGTGTAATCACTGGTACTGAGTGGGAGCTGCCTGCAGGCTCCTCTGTTAGAATAAGCTGGCTGAGGTTATCCTCCAGCCAAAGGGGCTGTGCAACGTGACACAACTTGAAGACCGGGCCTGGACCAACTCAGTTTACCTGCTGTGTGGATCACTAAATCTTCAATGTACAATGGTCAGGATCACTACAACCACCTATGTGGACATTTATTTTGTGAGAAGTTGGCAATAGATGGGATCCTGCCTTGACCAGAAAGCTGAACCCCGGATGTGGAGTGTTTTGACAAAAGCAAGGAAGGTTTTGGTGTTTTTCTTGTTTCTTTGTTTGTTTGTTTGTTTTGTTGTTGTTTTGTTTTCTTTTTGTTGTTGTTGTAGTTGTTATTGTTTTGGTTCTCTGCTTTGAAGTCATGGAATAATCTACCTCTATAACAGCAGAGAACAAACCTGAAACTGGTCTGTCATTGACAACTATATAACATCTATTTTTCCCTACTTACTCACCAAAAGGTTAAGGATTTTTGGACAGCAGATCAAATGTTTGGAGGCTAAACAACTGTCCCCATTATGAAGTGCAGTGTTTTTAATTCTCACCCATGTCAACTTTGTATTGTGCTAAAGAAGTGTAGATGTGGAAGCAAACATTTTGGTGATACACAACACCTTGTATTGCTAAGCCTAATTTCTGGAGGCAAAGATCTGTATCAGATAACTAATAATCGAGATACAGAATATTTCAGTGTATTGAATATTCCAGTAAACTCATGTTGTCTATTAATGATTTCTGAGGAAATGGTGAGAAAATGCACCTTAGTGAATACTACTAACACTGTGTGGAAGAAAATAGATGACTGAAGCAGATATAGATAGTAAAATTTGGCTGAATTTTTAGGGTTGAGGAAGCCACAGCTCATTTCACATTTTGTGCTTTACTGTCATCTCAAAACTGTTTGGAAAGCTGTGATTTGGTTTCTGTCAATTCTGTATTTCTGCAATATGTTATTTTTTGGCAATACTGTCCATCATTATGTTGTTCTGATAGACTGTAAATGTCCCTTTGTAATTATAGATGATAGTATTCTAGTGTTCTTCCAAAGTTTGAATCCGTTTAGATGGATCTGCTTTTGATTAATGACTTTATAGATTCAATGGTCTCGCTTTGAAGTCAGTGTTTATTACCACATCTAGATCATGAGAGAGAATATTTGGTTTAGTGATCACAGTTCCTATTATTCAGCATTTTCTATTTCTGAAGATTCAGATTCTGAGCTGCCAGTCTCACACTTGTGTGCAGTACTGTTTTTGTCATCTACCCTTTGAATGCAAATAGCAATGTAAGTGTACAATGCTTTTTTGAAAGGTATTCAGATAACTGTGTAAGAGTTGCTTAAGAACTGAATTATAGCGTATGAAGGCACAGTCTTTTAAAGGTAAATGAGCAGATGGTCTCACATCTGAACTAGCTACAAACCAGAGATCACTGAACTGCATTTGTTTAGCCCTGTAACTGATACTAAGCTTCTGCAGTCAAAATCACACAACGACAATGAATGGACCCTGCCATCTATTTTCTTGCTTGAGACATTTCTCATTTGTGTATTCGTACAAGTTTGACCTACATTGTCTCTTCAAAGTGCTTGTTTTTCATCTGTTGAGGAAACTGAAGGGCCCAGAAGTTTTCACTGTGAATATGCTGTTTCAGTTATGTATAGCCTATGGTATCTTGCCTCACTCCTGATCTGACCAAGCCCAGAACTTAAATGGAATTGTAGATCTTGAAAAACCTTACAAAAATAATCCATTAAGTCCTGAAGTGACATGACTTTGGTATTTGGGTTTATTGAAGCTCTATGAACTTTACACATCTTCTGTGCTTGCTTATGAGAATGTCTGTTAGCACCTTCTGCTTCAGAGCTTGGTTCCTACTTATACCACTTTTGCTTCAAAAAAAACTATGTTATTGTAAATTGCCTCAAAATCTACCGAAGTTATGTAAAGAATGATACTAGCAGTAGCTGTATAAACAAAACTGGTGCTATAGCATCTACTTTCCATATTGGTGGCAATCTTGGAATGTCACATAGAAAGGGAAGAGATTAATTTTGAGCTTAACATACCTGTGTCTACATGTATGTGGAAACAGGCACACTGGGTACTTGACTCACTCTCATAAAAGCTTCTAGTGCTGCTTGAGATGACCTGGATGTTTCTGTCTGGTGTGCAGCTCAAAAAGACTTAGATCTACCCTAGTCCCCATGTCATATCTACTAAACACATTGTAGATGACTCAGATATTCTAGTGTTATATCAAATGGCACTAGACATTATTGTCTGTAATAACGCCAAATCAGTCCCTGTGTCTGAGACCCTCTTTTAGTGGTTAGAGTTCTAGTCAATGGAGCCTTGAGAATAATTCAACTTACTGTCTAAAGAAGACACTGTGACTGGTCAGGTTATTTGCAGGGTAAGTTTGTTGCTGTGTAGTGGTTTGACTCAGGTGCTTAAACATAGAAATTCAGTTCAGTTTCTTAAAGGTATATGTCTGGTCCCACTTGTAATGCCCCAGATTTGCCCATATAGATTTCAGATGCTGCTTAAAAAGGTCAAGGACCTCTTGTAATTTAAATGTCAGTTCTCTTGTGTCATGCAGATGTTTCCAGTATGCTGAAGCATCTCAAAGGTCACTACATACCTACATTTAGGCAGATGAACTCAGCCCATGATGTCCGTTAGGTAAAACAAGAGCTTACACTCGTGCTGTATGTGTACATTCAAGCATCTATGTGCAAACGCATAAATTCTGGTATCTTAACCTCATACTCTGTCAATCAGAGAACTCTGTTAGACCACACAATACGCTTCACTCATTTTCTGCAGTCTCTAAATGTATCATTGACCGTCCCAGCCCACGGATTCTGCAGAATTAAAACTGAGTCAGAAACACAGGGCGGGTTTATTTTTCCCAGTGTAAATGATCTATAATTTAAAAATGATCCTATTCCTTTTCTTGATTCTTTCATATGGTTATCTGGTATAAAGATTCTTTAAAGAAGTAACATAAGATATTTTTAGTCCATCAGGCTCACAGACTAATGCCAGGTGTAACTGAATAGTTCTCTTTTGTGGTTGCAAGAATTTTATGAACTCAGTTTATACATGGTGAAAATTAAGTTCTCATACGTACAAAAAATCTAAAAATTTTTGGTTAAAATATTTACAGCTTATACAGTGCAATCATGAAGAACAATTTCTGCAGAAATATTGAACAATCCAAGCGTGCTGATTATGACACAACTGAAGATACCTGCTGATGGGATATTGATTCTTAGTACATTCAAAGATTCTGCAATGTGTGGAAATATTCAGAGAACTGTTTCTGACCCCAGATTCCTTAAGAACAAAATTGTAGGTTATGATGAGATTATTTTGATAGTAGACGTGCACTAGCTTTGTCTATATTCAAAACCAGGAGGCAACATTGAACCACTAAGCATAGAGGTTTATTAGTAATGAATCCAAACTAATACAACCTATTTCTCGGGGTGGGTTTGTTATCTCGTGCTCAAATACTGATAAGCAACCTCTCATTTCAATCTGAATCATGACTTCAAATCATAGCAACTTGCTTGTGTTGGAAAGCAATTTTAGTAATGGGTCAGTCATGTTCTCATAACTCACAGTGATCAATAATAAGTGCTTACAAAAATTTTATGTATCTATAACATCCCATGGTCCTCTATGTTAGTAAGGTGAACTATTCTGTTACCCTTGAGCAAGGATGTAGGTATGATTAAAATGGGCTAATCAAACATTAAATATGTCATCATCAAGTCACCTCTTAAAGGCTGTAAGGAAAAATAGCAACTAGAGAAGAGGGAAAGCAACTAATTGTACAGGTACCTTAAGTCAGAACTGGGTATTGAAAACTGGTCACTCAAATATCTAGTATTGCTATATATTATTATTATATTTAAAGGGAAATACATATATTGTTTCCATTTAGCTTAGCCTTCTATTGCTTTTGTTTGGTCTGATGCCCTGCCCTGGAGGTTTGCTTGTAATTTTGATGCTATTTTCTACAGATACAGCCTTAAATTTGACAGATGAAGTTAAAAAACAGTCAAGAGACAGTGTTATGCTGAAGGTTGAAGAATTTTAGATTTCAGAAAGAAACATGTTTATAGATGAATGAGAAAGTTATATATATCTTTCTGTCCTAATAGGATAATCATATGTGTCTATTATTAAAATAACTGGCCAGTATTCATTACATAGAAAGAAAAATTTAAAAAAAAAAAATTTTTTTTTTTTTTAAATAGTGGAAATTGGCTTACTGAAAAGTAAGAAAACAAGAAGAAGGTGACATCTAGTATAGAGGATTTCACTTAGCTTTACCACAAAAGCTATTAAGGAAAATGAGTTTTCTCTAGTGCTGCTTCACTGTGTGAGTAAACTTCCCTAATCTAATGACAAACCGTATACTGCAAGACAGCCTGGGGACTGAACAAGGTGAGAGCACTACATGCTAAATTTCTTTTTATTCAGTCAATTTCCAAGATTCGTCCATGTCACAGATTAGGTCACAAGGTGCTATGAGTGTTTCTTTGATGTAGCTTTTTTCTCCTGTTCTCTCTTTAGTATTTGGTTATTCAGAAATTGTAGCATATAATTCTCAACTGCTTAAGAAGGTTGGTGTAATCTAAATCTGCTATACTTAAACAGATCTTTGTTTTTGAAACAACTTTTAAGCTGTTGTAAAATATTTTACAGTCTGGAAAATAATAAAGGTATCTAGATAAGTCCTTGTATCCTGGGTCCTGGTAGACAGCAAGTTGAACATGAGCCAGCAATGGGCACTTGCAGCAAAGAAGGCTAGTGGTGTCCTGTGCTTCATTAGGTAGACTATTGCCAGCAGGTCAAGAGAGGTGATCTTTCCCCTCTTTTCTGCACTGGTGAGGCCACACCTGGAGTATTGCGTTCAGTTCTGGGCTCCTCAGACTGAGAGACATTGACATTCTGGACAGAGTTCAGTGAAGGGCCATTAAGATAATCAGGGGACTGGAGCACATCTCTTATGAGGAGAGGCTGAGTGAGTTGGGACTGTTCAGCCTGCGGAAGAGGAGGCTCAGGGGGGATCTTATCAGTGTATGTAAATACCTGAAGGGAGCATACAATGAAGATGGAGCCAGGCTCTTTGACAGGCAGGACAAGAGGCAATGCGCACAAACTGGAACACAGGAGGTTCCGTCTGACCATCAGGAAGCACTTCTTTACTGTGCAGGTGATGGAGCACTGGCACAGGCTGCCCAGAGGGTTTGTGGAGTGGATCTCCTTGGATATCTTCAAAAGCCACCTGGACATGGTCCTGGGCAACCTGTTCTACGTGGCCCTGCTTGAGCAGGGGAGTTGGACCAGATGACCTCTAGAGCTCCTTTCCAACCTCAACCAGTCTGTGATTCTGTGATTCTATGTTTCTAAGTGGTGTGTATCCACACTGAGACAAATTCTCCAGATTTATAAATGCAAAGATTTTTTTTTGTTCAACATTTCTCTTGATTCTATGCTAATTCCACAAAGAGATGCAATATAATTAATCACAAAACATCATTTTATATGTAAAATGTGGAAAAGATTGTAAAACTTGCATGTTGAGTGACATGAACTTTTCATTGATGGCAGCAACTCTAATTTCAGACTGAAGACTCATATCTTTTTTAATTATTCATTTAGCATTTGTTTTAATTGACCAGTACAGAATCTGACTGAAGTAAGCTGAAGCATATAGCATCGGAATGTTCTCTCACTTGCAAAATTAGTGACAATGCCAGAGGCAGTTTATCCTATTGTGGACGTTCAAACCGCTTGCAAATGTCAGTGCTTCCCAATGTACTAATTCAAGAAAATGAGCATATGTATCTTCTTTTTTTTGACTGTAACTCCTTAAGGGAAGTAAGTGCAGCATGATGCTAGAATATACCCTTGATATAGTAGGAACTTTATTCAGATAAGGAAGGAATACATAGCACTACCGCAACGTGAATAATAGTAGCACCTAATGCAGCCTTATCACATATTCCATAAGATGAACATGAATGGAAAACCATTTCTGGATACAATCTTTTGATTTTAATTGCCATCAATAGCACGAAGAGATAATACATTGTGAATTCCCCCCAAATTTGCAAATCATCATTCCATAAATGCAGAAATAAACAAGCCAACTGCTTTATTTGCTGTAACAAGTCAAGTAAAAATTAATAAATTATTTCAGTAATATCTTGAAGGAAAAAGTGAGCCAGCCTCATGTGTGTGTCAAGAACAGATTATCTATAAATGCAGTTGCAAACTCTAATCCTTCCACAAAGATTCATGCAGCAATTCTACCAGGTTTATATGTTTGCTGTGAAAATTTTCTCGAAGAGAAAAAAAAGACCTTCCTGAAAATGTGTTTCAAAGTAAAGGAAAGTAGAGTGACATTGTTGAAATTTCCATGCTCTTTCGAAGTGCGGCATTATTTCTGGAAGAGTGTTGCAAACGCAGACCAAAATTCATGCTGGGATGTGTATAGGTCTCTAATTTCAGACATGTAATTAGTCTTAGTCAGTTAGTATGTCTATGTTTATGCAGAAATTTAGTAACTATATTTAATTATTTTGCTGAATTGGGGTCACATAACAGCAAACCAGCAGGAGCCCTGTCTTTGGCAGATATTAACAAGAAACTCTCTAGGAGTTGATATTGCTGCTGCAGGTGACAGACACAACTTAGAAACTGAAAAATCATTAATGAAAACTTAACATTTTTTAAAATAAAATTGAACAAAATCCCTAAGGCGGATAACTGTGGAAACTTTCATGAAACAAGGAGAGTTGAAGACAGAATTCTGTTTCATCACTAAGGACAGTAATAAAACTATAAGCCTTATGCTGGTATGGCAAAGCATAATATATTAAAAAGAATTCTAATGTCTTTTTCTCTTTCATCTCTTTTTCATGCTTTCAAAGATAAGCACTATATGAGATTAATATTAGAATGACAGGGACACTGAACTGGAAATTCATCGGGGGTTTAAAATACCATGTTTCAGGATTTACTGAAGGGATGGGGAAAATAAAACAGGAAATGGCATATTCAGTGCAGTAGAGCAGTGAGCTGCTTTTATATTGATAGAATCATAGAATATCCTGAGTTGGATGGGACCCACAAGGATCATCGAGTCCAACTCCTGGCCCCGCACAGGACCACCCAAAAATCAGACCATGTGTCTGAGAGCGTTGTCCAAACACTTCTTGAACTCTGGCAGGCTCAGTGCTGTGACCACTTCGCTGGGGAGCCTGTTCCAGTGTCCAACCACCCTCTCGGTGAAGAACCTTCTCCTAACACCCAGACTGAACCTCCCCTGTCACAGCTCCATGCTGTTCCCTCGGGTCCTGTCACTGTCACCAGAGAGCAGAGATCAGCGCCTGCCCCTCCGCTCCCCTCGTGAGGAAGCTGCAGGCCGCCATGAGGCCTCCCCTCGGCCTCCCCTTCTCTAGGCTAAACATATATATGCATATATACGTGCATATCTGTTTTGATAGTGTTTGAACAGACAAACGTAATACCAAGGGGAACACACTTCACTGAATTACCATATGCTGCAATTATTCATTTGTCATTAGTGCTGCTGGTTAAATTATTCTCTAGAAACAAATTCTTGGCTGAAATTAGTCTTTTGTTGTTGTTGTTCCTGTTTATAAAGATTATGCAAAACTATCTTCTCTTTCTGGCTGATGTATTCATTATTCACACACACAAGATGAATGATTTCTCAAAAATTTTCCAGCAGTGCGTTCTTTGCAAACTACTAACAATGACTACTCGGTAAGTGTGATATATCTCATAAATCAAACTTTATTTCTATTCTTTTTAATTAGATGACTGAAACTTTTTAAAACTAGAGAATAATAAATGGCAAGTACTGAACGAAAACAAAACACAGCTAGAGTGAATTTTTATACTCTCTTATTTATGCTTAATTTTGTAATGCTTTAAGGATTTATGAATATTTTCATGAATAAGTAACTAGTCATAAATGACAAGTAGTATGACCTAGCATATAGCAGTAAAATGTTTCTTTGGTATAATGTTAGTGAATTAATTCTCACTTCATTTGACCAATCCAATCTACACACAGAGAGTGGCATTTAAAATCCAAAACCCTGAGGCAAGAACTATTAAAATTGTTGCAACTGTGGCATCTGTGGAAAGTTTAGCATGATAAAAAAAGTCTATTTTTTTTTGTGTTGCAGATATTTATATTACAATTTTTAACTTTTCAAAACCTCATATTCAAAGTTTTCAGCACAAGATGGATTTTCCAAGATACCTTTAACGGATACATCTGACCTTCTAAAAATCACCGTTTAAAAGTTGGCACAAAGATAGCTTTGGCATATTTTGCTGTTTCTTTCTTTCTTTTTTTTTTCTTGGTCGACTCTTTTGTGTTTTTTTGTTTTTTTTTTTTTTTTTTTTTTTACAGTTAATTTTCTGTTTTTTGGTTTTTTTTTTTTTTTGAAAGTGAATTGCTGGATGTTGTGTTTTTCTTTTGAATGCTGGACTACATAGGATTATACCTCATAGCTAGAACTGAGTTGCTGGATCCAAAAATAGCACTGCTTCCAAAGATGGAATAAAAGTAGCAAAGAAGGAAAAGTGTGCATTTGTACAATTGAGTTCAAAGACTGAGTTCTCCATGGACAAGTCCCTCACAGCTTTAGAGATCACTTCTCCATTCAGCTGTGGTTGCTAGCACAGGTGGAGAGGTCAGCCAGTCCTGGGAGGTTCATGAGCTTCTGAGGATGCAGCTCTTATTGAGGACACAGGCTAGTGCCCAGTGATGTGGCAGATAAGAATCACTCAGATTTTAATGTGTCCTATAATAAAAACAACTTTTATTTCTTTTACTTATTTTCCCTTTGTAACTTCCTGTCACAGTAATGCAGCGGTGTCTCCTTCAGAAGGGAGATAAGAAGAGAAATGCAGTTAGATATATATTACTCTGTTCAAGTAGTTGGGAAGCAGTTAAATACTGAGATGATGACAGCTATATGAATGCTTACATTATTAATTATACCTTAATGTGCATGATAAAGAACTGATTTTTTTCAGTATGTGCGATTTTTTTTTTTTTTTCTCTTTAGCAATAACGCTACCACATTCTTTCCTGAGTATCATAGTTTAAAAGGGTGGTCATCAAATCTTGAATGCAGTTTAGCAGAGCTTTTTGACCTCACAACAAAATACTAATGTATGGTTTCCAAACTACAAATATCTTCTAAGTAGACATAAAAATGATCAGAAAAATACTAAAAGAAGAACCAGGAACACAAAAGTACACTAATCATTGAATTGCAGAGTGCTTTTCAGCTAATGGTAAATTGTTCTTCAATTATATTTACAGGAGACTGAAGATAAAAAAGAAAATTGCTCCACTGAAATTATACATGAATAGGGATAGAAAGGATAAAAAAAAAAAAAAAAAAAAGCAGATTTGCTGAACTGATGCTTTACTTATATCAGGCAATATGATTCCTGCCTTTGTTTACACTCTATCCTCATTTTCCTCTGAAAAGATATGTGAGAACAGAGGTATTAGATACAGTGTGGATAATAACAGAAATAGTGTCAGATCTAAGATAGATGACTTTGCAATTGGTAGTTTATTGGTTTTCCTTTTGTATATGCATTCTGTTTATATATACATATGTATATATATTGTCTTTACCTTATCACTGTCCTTGGAAGACTTCACTAATTTAAATTTGATGAATAATTATTCCTGAAAGAACAGTTAAATTAAAAATGTTATAAGCAAACTACAATGATTATATAGTAAGATATCTTAATTAAATTTTATAAAAATAGTATTAGTAAAATTCCAGATTTTGTTTAATAAAATCAGCATATAAATTTTATTTGCCTGGATCAGAGAAGAAATGCATATGCTCAAAGATAGTTCAATGTAATGAGGTGTAATCTTGGATCCTTCAGAAAAAGAATGTGTTGAATTTGAATTGCATCTCATTTTGTGTGCAATGCTACTCGATTTATGTTCTTCTGACCAGATAAAACCAAGACATGTTTTTGCTATAAACTTACAGAATAAACTTGTAAAGTTGAACAGGCAGTGGTATCTTCTATTTATCTAGTAAGATAAATTAGGAAAATGGGGATTAGTCCTATTAAAGGAGTACTTCAGATAGGAAAATAATCACCCTATAATTCTCTCAATAGCTTTTTTTCCACTATCTTTTCCCAGTATTTTATTTATTTATTTATTCTCAGCAAAAATAAATCATGAAAAATATACTTTTGGTTTGGGAATAGTGTCTTAAAATTCAATCTGGGTGTTGCTGCAAAAAAAATTACTACAAGTACACAAGTAAAAAAATGTTTTTACTCCTTGCTTCTAAAAGACAGGTTTTAAAAAACGTTAAGAATTATTTAGACCAAAAACAGAGCTATTTGCACAGTAGAATCAGACTTATCTACTTCTACAGCGCTTACTGATAAGACAGCCTTTGATTTGTTTATGTTGTAAAATGATGCCGCAGATATAATAGTACAGAACATGTTATGGAACAAATTACATGAGAAGTGTCAAACAGATGGATTGAAAAAGTACTTGCCTGAGTTGAACTTCTCAGATCATTTTTTAATATGAATCTGAACCTGTAATGTATCTTCAGTAATGTCAACTATACGTTGAACTGCTTTGTTAAGACAGGTTTAAGATGCATTTTTATATCATTATTCCAGATGTAATACTAACTTCTTTATTAAAGTTAGTCTTAACATTTTTCTTTCTCTTTTTATAAACAATTCTTTCTCATGCATAAAGTATGAAAAGTAATCTGAACCCTATAGCAAGTATTAACATTTTTACAAATAGACCTCTTTGTCTATATCACTAAAAATAAACAAAACCCTCTTGTACACAATTTCAGAGATATAGTTATTTTCAGAGTACTGTGTTATCATCTACCTTCATGTGCCAGGATAAAATCTGACAGAAAGCATATCTTTATGTAGGGCTGCTTTAATGCCCGCATGAATTTAGCCAGACTTTCAGTTTTGTAATACAAATTAAGAGGTTCAGTAAAACTTTCTTTGCCTGGAAGGTGCATGGTGGCCCTGGCAAACTATAAGATTCTGACTCTTACAACCTGCAAGATTCTGAAAATCTATGTCCGGGTAATAAAGCAGGCATGAAAAGAGCATGCTACACTCTAGGCTTGGTGGCAGATCCTGGCATAGATCCATGGTGTTGCTCATATGAAAACTGGATACCCACTGTTGAGCACTTTTGTCTCTATAGAAAAAAACAAGGATAGCGAGTTTAAAGCCGTCATAAGACATCATTAAATATGGCAATGCTAAATCATATAGAATCCACCTATACAAACTTTCACAATGGCCAGTTGCATGTACCTAGGGAGGGGTATAAGAATGATGAAAGCATACAGTAGCATTTCCACATGTATTGGTTTTGGATAAGATAGAATTAATTTTCTTCATAGTAGCTCCTATGGTGCTATGTTTTGGATTTTTGATGAAAATAGTGGTGATAACACACTGATGTTTTTAGTTGCTGCAGAGCAGTGCTTACACAGAGCCAAAGACTTTTCTGCTTCTCGTGCTGCCCTGCCAGCGAGGAGGCTGGGGGTGCACAAGGAGCTGGCAGGGGACACAGCCAGGACAGCTGGCCCAGACTGACCAAAGGTTTATCCGATACCATGTGGTGTCATGCTCAGCAATAAAAGCTGGGGGAAAGAAGGAGGAAGGGAGGGACATTTGGGAGTTATGGCGTTTGTCTTCCCAATTAACCATTATGCATGATGAGCCCTGCTTTCCTGGAAGTGGCTGAACACCTACCTGCCCATGGGAAGCAGAGAATGAATTCCTTGATTTGCTTTGCTTGCGTGCACAGCTTTTGCTTTACCTAGTAAACTGTTTTTATCCCAATCCACGAGTTTTCTTGTTTTTGTCCTTCCAATTCTATCCCCTGTCCCATTGAACGGAGGGTGAGCAAGCAGCTGTGTGGGGCTTAATGCCTACTGGTGGCTAACCCACAACACCCCGGAATATTTTTCTAGCATCCATTGACATAGGGTTCAGGGATTCCTAAGGCAGAGGGGCTACACTCTGTAGGTTTTCATTCTATCAATTAGTCCAATAATATATAGGATGTTAAAGGCCTAAATTTTGTGGATGTTGGTGCTAAAGTCTGTATCTGGTCCCTGTTGTGACTTAATGACCTCTGAAAGGAGCAGGGCACTGGAATCATTGCTTTGCCCTTAAGCTGGGATTTATCTCTGTGTAATGGTCATGTTGGTGTAGAGATATCTGTGGGGATGCTGTATGGTCATGCTGGGTGGCAATTCTAATGAGCATGTGGGGTTACTTGGAGAGTTATTAGGGCTTGTTGGGCAGCAACAAGAATTTGAAGGACAATTGACAATGTAAAACAGATGCACTGACACTGTTCTGGAGTTAAAGAGCTTAGCATGGACTGGACTTTAGGAGTACTGACATGTGAAATGGCTTCTTTTTTTTTTTTTTTTTTTTTTTTTTTTTTAAAGGGTGCTGTTCTGGAAGACATTAAGAAAATATTTTTGATGTGTGAGCAACAAGTTCTGCAGAACCCAAACTATCAGCAAATATTGCATGCTTCACAAAGATGAGAAATCCTGCTTTAGAATATAGCTTTTCTCCCCCCCTCCGCCCTTCACTGAGAATACGTAGTTCTTGTTTTCCTTTTTTGCTAGTTTCTAGGCTCTTAGAAATCAAGCAGTACCAAGAACAAACTTGTTGATACCTTAGAGACTCTAGCTAGGTTAAATGCAGAAAATTAATCTTTCACCTGCAAACACAGAGCAAATGAATTTCTGTTGAATCTCAAAGGTTACTCTGAAAAAATGACGTTACAGTAGTTCAGGATAGTCTATGGCTTGATGATTTTAGCTTCAAGATGCAGAATCATTAGATCTAGGCTGCAAGCCAAATTTTGTAAGGAGGATGGAAAAAGTACTTTCAGGAGTCTATATATCACAGCATCTCCACATTAGTGATGGAAACACCTAGATTTCCTCTCTGCTTCATGATTTTGTGGCCTCCCAGAGTGCATCACCTACTGCTTAACTAGTGCAAGTGAAATCTGGGTCCATGGTAGCACTACATCTTATAATATAATGGGAAATTCTATTTTATTGGTATGGAAATGTTAATAAGGAGAAAGGTCCTATGCTGTTTTTCACCTTCTAAAACTTCAGTTACTAACACATAGAGTTAATGCACAGTGAGCCTAATTATGTTAAACCTCTGTAAATAAACACAGAAAAAAACAATGGTCTTCAGGTGAATGCAGTTCTGTTTCCAACAGGTTTTACATCAGTAAAATCAGAGTGACTTCATAGAATTATTCCAAATTTATCTGTAGCTCACACGAAACGAAACACCTAAAATTCTCTAATACACTTGCATACCACAAACACCAACTGTGTTACTGTAGAATTGCTGAGATAAATGTTATAGAGTTTTGTGAGAAAGAATTATGTATTTCATGTTCAAAGAGACATCAAGACTTTATGAAAATAAAATATGCAATGAAACATGAATAGTCATGCAAGTTTCAAAGAGAAAAAAGACAGAAAAATTTTGAATGATGATGAAAGCCCCTGAAGATCAGGTATAATGAGCACTTAAAATTCTGGATACTTGTCCAGCTTATTTAAATTCTTAAGGTCTAAGACTGTGCCTAGCAGATGGTAAAACAGTTTTCCATGACTTCTCATTTCATGTTTGCAGCAGAGTCATAATAAACTCAAAATAATATAATTTATTTTCTTGGGAATTTAGGTTTATGGGATGGAAAAGATAGACGGGATTAAAAATATTATTTACCTTTACAAGCATACATACTAGCAGATATAGAGTGTTACAAAGAACTTAGAATACTAAAGCTTACCAGCAGTCACCAGCTTGTAATATTGGAACAAGCCTATGGATGAGCAAAGTATAAAGGTATTTCCATTGCAAACTATTTGAATCTTATGATAAAGCTATGTTTTATTATTGGTAGGACATTAAAGTTAAAGAGCTGTGTCACTTCAGGTGTGACTTCATGGTGAAAATTTTTGGTAAATATTGACTTTCCCAATTACGTGCTTTATTTATATGAGGAAGTGGTTCCTAGTAAATGAAACACAAATTTCATCCTCCAGTCTTTTATTCAAGGTGGTTTTAGTAAAAGAATATGTGAAGGAGTAAAGTGTCTTTAAGAAAGATGATCAAACCTTGTCGTAAATTAAGCTCTGGATTTAGGTGTAAGGTTGCGGAGTTCTAGTGGCTCTCTTCTGCTGATTTACTGTACCACTTTGAGAAAACACCTAATTTATTCATTTTTGATTCTGCTGCAGACTTTTTAGTGGAGTTAGATTTAACTGGAATAGTGTGGATTTTCACATTGCTTTTCTCACAAATACACCAATTCTTTCTATGGTTCTTCAATGCTCACAGTCCAGTATTTCATATTCTCTCTAGATCCTAAGGCCTGTGCACCAGCTGTGAGCTAGGAAAACCCAGCATTGTTGTGTAGAGGTAAGGAAAGTGTGTTCCTCCGATCAGCAATTGACTGTTAATGGCCAACATTAATGTGATCCTCCATCATTCCCAGAATGAAATTTCTGGAAAGAGAAAAAATTTTAGTCCTTTACGCACTCAGCTACACCTAACCTGTATAAATAATAATGATGGAGCCAATTGAATGCATTCAGTTGGATGCATAAGGATCCAGCCATTGAGTGCATTCAGTCATTTTTTTTTCTTGTTGTTGTTGGTACCAAAAAAGGTACCAAAAGAGATTTATTTTCTGGATCTGAGTTTCTGCAAAGAAATGTAATTTTAACCTCTGCCTTACCCACTCTGCAGCATACATAAAAAAATGTTTTCTTCTTAGGAAAACTGGTCAATCTGGGAAGTGACTACCAATTGTGACTGCTTCATGGAACCATCTTAAATGGAAAATTAAGTAACAGTTCTGTATAATGATATGCATTGTGTTGTCGATTGGGAGTAAGTGTAGAGACTTACTAAAATTGTTTTATGTTTCACGTTAATAATTCCAATTACTCCTAATAATAGGGTCTACCTATGTTTTTCATCTACTAATGAAATAACTGATTTTTTTAGTCATTTCAAGAAATGCATCATTTTACAGTTTGAATAAAATATATACAAGACATCTGATAGACACTTTGTGTGGAACTAGTTTTTACTGCACCAAACTTTTCAGTTGGTTTTAAAGAACTTTACTGATGTCTTTCTTGAATCAGAACACTTCATCAAGAGTGGAAATTTAGAAAATTGCATTGAAATTAATTCTGTAGAATTTCATCTCATTTCATCTTCCCACAGTTTTCAAGTGGAGAATCCCATCTAAATAAGTAGTCTGGATTGTTTTGAAAAGGTATTAATTATGCTATGTACTCTTTGTCATTGGAAATTATTTTTAATTGTAAGATTTAGAATTAATTGTTAATATTATTTTCCTAGTAATATAGTTGTAATATCTCATGATTGATACACTGCTGAATGGTTCATTTTTTGTTACTATCTTCAAAGACAAAAGACAGACAAAACAAATGGGAAGAAAAGGTTACTCATATTTACTAGCTTTTAAAGTGATTTAGATTCTAGGAATGATTTCAGGACACATAGTGGAGACATTAAAATATTTTAATTCTGAACTTCATTGCCAAGTAAAAGTGCTAATTTCTTTTGATATAAGATTAGCTATCCTTACTTGATGATACAGTAAAATAACTTTCATGACATACTTTTTCATACATGATATACTGTATAAACTGGAATATATTTTTGTCTGGAATGATTAAACCAATTTATTTTTATACCTTATCACAGACCTTGATTAAATTATTAAGACTTTTATTTTTATAACAATGTTTATTCTATATGAGCAAAGTCTAAGAAGGTTCAGTTTTGTTTCTATTTTTTTTTTTTCCAAGAAAAAATAAACTTGAAGAAGAAAGACAAATGACAAAATGCGTTTAAAGCAAAGCTAATGCTCCATCTCCAGAAGCTGTGTCTTTCTTTAATAACCAAATGTTATGGTATATCTGCAGAGAATAAATCACACAGCAGCTCAGTTCTGGACAGTAATCTTTCCTGACAGTACAACATTAATACTTTCAGAGAAGTAATGGAAGATTTTTATTTTTAACTTTCAAAAACAAATAGCGTGTTACACTTCAAAAATATATTCTCATCATGTGGAAACTGGGAGATGCTACATTTCTACTTGAATTCAAAGAATTTTGTACTGTTTTCATAGCAAATATATAATACATGCTGATATACAGTCTAGCTTGTGTATCAGGGACAGTAATATTACAAATGTGAGGAAGATAGGTAAAAATGTATAAAAGCTCCTAATTCAGTGAGAATATAATATTAATCATATGAACTTTAAGAATGTCCAGTGTCTACTCTCAGTTCAAGTCCAGTGGTATTTTGTCTTCAATGAGATTATGAAGCTAAAAGCTAACAAAGAAGTGTGAGCAGGAAGATATCTCAGTGCACTTATTATGATGGTGTGCATGATGGTTTTTTTCCACCTCTTTTTTAAAGAAAAAAGAATCAGCTGCTATTGAAAAAGGCAATGCAGACATCAAAATTAAATTCATTGTTACTGCAAGGATTTATAAGGTTTTTTTTTTTTTCCTGAAGATAGGATTAAAAACTCTATAATTACCAAATCTTAGCTGTTATTTTATTTTAATTGGTTTTTGGTCTGTGTTGAAAGAAGAACACTTTCTTCATTTTCAATACTGCTAATGAGCAGAAATTTTCAAAGTCTCACCCTGCACAGACAACAAATGAAGACAAACTAAGTAGTTATAACTTCTTTCTTATCACATCCAGGATGATTGCAATTACTGCCTGCAGTGAATATGAGACTAAAAGTGGATCATTTAGGGGGATCTTCTACAAGATAGACTATGCAATATTTCAACGTCTGAAATCCATGCTCTGTGTGAGGAGTAGAGTTTTGGGGCCTGTGGAGGATGGATCAGAATCTCACCTCTGGTCCCTTTTCTGATCCACATGCACTTTGCCCCATTCACATGCTTTCCAAGATCTCAGAGCTCTCCTACAGCCAAACTTTGCTGAGAATGACTCTCTCATCATCATCAGTCTTGAAATTAAATTTTTTTTTTTTAAACTACTAAACACTGCTGACATATTTTGGTAAATGGGAATGCTGTATATAATTTGCATGCTATCTGGACATAGAGCACTTTACCTGTTTTCTGTATACCTGTCATGGTTTTGGCTGAGATAGAGTTAACATTCTTTGTAGAGGCTCACACAATGCTGTGTTTTGGATTTTTGATGAAGATAATAGTGATAACACACTGATGTTTTAGTTTTTGCAGAACAGTGTTTGCATGGAGCCAAGGAATTTTGTTTCCTGTGCTGCCCTGCCAGCAAGGAGGCTGGGGGTGCACAAGGAGCTGGGAGGGGACACAGCCAGACCAGCTGACCCAGACTGACCAAAGGGATGTCCCATACCATATGGTGTCATGCTCAGCAATAAAAGCTGGGGGAAAGAAGGAGGAAAGGGGAGATGTTAGGAGTTATGGCATTTGTCTTCCCAAGAAACCATCATGTATGATGAGCCCTACTTTCCTGGAAGTGTCTGAACACCTACCTGCTCATGGGAAGCAGCGAATGAATTCCTTGTTTTGCTTTCCTTGTGTGTGCGGCTTTTGCTTTACCTAGTAAACGGTCTTTATTTCAGCCCATGAGTTCTTGCACTTTTACCTTTCTGATTCTCTCCCCATCCCACCTGGGGAGAGTGAGCAAGCCGCTGTGTGGTGCTGAGCTGCCTGCTGGGTTAAACCACAGCAATACTAGGGGCTGGAGGGATGCTGCTTTATGTAGCAACATATGGCAACTGACTTCCCAGTCACTGTGATTAGTGTCCCACCTTCAGTAGTGAGTGAGATTAGGAAGCAAGTGAGCCAGTTACAAAAAAAATTTACTAGAGTAGAAAAGGAAACAGTGCATATAGACAATAAAGACTACAGTAACATATGGCTGTCTACCCTTTCCGAGAGGTATTTTCCCTTTGTTTGGCTCAGGCAAACTGATCAGTGAAACAATAAAAGTTTATCTGGGAAACTCTTGCCTATTCTACTGCAATTCCCTTCTGGTTATATTATTGTAGTTACAAAGGCAATGTTTCCTTCAAAGGCACACTGCAGAAAAGTGCAGAGCCAGTGAACATAACCCTTAGACATCTGATCTAAAGTGAGAGGAGATGGCAGTTCACCCCTTTGAAGAAGCAATACCTAGCTTCCATGATTTGCTTAAAGATGCTATAAGAAGTCTAGGACCCTTTTTAAAAGATTAAATAATAATAATGTTACTAGTAATATCTATATCCTCAACTAAATAGTGAATATATTACTAAAAAGGACTGTCCTGAATAGCTTGCAGTTAAAGTATAAGACCGAAGATGGATCTATGATGTTTTTCCGTGATTGGCACTTTCTGCCTTTGTCACACAGAGATATTAAAAATTCTACAATTTTTCTTTTCAAAAAGCTTATTGACAAGACTATTAATATAGTCTTTAAAGCAATATAGTGCAATCAACACTGTCTTATACAGGCATTCCACTGCTACAGCTGTAGCATGTTATACAACTGAAATTGTACTGCTCTCTCATCAGTATTTTTGGCACCCTAATTTCCATTTCAGCTGGTGCTGTGCAACAGGTGAGCTTGTCATGGCTTGTGAAAATTTGAAGTTGGTGACAAAATAAACCCCTAAATGTAAGTACATACTACTTAAATTCAGCATGTCCCTTAACGTATTTCTCTGGTTCAACTATCTATAAAATTTAGTAGAATTAAAGATCAGGTTAGACAGAAATGACATCCTTGATATATGAGCCTCTCTCGCTGCACAGTATTAACTGTTTCACATCTCAATAGACTTATCTTCACCTGAGAGGGAAAACTTTCTCTACATCATACTAGCATGCTATAAAGAGCACATAAGAGGGAGAAAGGAAGAGCAGCTGATCCATGAAAAGAAGTACTAGCTGGGGTAGGATACTAATAATGTTAATAACCACTAATAATGTTTAAGAATACTATATACTGCCTTATATCGCTCCTATTTGCAGAGGTGCTATTTCAGATCTTACTGTCCTCAGGGAAGTGAGGAATACGTGCCATAAGCAAGAAATTATTTCTTTGCTTTTTTAATAAGAAAATCTGGGGAGTAGGAATGTAAGCTTCTTCTCTAGAAGGCAGGTGGATCAGGACTTTAAGTCAGAGTTGGTAGCCTGCAGTTGGTATTGATGTTGCTCTTACAGGACAGAAAAGGTAAGTCTACCATGATTAATCTTCACAGGGATTCAGTCCTACCACCTCCTACATTAAGACAAAACAGAACATTAAGTAAGCATGCAGTAAGCTATGCAGTACTAATTATAAATGTTTAATACCACAAGTTAAAAGCAGAAAGGAAGAATGTCAAAGCTAAATTAAAGCCGTAGCAGAGGATTGTCACAAGTTTGAACACCTCTGATCCACTGCATATTCCTACTCTACTACCTTTCTTGTATCAAGCATGGCAGGAAAAGGACAGCTGTATACAGAAGGACTAGCAAGTCAAAGGCACTTGTGCTAAGTGTGGGATTCCAAAGGGTCCTTTGGTAAAGTGAACAGGGGCAGTTGGGAAGTGGTAGAAAATGGTTGGAGGTAATGAAATATTATGCAAAAGCTTATATTGAAGATTGGACATTTGAAAGCAACACAGTAGGTAATAAAAAAACAATGAGAAGGTCCCACCTAAATAACAGTTAGATGAGTTTTTCGGATTATGAGCTGGCAGTGGAAAGTTTTCAGTAACTGTCAATTTTAGAAATGAAAGGAATTTTATTAGACTAAGGAAAGCAATAATACGATATTCAATAATCCAGCAATTACTGCTTTTATCTAGGATGTCTTCATTTCCTTCTTCCCTGCCTCAGCATGTCTGTCTACTTTTAAAACAACTTATTTAAGTCCTGCAACTGGGGAGGAACAACCCTGTGCACCAGTACAAGCTGGGGGCCTCCCAGATGGATTTGCAGAAAGGACCTGGTGTCTTGGTGGACACCAAGTTGAACAAGAGTCAGCAATATGCCCTTGCTGCTAAGAAGGCTATCAGTATTCTTGGCTGCAATAATAGCATTGCCAGCAAGTGGAGAGAGATGATCCTTTCCCTCTATTCAGCTCTGGTGAGGCCATACCTGAAGAGCTGTGTCCAGTTCTGGGCTCCCTAGTACTGGAGAGACATGGAGCTACTGGAGAGAGTCCAGCAAAATGTCACTAAGATGACTAAGGGACTGGAACATCTCTCCTATGAGGAAAGGCTGAGAGAGCTGGGACTGTTCAGCCTGGAGAAGAGAAGGCTCAGAGGGGATTTTCATCAATGTCTATAACTATCTAAAGAGAGAGTGCAAAGAAGTCAGAGCCAGGCTCTTTTCAGTGGTGCCCAGTGAGAGGACAAGAAGCAATGTGCACGACCTGGAACACAGGAGGTTCCACCTGAATATCAGGAAACACTGCTGTGAGGGTGACAGCACTGGAACAGGTTGCCCAGAGAGGTTGTGGAGTGTCCCTCCTTGGAGATCTTCAAAAGTCATCTGGCCATGGTCTTGGGCAACCTGCTCTAGGTGTGCCTGCTTGAGCAGGGAGGTTGGACTGGATGACCTCCAGAGGTCCCTTCCCACCTCAACCAGTCTGTGATTCTGTGATTCTTCACAGAATCGCAGAATCAACAGATTATTTAGGCTGGAAAAGATCTCCAAGATCATCCCGTCCAACCTTTGACCTAGCACTGCCAAGTCCACCATTAAACCATGTCACTGACCTCTGCATCTAAATGTTTTTTGAAGACCTCCAGGGATGGCGACTCAGCTACTTCCCTGGGCAGCCTGTTCCAATGCTTCACAAACCTTTCAGTGAAGTAATATCCAACCTAAACCTCCCCTGGTGCCACTTGAGGCCATTTCCCCTTGTCTTCTCAGTTAGCACTTGGGAGAAGAGACCTATCCCCATCTCGGTATAGCCGCCTTTAAGGTAATTGTAAAGCATTTTAATTGTAATTATAAGAAGCATAAATATGCTATAAACATGTATACCTCACATAGCAAATCCAATTTAATCTGCATTCCATAGTAGTATAGCAGTCCGTAGATGAGTGTTTCAGAAGCAGAATAGACTTGGAAACCAATGAATGAAGTCTGGCCAGCCATTGCATTGGAAAGGGGTAGGTGAGAGGTAGTAATAAATAACCAGATGAACATGAACTCCTTGTGTGATGCTAGAGTACAAATGATTAATAAAGGCCTTAGCTAAGTAAACAGGAGAACACAAGGAAGAAATAAATGCTGCCTTTTTCAATTATACCAGTGAAACTATCATTCCATCAATTTCTGGGATATAAATCTGAAGTCTAAAGTTGGAGAGATTTTGGAAAAAATTAAAAAGAGTTCAAAAAGTGTAGAAGGAAAATGAAAAAAAAAAAA
>VXAL01013251.1:194084-245231 GCA_013399475.1 Chauna torquata | reverse complement strand
GAAAGCGGGGGGGGGGGGGAGGTGGCCGGTGCATGTGTGCGTGCGTGTGTGTGTGTGTTCTGCTCAGGGACTGGTTGGGCATCAGCTGGCTGGTGGGGAGCAATTGCGTTGTGTATCACTTGTTTTGTGTGTTCTTGTATTGTTATTTTCCTTTCCTTTTCTGTTCTGTTGAACTGTCTTTATCTCAAGCCATGAGTTTTACCTTTCTCCGGTTCTCTCCCCGATCTGGCTGCGTGGTGCTTAGCTGCCTGCCAGGTTAAACCACAACAATCTGTAAGCTACAGCCACTGTTTCAAGGCATTCAAGCTATCAACAGGCAGCATTATTCCGGTGGTTTTGCAGGAGGAAAATATCTCAAACATTCACCCTTCTAAAAACATACCCAAATATTAGCAGCCCATCCTGCCAGCTCTTGGAGTATTTCCCTGCAGCTCCATCTTCCCACTGTTTTTCTGTGCCTGTAGTAATAAAAACAAGGCAATAATTTAGCTCCCATGATTGTTGTACCAAAGCTTGTTTTTTATCCCAGTCTCTTATCTTCTCCGTTCAGAGTCAATGTATCTTATTACTTTGCTGCAAACATGGTCAGAGATGAAAGATTCTGCCATATATTTTCCTTCATATTAAACCACAAGGCTTTATCCTTCTCTTTCGTTTTTCAATCTTGGACTTTATTGTTTCTCACTATCTCTGCCACGTGTGATTTTGGCTTTTGTGTGGATGTGAATATGTGCATTTCTCTATTTATCCTCTTTATCACAACTAAACAAGATTGGGAGCACTTTAAAATAACTGGCCACTGAATGCTGTTTCATAAGTTATTCGTTGCAATAACCTTACCAGGGCAGACTCTATGTTATGCAGATACACGAATAAAACATTTCTGAAGACTTACAGTATTTCTACGCATTTTCTTTACCTGCTTCTTACATAAGTAAGTCACAGAAAGAAAAAAAATCACCTAGAAGCGGTAGCACAAGGCCAGATCCTGCCCACTTCAGCACAGGGAATGGACCCAGAAGATGAGAATTCAGGCAGGGCTTGGCGGGGTGCTGTGGGACTGGCTAAACCAAAAGACGTCCTCCTCGTATCAGCTACACACAGCCCAGCTGCAGGTAAGGATTAAAATTCTTGATCACTCAGTAGCACAGTTAATTATTTTTACCTTTATCTTCTCCTGTCAGATCTCAGGTGTTTTTGTTTTGTTTTGTTTTCTCTTTCATTGGGAGGGGCTGGGTTTGCTCCAGACACAGTGGACATCATTTCTATCTTGCTGAGGCAGAAATGGGGGGTCAGGACAATAATCAGAGTTTTGAAAACTGTTTAAGTAATAATAGTTCACCTTTTGAATTTGTACTTTGAAGATGGAATGGAAGAGAAGCCAGAAAGATCAGGGTGCCTGAAGGATTAGCATCTGATTTGAGTTTAAAGGAGTAATCGCATCACCTAATTTAGTCTCCAAATGTCAGAAGCTGTGTTCCTCTAGATAATCAATGAAACAAATTGGTTATTCCAGAGGGAGGCTCAAGCTATGCTTAAACCATGAAACTCATAAGCACTGTCCAGCCATGTCTTATCCTAATCCTTGTTCCTTTTCCACTGTGGTTCACAGCCCTTTGTGATGCCCAGAAGGGAGCTGGGGCATGTTTCAGCCAGCTCCTCTCCGAGACATCCAGCAGAGCAGGACGAGTGTACACAACAGGCACTCCCACCCTGCTGTGGGGACCACCTGAGCTCATTTGAGTGGCTAGAGCTGTAGCATAGATACCCTGAACAACTATTAGAAGGCCACTTGCTCGGTCTATAGAGAGCTTAAACAATGCCAATACCCTCATCCCAACAGCTTGTGTTCTGCCATCTGTAAGGAGACGGTGACAGGGGTTGCACTCATCCAGTGTAGCAGTAGTGCTCCCCACCATAGCTACACCTTGTCCTTGCGCAGGCAGGTGCAAGAGCAAGGCTCACTTATTTGGCAGTCTTCCTGCATAAGCACAGAAAGCCAGGTATGGCTGGATGTCACCAGGGCTGTGTTGGCAATCACAATAGCTCTCCCTTTTTGGCATTGAGCTATCTAAACAGTGCACAGTGAATTGGTCAGCCCAGGAAATTGGTACAGCTTTCATCAGGCACCAGCTGTACAGAAGAAAAGCTATAGTTTTCCCATGGATGCAGTGTTCATGGAGCCACAAGGAGATCACACTTATGTGCTTACTTTAGCGTTGTCCACCCACTGTTCAGCTGAAACAGTGGGTTGGAATGAGAGAAATGGAGAACCAATGGGGAACATTGCTGGGTGTGAATTCCTATTCACACCTCTAATTAGTGTCAGTGGAGTCATCAATGGTACAGTCAGATTAATTACATGTGAATGACAGCTACAATAGCTTTGAGAATAAGAACAATTTCACTAGACTGCCAAAGATGGCATATCTTCGACATAACACTAATACTGAACATATTAAAAAATAAATAGTGATTTAAAGATTTTAGTATTAAAATTATGTATATTACAACACCAATAGAAAAGGTGATAAAAATAGAAAAGTACATTTTAGAAATACAGTTAGTACTGGTGGTAATTACTTACCAAAAGTTTCTTACAAGAAGAAGCTATAAATACTTTCATGGTGGTCATTAAGCCTTCCCAAATCTCATCTGGTAGGCACCATCTGTTCTTCTGGCCTTTGCTTTAGGAGGGCTTCTGTGCTCACATGAGCCACTTGCATGCTGCAAGCTGCACTGCCCTGCATCAGTCTGAGGAACAGTGACATTGTGCACAGCACCGTCACTGCAATGCAGTCCGCAACTGAAGGAGGGTCTTTGAAGGGTGATTCAAACCACGCATGGTTTCAGTTCTCATCTCCCTTGGTCACCGGGAGCCTGGGGCTTCTAGTGCCATTCAGTGGCAATGGTTGGGTGGCAGGAGTCTGAGTGGCTGAAGCCCTGTGCCAGTGGAGTTGCATGGCCATGCAGATGTAGATGGAGACCTGTCTTGTCGGAGGGTGCATCTACCAGGCAGTGTGGGGGCATGATGGAGACAGTTAGACATTCCTGCGGCAGCTCGGATCTGTCACGGGCAACAAATGAACACATCACAGCTTGTCTTTCCCAGCCAAGCTAACTGCAGGGATTTGGAAATCGTGATGGCCAGCAGGGGAGGCCAGCCTGAACTGCTACCCTTTTCCTGCTTGTTGACTGGAAGAGAACCAGTACCAGTCACACTCACTTCATGTTTTCATGCAAAAAGAACCAACTTCCAAGCTATACAGAGAACGAAAATCTTCCTACAAACAATGTTCTACCACTGAACATTAACAATGTGGGGATTTTTTATTTTTTTCATTGGGAGGCATTTTCCTGTCCATTAGCATCCCTGGTACTCCTGTGCAGAAGTGCATAACCTCTCACACAGTAGAGCTGACAAGCAGCAAGAGCTGTGTAGCTCCCTAGTGGTTAAATCTATAGGAAACCTCTGGTGTTTAATGAAACCCTACAGAGACCTCCATATTAGCCATGGTTTAATGCTCCATAATGTCAGCAAGCAATTTATCTATGAGCAACAGCAACTCCTAGTTCGCTGTGCATTAAGAGTTATTTATGAGGTAATTTTAACAGTTTCACACTGGCTGGTCATTATGCTACTGAAGGCTAACTGTCGGCAGTTGTAGCCTAGAAGGAGAGAAATACTTTCCCTGTCACTGGCTAAGTAGTAAACAATGACACAGGGGCACTTGTATGTGGACGCGTGCATAACCGGAAAGAGATGGCAGAAGAAACAACTATACAAGAAACCCTCTGGAATCTCTGCACTGACAATACAGCCTACTTCTTGTTCCCACCAGCTCTGCCCCAGTGTCCCCCCTGCAGCTCTGGTGATGGCACCGTTCCTCTTCCTCCTCGTATCTGCTTCCAACCCTTGTGCTGGAGAACGTGTTGAGGAGCAGGGGAAATGTAGGGAGCAGCCCGGAGATACTGATGAGATGGAGAGCCAAGGTATGGCATCACATGTAGGGAATTTGCTGTGGTCTAGTGAAGGACCAGCTGGCACAGAAGCTACTGAGATGCCACTAGGACTGTGGTCAGAAGGAAGACGTCAGTGAGAAGCTGGTCTTTAGGCATGCAATTGAGCGCTGGTAGTTTCTTAGTTGAGATTTGCTTTTTCTTTAAGAAGACTCTTATAAAAAAACCTTGTAACAGCGCATGAACCATTGGGTAAGATCGAAGCAGAGTGATCCTACACTCAGAAGGCTGCAGGGTCTTCCTCACTCAGTGTTTCTAAGGCTCAGTCCTAGCTCAGCTCTCTCTTCTGGCACTCATCTTCCCCTCAATGTGTTGCTCAGCAGAACTAGCCAGTTGCACAGTGATAAGTGTTGGTCTTCTAGGTAGCTTCAAGTCACAATGTGTCCTGAGTTCATTCTGTTCATTCTGTCATTGCGTGTTAGCGCAAGCCAGAAATGAATCCATCCTTTTTTTTTTTTTTTCCCCTCCCCGACCTCTGCAGGTTTTGTTAAATTATATGGCAGATGTGATGCTGCACGAATTTGTAGACCAGATATGCTCACCAAGAAGGTCCTTTAGCTAAACCACTTTTTCAGACTGGAAGCTCACATCAGGAGAATTTACTTTAGGGAAACATAACTCCATGGTTGTACATATGGGTTTGCTGAAGCCAGTTAAAACACATTTGCTTGTCAGGAGGAACCTCATCTGGCTTTCTGGACTGAGCCCAATAGAATACTAAAAATAAACCTCTTGCTTCCACTGTCCGTTTCTCCCAGTGTGAAAGCTTCCACCTCTGTGGAGCTCTGCTCTGAGGCCTCCCCTTGCTGCTTGCCAGCTTCCCAGTGCATCTTGACAGGTGTCTGCTGTGAAAAACCTTCAGCTTGCCCTCTGCCCTAGCAGCTGAGTCTCTCTGCAGAGTTGGGGTTGCTGCTCAGAGGTGTTGGGCTCCTTATTCTGATGGCCATGCCATGGGCACAGGTCATGATGGAGAACCCCCCTCCCCAGGGCAGCACCGTCCCCTCTCCTAGCTCCGGGGCAGGTGGAGCTATCATGACTGTGGACACCCTGAAACTTCGAGACTACATTCCAGCATACAGCTCTCCTCCTTCACCAACAACAGAAGTCACCCTTAAGACTCATAAAATAATACTTTTTCCATTGACTTAGTGCTCAGTCACTTTTGATGAGACCTTTCAAAAAGATTCAGACCAAGACAGGTTCCCAGCACAGAAAATTGCAACTAAAAGCAGCTAAAAAGTTCTTAAAATGGGAAGTCCTGGGCCAGCCGTACATTGTATTGTGGCTTTAGTACATGTTCATGCTGGCCTATATCTAGGCCCATGGAAAAACTTAAGGCGTGAATAGTTCTGTAGTCTATAAAATACATTGCATATATCAGGGAAAAATCTAATATTTTGGACACCAGATCTCCTGACTGCAGCTATGTGAAGAAACTCAGAAATTTCAGCATTTACTGAGCAGATCAATACCTCCTTAACTGAATCCATAAAACTCCCAGAGAACCCCCACCTGCTAACCCACCTGATCACTTTTTATTTTATATCACCAATCTGCTACCGATACCATCTGCAAAGGCCAGCTACTATGTTGCCCTGAAAATACCAGTTCTAGATTCCCAAAGGATTTTTCAGAAACAATTCTCAATCCATTCGATGAGAACTGAACCTGCATAATTGCTTCCAGAGTTGGGCTTCATCCTTTTCAAGTAATTGAATTTACCTGGCCAGAGAAAGGCCAGCAATGAGTGAAGAAGGTCATTTCCTCACTCACCGGGGCTTCCCCAGTCACAGCAATACCTTAATGCTGGAGCACATGCATGTTAATTCTATTTTTCCATCCTACGTCCCACCCCAGCAATCCTTCATAAAATAAAACACTAGCATATTTTCTACTAACAGTCATTAGCCATGTGGTTTACAATGGTCTTAATGCTGTGCTTTGGAGCATTAACCGGACCTCCAAAGGTGTATATGAAGCAGCAGAGACTCAGAAGTGTTTGCACCAAAGCTATATTTCTATATATACAAAACCCGAGCTGATACTGAGCTCAATTCTATCCCGAGCAAGTGAGAGTTTCTAGGAAAAGCCAACAAGGCTGTACTGGTGTAAAACTCCCTGCAGAAATAGTGTGATTTTGTTTTTCTGAGTAAAATACTGAGTTAGCTTCCCTTTTCACTGCTTCAGAGAAGGTCTAGCAAAGGAAGCAAGGCTGTGAGAAAGCCCATTTGCAGAAAACCCTTGACACAGAAACTTTTGTTTTTCCTTTTTCCCTTCCTGAGCATCAAATGAACAGATATGCCTAGGAGCATCGTTTCCATCCTTCTCCATATGTCTGGTGAAGAATCAACACTTTTCTCCTTGAATTCTTCTGGACTTTCTGCTCCAAGTCAAGGTAACATCACAGTGAGCAAACGCACCCAGCATTGACATAATGACATCAAGGTGGGATGGGAGGAACAGTGTTTGCACAAGCCTCTGCCTAACAGCAAGGTAGCTGGAACAGACTTGTACTGGGAATAAAAGTGATTTTCTGGCATTTTCAAATCAGGCTTATTCAGGAAAAATGTGGGAACAATGACATGTTGCTAAGAAGAGTTAGCCTTGGAATAGCTTCAGTAAACTTTGTTTTCTTTATTTCACTGTGATAGCACAAACAATAGCTCTTTTGTACTTTTTAAATGCTTTTAAGTTATCAGAGAGAAAAGAATCCTGTTTAGTTGGAATTTCGATATATACAACCGCAATGATTCACACTGTTGAAATAATTTATTTACACTTGTAAATTGGGTACTTTTACAAAGCTGCCTGCTACTGAAATCAATGGAGCTGCTTTCATGCTCTTAAAATTTCTCCTATCCACCCCTGTAACTCTTCCAGTTTTAAAACACTTCTTAACCTCAGGGCTTTACTTCTGTTAGAGAAGTAACATATATGAATACCATCAGAGGAAGGATATATTCATGTAATAAAGTGAAGATGCTCGCTGCATATCTGGAGGGGGGAGCTTACTATGTTGGCTTTAGCCAGGCAGTTGCAGACCGGGACTGCAAAGCCCCAGCTGCCATCGCAGCTCTGCTGTGCCTGCTCCCTGGAGGTGAGCTAACCCGGGTGTGTGTGGGAAGAAGAACCACCTTTTAATGTTCGTTGTGGAGCTGGCTTCTGCTGGCTTCATGTGAAGCCCCCTAATTCCTGTACTGGGAGGAATAGTGAGCAATCAATCTCTATCCTTCCTCTCACTCCCTCCTAGTTTTACACATCTCCATGTCATCCTCAGCTGTTTCCTTTCCAAACTGTCACAAAGGGAGTAATAGTGTTATAAGTGATAAGACATATTTACAAACAAGTTTGTTTGTTTTTTTTTAAACGTAGAGCAACTACAACAACCCCCCATAGAGAGACATTTGTGTATACTGTTGATAAAAAGGTACTTTTATATGAAGTATGGGAAGAGGAAAATCAATGTAATTTCTTCTAATCATATGAAAGCAGTAACTATATTGTGATTATTGCAAGTGAGTTTTTCCATCTGTACATAGTGCAAAACTTCGCAGCAATGCTAATTAAATCTGCAATTTGCCCTCACCACAGATATAAAACGTAACAGTGACAAAAGAACAAATGAAAAAAGATGGCCTGGGGGGAGAGTAAGTTCAGGCTGGAAATTAGAAGGATCCTTGCATTAAGGGAAATGAAGCATTTGAACATCCTTCAACTTGGAGTCAGAAGACTGAAAAAGTCTGGGGTTTTTGCCTTGCCTGTCATGAACTTCGTCCAATTCAACACAAAAATGATTTGCAGTAGGGTATAGAAATCTGAGCTTTCAGACCAAAAGCTAGAAGTCAGTATGAGCTGCCTGTGAATCCAGATCAGTGCCAGTGTGGACTTGTGAAACCAGCCAAAGGAGGTCTCCAAACAGCCCTTCGTGGTCAGGTGTCTGCATAACTCAAACCGCAGTGTGACCTGCAGCCTCTGCTGGCAGCCAGAGCTGCAAGACGAACAGAGGGATGCGTTTCTAGCAGGGTTGCTCACTCCCAGCGGAAATCTTTTTCAGGCTAAGTCAGGGCTCTCATCCAATGTATGCACACATGACAGAGACCAAACAGACATTACCTGTACCACATAAGCTGTGCTTTCATTTCCAGGGCTGTCAGTGCTAGCTTTTGCTAGCAAGACACTTGGCAGGGGGGCTAAGCTTTTGCTATTGGACCTTCACAGCAGGAGTCAGAACACTATGTCCAACACAATAACATGCCGTGTCTTTAAGCTGGTGATTTTTTTTTTTATTATTATTATTTCTTGAGCACTGGAGTAGTTTCAGGTTACACAAAAGCCATCTCCAACTGATGTACTTAGGGTCCAAAAAATCACCGGAAAGGGAGAAATTCCTTTGTGTGTTTATTTGACCTTGCCCTTCTGACTGCAGCGTGGGAGATGCCAGTGAAAATGTCTTTTTCCGAGCCTGTGCAATTTGAAACCAGTCAGCAGGATGCAAGATGCTTCGTGCCAAAGCAGAGCCATGTGCACTAAGTAACAATCAAAAGTCACTATTTGCAGAAGTGAGTGCAGTGTGAGAACTTTTTCACTGCTGCTTTTGACTTAAAGAGTTTAGTGGGTAACGTTTTTAACTAATCACTGAGCACAGAATGAGCTGACAGTACTCTGCTGGCAGAAGAAAAAGAGATCCCTACTTGACAGGCATTACAGCAAAAGGCAGGAGGAAATCCAAGTGAAAGGTGGGGGTGAAGGAGGTGCTGGCGCGGTCACATCAACCTGTATCTTGTGCTCCAGAAGAAACACGGATTAACCGGTGGCTGTTCTGAGACAGGTGGTGATGTGTAGGGAGACTCCTCCACTGGCCAAATGGGGTAGGAAAGATTCATCAGCTTTGTAGGACTGTGTTTTAGTTTAACACCTTTATCAAGGACAGGCTTTTAAGAGGGATCAATTGAAAACATTGACTGCCATTATAGAAGAATATGCAAATTATGAGTCTAGTAGCTGTGCTTGGCTGTGATGTGCCCACTTGCTTTGTGGTTTTGGATGCAATTCTTCTCCAACTGCACAGCAGACCGGGTGTGTATATAATCCACACTCTGTCTGTAAAACCACAGAGGATCTTTGTTGTTGCTACATAACATTCCAATAGTGCAATTATTTGACAACTTGACGTCCCCAGTACCCTCAGTTTCGCTGTCCACTTAGCTAGATCACCAGCTTGCGCAGCTTCACTGTCACTCAGCAGGGTGTTGCAATCTCGATGTGCAGTGTATGGCTGCCTCCACACCAAAAGAAAAAAACACCATCAGTGCCTTATTATCAGGACAAGGTTCATACCACAGAGCAGCTTCCCCGTCTGGAAAACAGCAGTTTTTTCCTGACATTGGTTTGTCCAGTGACAGTTTTATTGCAGGATGAAAATGAATATTTATATTTGCAGCCTTTGTTGTTCCCCTTGTGGGGGAGTGAAAAGCATCAATGCTGCATCAGAACTGACTCAAGTGCAGACGAATCACTCCTTCCTCTCCTGCAGCCTCCTTCCTGCCCCTCTCACTGTTCCTATAACTTATCCTCTTATTTACCTTATCTGTCACTCTTTCACACTGAAAAAGTTACTTGGGAAGACCTTTAAGCATCTTCAATGAGACTCCACTGCAGAGGACATTATTGACAAAGTTCTCCTCTTTAGATCTGCTTTTTAAAGTAAGACAGGGTTTGCAGTACAGGTTTTTGGAAGCTATTCAATTTATCCCTTTCTAGAACAACATGAGAAAATCCATATGCTGAACAGCTGCACAGATTTATTAAGTAAGCAATCACTTAGGGATCTTATGCCATATACATGTGGCTTCAGGCTGTTACAGGAAAGTGCAGTGCATTCCTGTGCTAGACCCAGGAACACCAAATGTCCTGTACCAAGGTGAAAGAGCAAAACAGAAATCCTGAGCAAATACCTCTGCAGAGCTGTAACAACACCTTCCCTCGAGTACTGCAGTGGGCGGTTCGCACATCCAGGTGTAATCTCTGCACGAGTACACCAACCCCTGAGCAGCAGCAGCAGCACATTGCATCTGCAAACCTCCTGGGACACGCTGCAGAGGTGAGCTGCGCCCTGCAGTGCCACGACGCAGCCATTTGCTGGCAGCAGAGGCAGACCCAGAGGTTCCCCACCACTTGCAAAAAGCAAAGAAAGAATTCATACTGCAGGACTTGTACTCACTCAGAGACTTTTAAGGGTGCTAAAAAAAATCCTTGCTTCTTAGAAGAGTTATTCTTTACTTTGCCAACATACCCTGAAACTCCCTTACAAATCACAGACTAAGCAGCATCGCCCGTAGCATTAGCTTCAGTACAGCTAAGCAGGCACAGGGGCAGTGATACTCAGCTTTCCACCTCCACAAGCCCTTTAGCTCCTACTGGAGCTGCTAGTGCTACAGTAACCATCAGCCTGTGAGGGAGCTCAGCAGTGGAAAGCACAAAGCTGAGCCTTAAAGAGTGGTTTTACAGGACAAAAGAAATCACACCTCTCTTCCCATGCTTGGTGCAAATAATGCTAGGTTCAATGGGGCCCCCTTCGGAAGGGAATCAATCCCACCCACAATAAATAAAGTGTTGCTATTTGTATGTTAAAAGAAGAGCATCACAAGCCAGTTACACTAATAATCCATAAAAACAAAATCACATAGGCACAGGGCTTTACCAGCTCTGTGATTTATACCTCTGTAGATTGGTAAATAATGGGGACTCTTGCTGTTTTTTCTTTCCTGTGTGAAAGCTCCCATTATCTGAACTAGAATTGAAAACGCAAAATGAAACAGATGTTTGAGTGCTCTGGTACTGCACCTCTCTGCCCCTTAAAGAAAAAGGTACTACTTTGCATTTAAGAAGTTGTCTACACAATGTGATTGCTACTAAAAAGGGAACCTGTTAAAAGGTCACCAGCCTTCAGTGGTACCAAGATGCAGCAGCATGACCTTGTGCTCAGTTCAGTGCCAGAAATGTGTTAACAGCCTCATCATATTTTGGCTGAAATACCGCCTTCTCAGCTGGAGCTCAGGGGACAGCTACCATTCATCCCTGTTTTCCACCCTGGCTTTGCAGAGATCCGCACCCATGTGGATCTCTCACACTGTGCATGGAATGGACACGTTCCAGAGATCAGGGTGGTTCCCTACCTGGCATCTGAACCTCCACGGGTCTGCATATCCACTCCTGCAATGCCCCCACACTTTCTGTCCTGGAAAGCAGAGTTAAAGGAGCACCAGGAAACACCACAGAAGATACCTGCTGGGTACAGCAGGTGGGCTGCTCTGCAGAAGAGGCTGAGCTGGAGCCACCTGAGCATGGAGAGCAGAGTAGGTCCAGCAGACAGCCCAGCCACCACCAGGCAAGTCCATAGGGGTGAGGAAGTGCCAAGGCCACAACAGGCAGCCAGACTCAAGGCAGCGATGAGCAAGATCAAGCACAGCACATACAAAGCTCTGCTGCTTTAATTAAAAAAAAAAAAAAAAAAAAAAAAAAAAAAAGCAGGGTTAAGGGTTAAGGGCCTAGCTTAAATACAGCCGTGGGCCAAGGGCTGGTGGCCCAGGTGAGGCTCACCAGGGTGATTAGAGCCCGTTGATGCATGCAGAGCCCTGTGATAGCAGCTCTAACTTATTTGCATGCTCTACTATCACTAACCTAGTGCTTGAGGAACGTGTATTTTGTTTCTGGTACCTCTCTGGAAGCTGAAAGTTTTTCTCCACCCTATGTGAAGGAGAAACTGGGCCCCTGAGACATAAATCTCTTCAACAGGATTTTCTCTGTGTGCTGCCCATCTTAGGTGCAGGAAATATGCTGGTCCATGGGCACCATTGCCTTGCTTTCAGCTCATGAGGGAAAGGGCCAGCCAGACCTCCTGACTCAGAGCGACATGGGATCCTGCCACAGGGTTCCTTGCTCCAAGCAGACCTGCTTGGGTTTTGTTCTTCATGTCTTTGTCCACCCCTGGAAAAATTTGAAATTCCCTCTTTCTGTAGCCAAGAACTGAGCCTTGAGCTACAGGCTACAGGTCCACAACAAACTCATCACCTCCTCCTTGAGGCACTGGTGTTTTCCATGTATTGACGTGGATTTTTACCATGCTGTGCAGGACACAGCAAGGACAGCCACAGAGAGATGCTGGAGGCAAGATGAGTAGCCTTACTCAGAGCTGTCTCATCCAACCTGCACAAGCAGATATTTGTACCCTGTTCTCCAATCTGTGTCTGGCGTGAAGGTCCCTAACTGGGCCTTTAGCAATAGATGTCCCTTCTCAGACAGGCACTGCATGACAACAGTGCTGGTCAGGTGGTATAAAGCAGAAGAGGTTGTCTGTAGAGTTGTCTGTGATTTATGGTGGTGCGAGGTGTACACGGCTTTTGGACATCCGTTGGAGATGGAAATGAAGCCTAAAGGAGCTCATAACTGCTGATGTTGGAGGTTATGCGAAGCCAGGAAAGAAAGTGTTTAGCATCAGTTTTGGGGTGGATGAGTGCCTGCAGCAAGCTTATTGCTACCTGGGCTTGGGGGTTGTTTCCTGAATGGCATTACTTGACTCATCCCAATTTGTTACACTTTTGTCAGATCAAAGTTAAGCAAGTGACTAAAACACACCCATGAAGTACATTGTCTGACTTGGCAGCTGTAGCCCTTGCAGAGAAAAAACAAATATCACAAAAGTGGTTTTCTTTCTGAAGACTTTTCATAAGTAACCTAAGAGCACATGGAATTACAAAACTGAAACAAAAAAATGCCCAAGAGACATTTTCATGTTTACCTTATGTGCATTCAAATATATAACAAGACTTTATGAAATAGGCTGTATTTTTCCTCCAGACATTCCCAATGTGTAATAGGGCTTATTTGAATTGGAAAACAGAAAAGCCTTGGAATCACTCTAGACATAATCTTGGGGATTTTCCAGTAAATTCAATTTATTTTGGACTTTGCATGTGGGTCCAACTGAGCCTTGGAAGGTGCAGCAGAATTTTTTGGAGCCCCTGCATTAGATTTTTATCTCTGTTACACTAGTAGGAACCCAAAACAGTTGTATTTATAGCATGAGATTCACTTCAGCATTACATCTGGATGCATTAATCAAGATCATACTCTGGCTCCCTCCTTAAATATTTTCCTTTTTTAAAATGTAGATGAGTGGGGAAGAGATATTACAGTTCTACATGTCTATTGTACCCAAGTGACATTTATGTTAAAAAAAAAAAAAATCAGCAAAATATTTCCCCCTCTTTTAACTTTCTTAAGTTTCTCATTTAGGTGACTTCAGGTCTTGGATCACATGAGGAAAGAAAGGAGACCACCTTCCAGTGTCCATAAAAACTTTGAATTGCAGACGGTTGCATTTTTCTACTTCATTTCTTCTGAAGAAGGACATTTTCTCAGCTTTATGCAGTGCCATTTCACTGTCATAATGACAGAGCTTTTTCTTGTATGTTGCTAAATACAAAGAGCTCGGCAAAGCACGTGTGTGACTCCTGCTTCAAGGGAGCTCAGGGCCTGAGGAGGCCTCAGGAGATCGTCTCATTTATTGTCTCGCCCCAAGGCAGGATCAGCCCTCCCTGCATTGTCCCTGACAGATGTCAGCCACACACGTCTTCAGTCAGACTACAGGGAATGGCACTGCAATTTGATGAAGTGCATTAGGATCTAATAACAAATGACTATTAATTTGAAAGCGTAATTATTGTTGAGCAGGATTGTTTCTTCAGAAATTCTCTCTCTTAAAAGGGATGCTAAGAGCAGGAGATCAAATTATCCCCAGCTCAGCCCAAGTGGGCGAAAGTGGGGAAAGCTTGGAAGAATTATTGCATTCTGGTTTGCACAGAAAAGAAGCTGGGTAGGGGAAGTAGTAAATGGCTGCTTTTGCTTTTCTTTTATTTCACCCTTCCCCTCAGCTAGAGAGGTTCTGCCTCCTCTTTGCATAGACACAGAAATTCAGCATTGGAGTCTGAGGTATCTCAACAAGCAGATCCATTGCCACAAAGCCAAAAACAGGGGATCAAAGCACCTATTAGTGAATTAAAGTTCATTTTCCTTTGCTGGGTGTAGTTTACAATTATTCTTGACCACTTGAGTTTTACTTTGATAGCCAGTTTGGGTGGGATGTCCCCTCCCCTTGGCAATGGTTAGCCCAAAAGGCTCTCAGCTGCCTCCATGGCAGTAGGTCTGAGACACCTCCAAGCTCTCCACTGGTGCCTTTGCACAAATATAGTTGCTTCTCCAGCATGGGGGCATTTAGAGAGCTGGATCAGACAGTCAGGTGACTGAAGATCTGAATATATTACCATGGTTGAAATCCAATGTGATTATGCAAAATTAAGATCTATGCATGCCTGGAAGTGCATGCGGGTGTGCAGATGAACTAAATGCAGTAGCTTCACCCAAAATGCAGCTGTTTTTTTTAAGATAGTGAAAAATTTCTCATGTCAAAGAAATACTCACAGAGCGCTAAGGGAAGGTGGAATCTAAGCAGAAATTAAGGTTCAACCAGACTGCACAGGTTGGATTCTTAGTTGGTATAAATTGGTGCCTACAGTGGGTCTGACTGTTAGGCTACTGGAGGCCCCTCTCGTCCATCCTGCTCTCGGTCTCTCCACATGCCCTTCAGCACAGAGGTTGGGTGGATGTCTGCATGATCAGGATCTGCCCCATTACTGTGCTGCATGCAGACATGGCTCCAAAAATAAAACACTGTATGTCCCAGAGCAGCCTGCAGTCGATGCAAGCGACAGCTCCGTTTCAGTCCATGCTTGCTCTCATGAACAAAGCACAGTTTGGGCAGGTCTTAAACAGTATTTTTTCCTTCCTCCTCCTCCACCCACTCTCTCCCACACACAAATATGTGTTGGTGGGATTAGGACGACACTGACAACTCAGGAACTATTGTGGAGCCAAAAAGCCAATGCTAATTGAAGAAGAGATGGTGAGAGACTGAGCAAGGTGTGAGGAAGAGGTGAGTCCAGGGAGACCACATGTAACACAGACTTTTCTCAGCAGTAGCGCTTTGAAAAAAGTGACTTTCCAAAATCTCCCCATTGCTGAGCCGCGAGTGTTTCACACTGACAGGTGCTGCTGTGGAAAGGGAGAGCACAAGGCACCAGGAGATGGGGAGCAGCAGCAGCCCAGCAGGTGTAACATGAGTGAAAGACAGTGGTGGGAGGAGATGGCCTGGGATGTGCCGGGATGCTTTGTTATTTCATGGAGCGCTTGTAACCACCCACTGCTCCCAGCAGGAAAAGTTCAGTGTAAGGCATCACCCCTGGCACAAGCCCACAGACCGTGGTGGGTGTAGCTGCACCGCGTGTTCAGAGCAGGCAGGACCCCACTTGACGTGAGACCACGCTGCTACAGGCACTTGCTGAGCCAGGAGTTTATGAGACAAAACCAGGAGGGGCAGGGATGGATTGCAGAGCCCTGCTTGTGGCTGCATTCACATCAGTGGGAAGCTCTGCTCCCAGGAGTGCCCCACCACAGCCCCAGCAATGGACAAGCCTTGATCTAGGAAAGGGGAAACAAATTACAGGGCTGTAGCACCTTCCCCCAAGGCTGCTACTACCCAGCATCTCCTGTTCTGGAGCTCAGAAGATGCTAGGACAGCCCCAGCCCCTCTCCTCCAGCATGACTTGGATGCCACATAGGAGTCAAAAGACCATTTTCACTACCTGATGACTGATTTGGAAGCATATCTTTATAAGAAAGCTTTCCAGGTTCAATAAAGAAGACACACTCAGTGAAGGTATTGGGGATGAAGTCCCAGCTTCTCGAGGGCTCATGGCATCTTTACGTGGTGCTCAGGAGGGCCAGGATTTTGAGCCGTATTTCAAGGGGGTGAAATACTATCTCATTATTTCCACAAGCCAAACTCCATAGCATAAAACTAACACACAGCAGCCAGAAAATGAATCTTAGGAGATACTGACCATAAACTAAAGTGAAATAAATACTTCTTTTCCATTAGGCAGGCAGACAATCCATAAGCATTCAGCCAGCTGAGACAACACTCGACTCACAAATGTCAATGAACATACTGTGGCCATTTGTTGCCCAGCTGCTCGCTCTTTATCCTAACGTCCCCGGCTCTCTGATGTGCCATGAGTCGTGTCACACTCGCACAGGGCTCCAGGGCAGGCACCCACACAGGACTCTTCCTCCAGCCGCTGCTTGGACGTGAATGAAACATACTTTAAATTCTCCTGCCATAGAATATATCTGTGCAGGAGTTTCAACTTTCTTTTTTTGTGGGCAGCTCCACAAAGAAAACGTGACCTGCCCAGATGCCTGCAAAAAGGGGTCAAACCTGGGAGAGGCAGGACTGCACCTTCAGCATGCAAAAAAGGCCTTTTTGTTAGCCTGGGATCCTGCTCTGCACTGCTGTGCTCTGTCTCTGCCAGCCCCTTCTGCTATTTAGCACAGCATTTTGCTCTGCAGATGTATCCTGAGAGCTTTTAAAAACGGAAGTAAATATTTGCAGGTCTTTTTGTTCTCCCTTACAAATGTTTAGCCTTTATTCGGAGAAGTGTTCAGCACCCAGAATGCCAAGGGTTATCAAACAACTCCATCCAGATTTAAATACTGTTTTCATACTACACTTTCTCTGACAGATCTCCAAGTGCTGTTGTGAAAGTGTGAATTGATGAAGTCTCACAGTAACATTTGAGGTGGGTATCATCAACCCACTCTCTTGCAGTGCTCGTTTAAGACACAAGGTGTTTTCCTGACACACCCAAGGTCAGAGTATGTTGGTATCTGAAGCAAGATAGCCCAGAAATCCCAGTGCCAGACTCCAGAATACGTTTGATGGGGTGTGCATTAATGCAAAATTAATGGCTATCCATCACTGTGCAGTGGCATTTAACTAAAGGTGCTATATAAGCTAGTAAATAACATACAACATTAAAATGCACATGATTTTTATGTCCAAATGCTCTTCTAGTGTCAACAGTTTCTACCAGTAAGGAATTTGTCTAACTCCAAATAAACCCAATTAAAGGTATATATAATGAACTGACAGTTCAGCTTCCAAGGTTGGACTGCTCTCGTTTAGGTATGGGTCAAGACTGAATCAATGTAATTATTAGGTACTTTCAAGATGAGCACAAAACAAGGAAAGAGAACACAACTGGAAGAAGATAGGAGATAACAGAAGATGCCAGTGGGTAAAAATAAGAAAAAAAAGAATTAAGATCCCGTCTTTTTATGTGTATTTTATTTAATAATTAAATATTTTCCTGCATGTTTATGAAAGCTGTTCAGCAATGAACATTAAAGGTCTGAGTTCTTGTTCAAGAAAGCAGACAAAGAGCTGTCCCCAACCACAAAAGGACAGGCTCAGTATGAGGGGAGCAGGTACCCTGCAGCCAGGAGGAGCCACTAATGGAAAACCTGCACAAAATCCCTATTCCTTGCTACTGCCCTGCACAGAGCCGCAGGATGTGAAATGCATGAAAGGGGAAACTGGTAACTTCTCACTTCATCCTACCTGAGCATCAGCAAGGGGCCTTAAGGGCAGGGGAGAGCTCTTTGCTCCGTGCGTGCGTTCGGCTTCTGCAGGTTCCCGTTGTCCCGTGGTCCCGGCTGCAGCAGCGATCCTCCTCCCGCGACACCTCAGCGTGTCCACTGCAAATGAAACAGTGATTTCACATTCACAGCAACAAAGACTCCGCAAATCTTCATTATTCCAAACGCATGCAGTGACACATCTGGTGTAGGTTCAAGACAGAGGAAAATCCTCAAAAAAAGTTTCAAATCCCAGTTGTAAAGCAAGGCAGAGCTTCTCAACTGAGGGATTGCTAGATTTTTCTGTTAGGATGAGTAAAGCAACATATTTCTCTTTATTTTATTTTTCAAAAATTCTTTTGCCTGAAGTCTTTCCTAACCAAACCAGCTGCAGAAATTTTCTACAGAAAATTTCACCCCAAATACTTAAAGTCTGGCAGCATTACAAGGAGCTTGCGGCAAGATGTACCAGGGAACTCACTGACAGGCAATACCCTGCGAAGAAGAGGGCATGAAGAGTGGATGGAGACTGAAGGATAGAAGTAAATTTAAAGATTGTTTTTATTAGCAATTTTAAGGGGTCAGAAAATATTGCCTTCAAAGGAGGGACATAACTGAGGCTAGCACAGTAAAAAAATTAACCCAATATCTGGTTACTACATTAAAAAGCAACAACAAAAACAAAGAGCAGATTAAGTAACCTTCAGCTGAACCAGCTCTCTGGCAGTTTGTATTCCGCTGGCCAATAAATAACAAAACCCATCAGTAAAGCTTTTTCACACATTTATACTTCAGCTACCAATTTCAGCCCAAAGATCAACTCCTGACACTTAATTAGGTGAATTGAGGTGAGAGAAGTTTCTACTGATTGAAAAGTCGCAGGAATGGAGGATGATATTGTTATTTGTCTGTGTAGACGGAGGCCATGGAACACGTGGCAGGTGTGGGAAGCCGGCTGGTGCAGCACCAGAGTACAGCACCCTGCAGCACTGGGCGAAACCGCACATCTGGCAGCAGCTGTGAGCACCAGAGCAGACCCAGTGCTGTTGGACTACACCTGCTACATAGGGAAATATAAAGGTCCAAAAGGTTTTCAGGCAACAGATGTGAATGTAAATGATGATTCTTGAATTGAAAACCTCAGCTCCTGAGGCTGGACTGGGGTCTTCTTTTTCACGGTGTGCAATGGTATGCCTAGCTGCTCCCTACTTTAAATACTGATGGTTGAATTTGGTAATTAAGGCTGAGTCTGCAGACGTATCTGTGCAGACAGGCCCCAAGGGGCAGATTTTCAAAAACATTTAAACCATTAATTCCCTTTTAAATCAATAGGACTTGGGCACCAAAATATTTTGGAAGGTTTGAGCGCTGACCTCTAGTATTTAACCAAATCACGCCAAATCCAAGTAAGCCAGAGCAGCACTGGAAGAGGTCTGGGAAGAAGGAGTAAGATCCACGCTGTTTATACTTTTAACAGCTGTCAGCTCCTCAGTGGCTTGGTGAGACCCGAAAGCAAACGGTTAAGCAGACGCAGCCCAGGTGCTGTATTAGGAGCTCATCCAGCAGAGAAGCAGCAATTACCACGAGTGACACATCCCTGCATACCAGCCTGGGACCTGGAGAGGGAGGTGGAGTGCTGTGGAAATGGCGCAGGGTCGTTATCCCCAGGGTGTAGATGGAGAAGTTAAAAGACATTGTTACAGGGCCAAGATGGCACAGCGGCAAACAGCAGCAGCAGTTTGCACAAGCTCAGAAACCAAGCACTGTTTCTGAATATCCTGATGCTTGGGGATTTCATTCCAGCCGATGTCTAGGAATATCTTTTTCTTTTTCTTTTAATGAATGAAGTCTCCTTTCTCAGTTTAGTGAACGGTTCCAGTGGTGATTATCATGCATGTGTTTTATTTATAGAAAACTAGTGAATATAGAGAAAATAGCAAGGTTATGATATACCAAATTCCTACAACTTTTCCTACAACCAAATTTTCCTACAACTATAGAAATTATAATTACCCTATGTCTGATTCAGAATGCATAAGGATGACTAGACCTCAGTTAGAAACTTTAAAATGGGCTTCTTTAGCTTGAGTCTGCATCCTTACTCCCAGTTTCATATCTACATCTCTTTCCCCATGAGTGATAACTGTGATCTTCCTGAAGAAGGATGGATTTGGTCAGTGCTTGGTTGAGATGAACCTGTGAAAAATCTTGCTGGGTCAGGAAGAAATACAGCTGCATCAGCAGATAGAGCTTCTCCTTGCGATCAGGATTCCACCTTAGCTCCAGAGTTCACACCTTAGCTCGAAGGAAGTTCCCAAGGACCTTCAGCAGTTAGCAGAGAAACGCATCAAAGGTCCAGTTTGCTGGCATGACCTTAGTCAGTGAATATTTTGTACCCCAATATTATTGGCATCACTTTTCTGGAGCGGACCCGGGTACTTCACATGCCCCATATTTAAGCCTACGTCTGCCCAACCATAACAGCAACCAGAGCCCAGCTCCATCCCTGAACATGCAGTGGGCCAGTCGTCTGCTGGCACAGTCATTTTTAAACTTAAATCAGCTTGACACTGTATGTATTTTTTCATGCATAATTATATGACTATCTTGTCAGAAAATCTGGCCCAGCTGTTCTGCCCGCAAAGTAGTTGATGGTGGCTAGATATATGGGTAGAAGATAAAGCTAAAAGGCGGCTTAAAATTGGGGGTGGGGAAAAAAAAAAGGAAAAAAAAACAAAAACAAAAACATAAAATGCTGCAGACAATATAGTCCACTAAAGTCCTGAGATCCAACTCTGCCTAGAAATGCCAAACTGACTTAAATTGGAGGATCACATCCTAATCCCATATAATTAATGTTTGTCATCTTGCTGGAAACTGCCAGATTATCATTAGTTCATCTTTTGTGTTTCCAGGAGAAACTCATTACTCAGTGAGTGAAACGTTAGGAAATTATTTACAATTATGCTGCCGAGAGCAGTTGGCTAATTCCATCTACTAATTAGCACCACTTACATAAGTATAGGTAGAGTACTATAAATAATAACGGTAATGTGTGCCATGCTGGCACCAGCTCTCTGGGTCTTCTGTGCAGCAGTGGAAGCTACCCCCTCTGGTGGCCTTTTATTGGGATTTTACTCAAACCACAAGAAAGGCTCCTAAAAATTATTCTTTGCCTAGGGTGGAGAGAGCTGGAGTGATTTGCAGAGCGGTTTTTTTCTAGCCTCCTTTCTGCAGTGGGCACCTTTGCTTAACCACCAGTCGATACTTTCCAGCCTGCTCTGGTGGAAAGTATTTCTATGTGGGGACTTAGGGGAAGCAGAGCTGATATGAGGAAAAAACCCAACACCTGAGGTTTGACCTGGAAGCCGTTGTGAAGGTTCCAGTTGGGAACCACAGAAGTGCTGAGATGTTGTTGGTTTTGTGCCTGTGGTGACTGCAGTCTCCTTAACTCAACCAACCCCTGAACCAGGATGGAGTGCATAGCTCCATGCACACCCCCTTTGCACTGGTCTGTTTGTGGTTTTCAGCAGCAGTTGCATTTCACATTAGATAGTGATTAGGTTTTGAAAAAAAGCACTAAAAGAAAAAAAAAAGAACAACAAAAAAAAAGAACAAAACCCGGCCCTTAGAGCAGGTACGCACCTCCCACCCAGCTGGATCAACTAAAGGCAGGAAAGGCAGGAGAGATTTGCCATGTTTGCACAGCATGTGTGTATAGGCAACCCTCATCTGAGTGAGATCTGTGCAAACTAATATACTCTATACTATTTTTTTTTAATCTGACCTCCACAAACCCACAGTCGCATCATGCTGCATTTTTGCTTGCATTCTCCTTCCACCTCCGTTAATCTCACTCCTCTCTGCACAGTAGCCATGGTTTAGCAGGGCCACAACCCACAGCCCAGTCTGTTCCTTGGAGATCTGTGGAGTGGCTGGAACCATACATTTATATGTGAGTTAGTAAAAGAGAGATTGGTACTATTTTAAAGAAAGAATTGGCACCTTCCTTAGGAAAGCATTCCAGGTTGTGGGCCTTCCATGGACAAATGCAAGTCCTCCAGTCCCAGGTGGGGATTCGCCTTCCTCAGGTGCTGTACGGAGCCAGGCACCTTCCCAGCACGCTGGGTCTCTCTCAAAGGTCTAATGCCTCGAAATGAAGAATGCAGAGCCCACGTCCTTCCATGGACCTGGGCTGATGAATCGGCACCTGTTTGGGGAAAGAAGAAAGATTAATGCACACTTGAACTGCAATCTTTTAGTCTCAGCCAGCATTTATTTTATGTGTGGTTTCTTTTCTCAATGACTTCAGGAACATCTGGGATGTTAGAGAGGGGAGATGAATGGTGCTGCAAAGCCAAGGCGTACACTGACAAAAAGAAGTCTGGAATAATTTTCCTTAAGGCAGTGGAACATGCAGAACTGAACAGCTGCCATCCTAAAGCATTTTAAATATTAGTGACATAACAAAACACGTATTTTCATTGTTTCATATGCCTTTCTGTTTGTACCCTTAGCTACAGCCAGAATTTCCTGACTAAGTGCATGGAATTGGCCAACAGATTCAGCCAAACAGTCTCAGATATTGGAGTCCTTATTACAATGTTTCCAGCACCAACTGCCTGGAACTGTTTAATAAGACGGAATTGCAGTTTGAATGACACATATAATCAAAATTCTCATTTGTTTTCAGAAAGAAAATCCATCTAATCTCCAGCAGAAGTGAATGGAAGTGGTTTTGAGGCAGGCAGTCCATGTTCCAGTATCAATTTAGATGCAATTCAAAATACAGGATTTGCCTTAATGGATCATCAGGTCTTAATATAGAGGGAAAATGAAGGTATAAGAAGGGTTATTGAATGCGAAGGAAAGGCTATTATTAAAAAACAACAAAAAATCAGAGAGGGAAAATAAAATATATATTTCTGTGACTGTGAGTAGAAACAATTACTACATACAGTAGGATTTTTCAAAACCCTTTGGTCACTTGCTATATCCAGAGCACTTTCCTGCTGTGGCAGGAATGTTCCCTATAGCTTGTGATCCAATTTGCCAGGCAGTTTTTCAATGACCCATGCAAGACACCAAAATACTCCCTACATGATTATTGCACCACTCCAATCTACAAGATGAAATCATATAATTTTCATTAAAGGGAAAAGCCTCCATCCAAAGCTGTTTGCTTGAAGAAGCAGCCAAAAGGAATAGTTTATTGCTTTTGCTGCTATTTTAAAACATATAACATTGATTGTTTCCAGCTCAGTACTTTCTCTTTTCTTCCTCAGTATCATTCTCCAAGGAAAGCTGGTTTCTTCTTCCAGCGCTCAAATCCCATTGTATTTTCTTGTTTGCTGCCTGCTCTCTCTCTCATGTTACCTCAACTTTTCATCAAATGTGTTCTTTAGGAAAAATACAAACCAACAAAGCATACTCCTCTCCCTCCCCACATCCTTGTTTAGTTTACTTGCCTGTTAAACTGATGAGTTGTCCATCTCAAACATGGATTTTTCCCCCAAACCTAAAGTAGCCATCAGAAGAGCACAGCCCAGCACTCTGAGCCCCTGGTTCCTTGCTGCAGAGCCTCAAACTCTTGAGCCTCCAGCACTCCTGACCTCCCGATGGCTGACGTTGTGAGACTAGGAGCAGCTCTGCTGGCACAGGGGGCTGGCTGAGCTCAAGCCCCAGCTGAGGGAAGAAAGCGAGCAGGAGCTGAGGCACTTTGTACCAGGTCAGTCTGCAACACTGCAGTTGTACCCATGGCACCGACCTCTCCCTGAAGCCATTCCTAAGGCTCTCCAGGGCCTGAGCATTTCCGGTTTGTGCACGTGACTCGTGGAACATGAAATTTTAGGATACAGTTTACAAGGTCTTTGTCCTTGTGCTCACTAGTCTTGCTCATCTTAATTCCCTTTCTTGCCGCAGCATCCAGCTCCCAGACAGACTCCTCCTTTCCAGATGCACTACCATTCCTCACTGGAAAGGTGCCCGGAATCCCCAGATTCTACATGATGATCTTCCACCCTGTGGGACATTTTCCTCATTTGGTGTAGATTAATAAGAGCACATTTCCTGACAGCTCCCACTTCTTCAGTCTTCCCCAGCCCATATGTCCCACAGTCCATCAGCTCACACGGCCGTCAGGCCCTATTATAGCTGTTGCAGGAATCATGTTGTTAGAGGTGGCAATCACAGAGCAGGAGCAGCATCCGTACCCTGAAAATTACGCATGCAACAAATAACTCCACATCCCTCAGTCTGGGTCCCAGCACTGGCTGTGTGGCAGCCCAAAAGTTTCCAAAGGAGACAGCAAAGTTTCTGCTGAGAGCCCCCGGGACAGCCAGCCAGCCAGCTCTTCATGCAGGCTGTTGTGCTTGCACTCCGCCTTGGCAAGTCAAAGGCAGAAATGACTCCAATTTGATCCTGCTCACAGCATTCCCCCTGGGTCAACGGATATCAAGATTTGCTTTGTTGAGCATCGGGGAAGAAAGCCTGGGCTTTGAAAGTTACCTTAATATATATGTATAAAACCAGAAACATGGCTATGGACACATGCACATTCAGTTGTTTCTGTGCAAACTTTAAAGTCATCACAACACTTTTTATATGTCAAATCCAAAGGGCAAAAGTTTGCCGTTGTTTTATTTTTATTCCCTCCTATTTGTTTTTGTATTTCCAGCATGATGCAAATCACAGGCTTAAACCAGGATGTAAGCCATAAAAGCATTGCCTCATTACACACACAAATGTTTGGGATTAAAATTATAGGCTAGTGGCCTACATAAGAGGCAGATTATAATTAGTACCTAGACTCGTGAGTGATGAATCACAACACAGTGTTATACGCCACCAGCCTTGCACTACATAGCAGGTCAAAAGCTAATGATCCCAGTGATGCCACTCAGCACAAGTGCCGCAGGACCGGATGCCTGCTGCCACATCTCAGAGCTAGTGGGTGACATTGCTGCTTGGACTTTCCCGGAAAGCGAAGGTAGGACTTGTGAAGGGTGCTAGACAGGCTGCTCCAGAGCACAAAGGCTGAGAAGGTTTTTCTCTGGCTGCTGCATGTCAGGAGGGATGAAGCAGAGAGAAAGCTGGGGAGAAAGCTGGAAAAGAATGAGGAATGGGTAGTTATTAGTGTTGGAATATTTTCAGTTGAAGAGGTTCTTTGCAGGAAAATCACTCTCGCTTGAAATTGAAAGTTTCTACAGGGAAATGCAAACCTTCAGAGAACATTTTTGCTGGGAAGGAAAGAGTGGGAGATGGGGCAGTGGGCAGGGAGACTTCCCAGCCTCCCTGGAGCATCTACATGGGCTGGAAGGGACTGTCCTGTGATTGTTTCCACAAAGCTGAGCAGACCTCCGAGGCTTCAGACCCTCTCACCACAAGGTAATTTCCGGAGGAAGCTGCTGAATTTAAAAGAGAAACCTGAGCAGCTTGCACCACAAGGTGATGACAACAAGGAGACTTAGCACCAGGAAGACCTTCCTGGTCTCCCTGGCACAGGGTCTCTCATGGGCCCATCTCTGCATGAGCACTCTCCACCGAGTGCATTTAAACATTGCCCAGTGTCATTGAGGCTTGCCACATTGCTGCTGTTTCAAAGTGTATTTCTCAGCTGACTGAAGAGTTAAGAAGCTGCAAACTCTGTTTAAATGCATAACTCTCTTTTTGGATGCATGCTGCTCCCAGCACTTAGTCTACATTTAAAAGCATAGAATATATACCTGTGTATATATACATAGCCACGTGTCCTCATGAGACACACACATATATGAGTGAACGTTTCAATTACAAAAACACCCTGCATCTCATGTCGGTAATTCTGCCCTCCAGGGAGACACATGTGCTGACAGTGAGACGATTATGAAGGTGATTGAGCTTTGAGACGTATTGTTGCTCTGTTCAATAGCGCTGATTGGCAGCAGTGATTAAATGACTCAAGCGAGGGGAAGTGGTATTCAGAGGCTGACCAGGCGGATCATGGATGCAATCAGTTCAAGCATCTGAGGATAAGTGCTGGTTTTCTTCCTGAACAGTGCTGTAGTTCAGAGGGAGGACGGCCGGCCGTTTCCCTGCTGTTATGGAGCCAGGCAAGGATACATGTCCTGAGAGGTTAAGATAGGAGCATCAGGTTGGCTATTTTCCTGCTTTCTTTAGTAAACCCATCTGGTGGCTTCAGGGGAAAACCCAGGTGCTCTGTCACTATCTCCTAACAATCAAACTGAACCAACTTTGGAAGGCTAGAGTCCCAAGAGTACTTTGTGGTAATTCCCCCTCCTGCCATGGTCTGCAGAAGATGGACCTTGGGGCTCCTGCTTCATTTTTCCAGCTCAGTTGCTGGATTTTATTCTTAGTCACTCTCTGGTTCATTACAGTGCTGAAAGTGCCCAGTTGCTGGGGAGAATAGAGGAGTATTGAAAAAAAAATTAAAAATGCTCACCTGAGCACTGACTGAACCACAGGATGACACACTCATGCTGCAAATACACTTGATTTTAAAATGCTTCTCTGGGTTATACCTGGTGGCATCTGAACCCTCTTTACTGGCCTAGAAGAAGAACCCCACCTGATGTGTAAGGGGTTAGGTGAATACACAATACTTGACACCAAGCTCTGGGTAGAGACCTGTTGCACCAGCAAGTGTGCATGCTCTCCTCAACCCATGCAACATTTCAGAGCTGGCTGCATCCTAAATTCTTTCCCAGTCTCCTTCTCCTTTCCTGACTAGCTTACTGGTGAATTAACATAACATAATTCATCCATGAACACCTCAATATCCTCAGCATGAGCCACTATTCACAGATCAGCAGAAGTAGCACCAAATGCCCTGCAGCCATACAGAAATCCCACTGTGGTGAAAGGAGGAAGGCAGGACTGAAGCCCGTGCTCAGGGCTGAGCTCATATGACTGGGAATTGTTTCTGCCTCCTCTCCAGACAAAAGTCCCCTGAAGCCTCCGTTTGCTGTAACATCCCCACTCCTGTCAGTCAAACTACTAACATCGGTGTCCTTGCACAAGCAGAGCTTAAATATCCCCTTAAATATCTCAATAACCAGATTGAGCTGCCCTCAGTGAACCTGCCTTCTTCCCTGCAACCTTGCTTTGGATTTGCTCTGCTGAAGACCTCTGTTCTCTGTGTCTTGCTGGTGGCCAGTGTCACCATCTCACTTTGGAAACCCTTGTTCTTCTATATCAGTAACTGTGACAGGGAATCTGCAGGGCCACCTTCTGCATCTCTGTCCATCAGCCTCCAAATGCAACCCCCCACCAAGGTTCAAACAAGACCTTTTCAAACTCAGCCAGGTCTGGAAAGTGCTTGAAGGACTTCAACGGGCCTAACAAATCTGGGCATTAGCTTGAAGCCTACAGACAGGCACAGATGAAGCACTCTGGCAAGAAGACCCTATCCATCCAATCTCATTGACAGGTGAGGCAAATGAGATGGAAAAGGGAAGGAGGAATTATTTTTTAAAATCGTATTATATGCAATTATATGTAATATTTGTATGCATCTGTGTGCATTCTTGATCACCCTTTTTGAAGTTATCAGAAGCTCGAATATCTGTTTTCTATTTCTGAAGGGAGGCTGAGATTGCTTACCTCCACCATCAGTTAGAACACAGCCATTGTCAATTAGAACACAGCCGTTACTTGAATACATTTTCCTTTTTTTCCCCCAACACTTCTTGAAAAGAATCAAGACCTCCTGCCAGTGTCTAAACTAATTGTAAACCATTGGAAAAAAATCCTGTGCACCAGTATGAGACGACTCGAAGGAATCAAAGCAAGCAGAGCATCTGGATGCCCATATCAATGTGCTGTTGTATAAACCAATGACATGATCTCACTTGAGCACTGCATTCAGTTTTGATCACACTATCTCAAAAGCAGTACAGAAAAAAATAGCTGTATTTGTGGAGGAAAAAAAAAAAAAAGCAGAAGTAATGGCTTTAGAAGGACCTACACATGAACAGAAAACACCGGAACCAGGAGACAGTAACATCTAACAGGTGAAATACTGGAGGGGGACGCAGGAGGTCTGGGTTCTCTTCCCCATTGTTTTTCACAGACTGGCTAATCTCAGATGAGTTATTTTGCCTCTTTACTCCTCAGTTTCCCCTTCAGTAAACTGAGGACTAAATGACACTTTTAAAGGACATGCTCTGAAAGAGCTGTGTAAGAAGTCCTCTAAGACAACAGTTACTATTTGTTATTTAAAGTGTGCATATTAGCATCATCTTTTTCTCTGGCACCTTTTTCTCTGGCATCTTTTTCTCTGTGGTTTTCCCATGCCCCATCTCAAAGCTGCTGCAGTAGCCACCAGCAGAGAAGGGTTTCTGACCTAAGGAAATCACTTTTCTAATCCTGCATGGTAATTCCTATCTCCTGCAGCAAACATTTACTGAGCTATAGGAAATATCAAAACTATAAGGGTGAAAACAGAGGGAGTATTTATGCAGAATATGATACTCCAAGGAACAGCCTTCAAAATAGACTTCTAATTTAGAGAAGACTGTCAAATGCCCAGTAGGTTACTGTATCATGCATCAGATTTCCCTTTTGCAGGCTTTAATTCACGACTTCCCTCATAAGGCAGAAAACAGATTAATTATTTTAACAATTGCTGACTCTAATTATATCATCACAGCCTCAGCTCTTCCCTCAGGTACGACACAGCCACCAGAGCAAACTGCCCAGAGCAAATGTGACCCAGTCCTGGTCCCCAGAGGAGGGTGCTGGTTGTATCATCTTGCAGCATAGTCAGTCTTAACCCTCCTCATCCCGTCGTACTGTCATGTACCATGATTTAGAGTGGTGGGAGAGGAAGATGTTCCTCCCCAGAGTCATAGGTCCAGATTTCATCTGTGGCAGAGGTCTTCCTCAGGAGCCCGCAGACTAAATCCTGCCCTACATTTTCTTAGCATGGCTTTGAGGAGGTTTCAATGCAACAGGGTACGGCTTTCCTGGAAGACAGCCAACCTGAGCGAGGTTAAGGAAGGATATGGAATTTCTGGGGTGCAACCAGCACTGATTTAGGATGGAAGCTACGTCCTACATGGGGCAGCACAAGCACGGTGCTGCTCGCACGTCTGCCCTGCTTGACACCCATTGTACTTACTTGTCAGCATAAACGCTGGGAGGAGGCAGTGGAGAAAGGATGGACTGAGAGGTGGGAGTCTCACAGACGACCACAGCCTGTCCAGCTCCCAAAGCACACTCGCACAGCTCTCAGGACTCACTGCCAGTGAGTTCCTCTTTATTTCTTTTCCTAATGTTCATTTCATAATTTGCAGAAGCATTGTCTTTCAGCATTAAAATGTAATTAATGATTTCACCGTAATGAAATTAATAATTAACTGGAAAGACATTTGAACCCTTTGTTGAACAAAACTCGCTAATATTATGATGTATTAGGACCGTCTGGGCTAGCATGTCTCTGAAGCAGCTATCCCACAGCTGGCAGGGAGCCAGGGGCTGCAGAAAACATATTTTCTTCCTGTCAGAGCATTTCTGATGAACCTCTACAGCGCAGTAGCAGCCCTGCTCACAGGCACCATTAGATCCTGGTTTCTGGATCCTATCAAAGACAGGAAAGAAAAGGTTAAACAAAGGAGGAGAAGGCAACGGCCTCAGCTGGCCAGCTCCCCACCAACTCTCTGTCATCTGTGGGGTGCCCAGGGAAGAGGATTTTAGAAAGAATTTAGAGGGCACCAATATTTTGACATCTCCTTCAGAGGAAGATGTCTATCCAGCACAGCAACACAATGGAAGCCACCAGTCCCAGGAGAGGAATGAGGCGTAAGTGCATGAACACCCCACACAGCAATGTCCTGTGCCCTCAGCTCTGAAGCATCTTGGAAGCGTGGTCCCCATAACCCCAGAGCTCTTCTCCTCTTTCTCACCCAGCCGATGTCATTGCCATGGTGGCGACAAATAACTATGGGATGGTGGGTTCATTGAACTGATCCCACCAGTACCGCATAAAGGACTGGGAGGTTCTTTTGAACTTGACTGCTTCACCTGCTGGAAGCACGCAAGCTACGGAGGCTTGAACTTGGAAACTGTGCTTGGAAACACATTAAGTCTTGAAGACCATAGACTCAAAACAACTGATTCGTGGCACAAGGCCTCTGCCACACCACCTTAGCCCGCAACTGAGCAAGCTCTGTTCTTTGGTATTGAAGCATCTTAAACTAAGGTTTCAGCTTTCCCCTGAAGCCAACTGAATTAATCAATTCCTCCTCAGCATTGAAATAAAGCTCTCTTTCTGCTAGGTGGGTCAAAAATGCACAATCTATTTCGACTGTTCTATTCCCATGAATTCTATTACAATACGTTGCAAAGGGGAAGATTACAGAGAAGGCAGAGCCAGCGGCATGCCTTGCTTTATGAGGGGGAAAAAAACACACACACAATTTATTTTTCATTGCTTTATGATGAATATGAATTCAATTACATGCAGAGGAGAACTGCGGTAGTCAATCAGAATTATACTCAGCTAGTAGCGAATATAATGGCTTTTAACAAGGAGAGCTTATCATCAAGGTTCAGACAAGCTTGAGTCCGTGTTGCACCTGATGAACCTGCAGAAGGAGACAATGGCTATCAGAGCTGAGAATTAATCTTTCATCTCCATGGCTCGAGGACGGAGGGGGAAAGGAGTGTTAGAGCAAGCCTCTGGTCACTGCCAGTCCTCAAACCACACACGTCAGGACAGCAGCCATGGGCACCAGGGAGCAGAAGGCCCATCCATCAGAACATGGATGCAACAACACATGCAACAAAAGCAACACAGAAACGCACTCGTCTCCCTCCCTGTTTCCATCATTCTTCCAACCAGACAAAATGTGTCTCTCCCTGCTCCTGGTTAACGTTTCCAACAGCCTGGTTAAGCTTTGCCTACAAAGCTCCCAAGCTCAGCACCCATGTGTGCAGAAAACAGCTCCCCTTCTGCTGCGATTCAGCCAGGCATCTGGGAGGTGCCTGCACGGATGGGGTCACCGCACCCAAGCACCCCATATGCACCTCTCCCTTAGAGCTTATAACGCTCTAACCACTGCAAAACACCAACCACTGATGACGGAGGCTTGAGTTCTCCCAGGAGGCCCTTGAAGCCTCTTTCAGCTCTTCTAACAAGCCCGTGGTGATCAGCAGCCCCTAGCCCCCCACAGAGCTGCAGTGCTCCAGCAGCACCAGTGGTTCTCAACAAGAGAAGTCCTCAAGCAACTGGGAGGAGGGACAGACAATTGCCACACACTGTGTATTAATCTCATGCATGGTGCGAGCCTCCCAGGTTGTCACTGATGCTTGTGCTACACAGTGTGTCCAGGTTTTCTGTCTTCCAGGTAGCTCTCACATTCTTTCTTGGGGTGCTTAGCAACTCTGAAGCAGAAAAGTGATGTTAACGCAACAAGCCAAGCACCCATCTCCAGCCCTCCTCTGGGAACAGGCAAGAAAAGACTACACATCTTCAGGTAGCTCTTAATAAAGCAGTCCTAAGCAGTGAGTCCAACTAACCCGACATTGCTTCTACCTGACAGAAGCCCTGAAACTGTCTGCAGCGTGGGCAAAAATATACACAAATGTGCTGCCGTCCGTCAAACCTGGAAGGAAAGCTTCCATTTTGTGGAGATGCAGCCATCAAGGCGCAGCCCTGGAGCAGCAGTAGTGCCGGACTCTGCTTCCCGAAGGATGCTGGCAGATTCAGGCTTCCCAAGAGAAGCTGATCCGCCTTCCTGTCTGCATACAAGTAGCGCACACAAGCCTTTCCCAGTTTCAAAAACAAAACGTTATTTCTGGAGCAGCTGCCTGGAAAGGGCTGCTAAAATCTTGCATAATAATAAACTTCAAATTTTCTCACTATTTTTCGTCAAAACATTTCACAGACTTTTGTGGGTTAAGCTTCACATCTTCAGTGGGGAAGGTCAGCGTTGCTACTCAGAGACAGGAGAAATGAGACACTGGGCATCACATTTGCTGGCCAGACTTATGAATCAAGACAGAGCAGATCTCATACAAAACCCCAACATCTGTTCTCCTTCATCCCCATGTATCTGCTCCTTCTCATCAGCTGAGATGCTGCACGGCAGCTTTGTGGCTGTGAAACGGCGACTGCTCAGGCGCTGCTCAGAAAGTATTTATTTGGTGCTGGGAACACTGTCAAGCTTTTTGTTCCTGCTGCTTAAGGAAGAAGGTGTCTAATTTCATTTCCATCCAGGTGGGGCTGCCCCCCTCCCTGCCCCAGCAGTGTAAGCGGAGCTGGGCTCTGCTGTGAGGGCAGGGATGGCTCTGGGGCTGGAACCGGGCTGCAGCATCCGACAAAATCTACAGGCTTGAGTTCTGCCATCTGCTCACCAGGCTTGATTGAAAGTGGAAGAATTATAGTAAATTACCTGATTACGTGAAGGCTGACGAATTATAGCAGGTATTACAGCCAAGGCTGAACAAGAGCTTGGCCGTTCCTGTCTCTAAAGGAGGAGTGGGAGTTTTGCCCTGGTAATAACAAGCTTGGAAAGTTCCTTCTCTTTAGAGAATTTTTCTTTTCTTTTTTTTTTTTTTACTGAAGATGGAGAAGAAAACATACAAATTGCACATAATAAGTGGAACACACAGAAAAAGAGCCAGCTGTACTCACAGATGTTACAATACAACCAAAGGTGCTTCTCTATTTTCTCCCTTCTTTGAATAGGCTGTATACATCTGATAAATAATGCAAGAGATTTCCTCTATAGAATTAATAGCACGCTGCCCTTGTTGACTTGCCTTTAATCACACTCAGCACCCAGTGGGCCTGGGAAGGATGTCAGCATCCCTCTTACTCCGGTAATCCCAGTGGGTGCCAGCCATTGCAATCCTTAACAGCTTTAACACCCTGTTAAATTTTTGATTTAACAAAATCAAAATCCATGAGCAGCTCTACAAGCTTTCCTCCTCACTGGGGGCAAAGCTTGGATTAAAGTCCACTGATGTTTCACATTTCAATTGAATGCAACCAGTATTTACAAATGACGTTTGTAAGGAAAAGCCTTTGCTTAATTAGATGGACTCGTTCAACTTGATTCAGGCATGGCAACACTTCAGATTTATATTGGTGCAAATTCAGGGAGACCCAGAGGATTTTATTCACTTAAAAAAGAGCAACTTAGTGGTAGATCTGACTCTATCAGTATACAGGATGCACACAAACTATTTATTCTGACTCTGTTAGATACCTATCATTAGCAGTTCAGATGGTGTGGCTTTTAGCACCATGCACACTGTGCAAGCATATGGATCAGGACCGGAACCCGATTTTTTCCCAGAAACTGATGCACACAACAGTATCTGTGAAGCTTTGCAAATTAGGAGGTTAAAAGAGGAGTTCAGATAAGCGGAATCTGACAGTGATTCAGTTTTTTCAAAAAAAGGGTAGGTGGTCCCTCCTGGTCCATCTGGTGCTGGCTCAGACCAGGAGACAACAAGGTGCAGCACAGTGGGATTTTTTGTCCAAAGAAAAGGCAAATCAAATGTGAGTCATAGGCAAGTGTTGTAAGAGAACATTGCAAACCCAAGTTCCCATCCATCAGAAAATCTGATTACCTTAATGTGTTTTGTTTAGAAAGATTTGTACATACATAAATCAAAATGTTTTGCTTTGCCTTGTTGAACTGTTGCAGCAGCCAAGCAGCTTACCTCCCCGGCCCGGGCTTTCCACCCGAAAGCCATCTCCCAGCTCTCTGGCAGCCGGCTGTCCGTCCTTCTGTCCCACCAGCCGACCTGAGGCCCTGGTCTGTGCCCCAGCGGCACGAGAGCCCCTGCACTGTCGGGGCAGTGGGATGATGGCACACAGCATCTGAACTCCAGCTCCTGCAGGCACTCAACCAACTCTGGCCAACACAAAGAAACATTGAATTAACTGAAGACATGTTTTGATTTGGTTTAATATGCCAAGATAGTTTGATCTGCATCCGCTAGGCAGGAATGATGAGTTTCATTTAAATCTTCTTGACAAAACAGAAACATCCATGCGCTTCCTTTAAAATCAATTTTTTCTGTGGAAAAATTGATCTTTTTACAGAAAATGCATTGTCTGTAGACACAAACACTTGAGCACCTCTAATTACTACATTGGTGAGTTTGCTAACAAATTTCTTGTGAGCAGTAGGGCCTGAATCTCAACTTCTGTGAAGTCGTTTTTCAATCTCCTTGCTCCCTGTGACTTAGTGCCATACAATGGGTGTAAGACATAGTTATGGAGAAGCATTCAGAGCCCTCACCCAGAATACATTTCTGTCTGCAGACTGTGACAGGCAGACACAAGAACTGCTGTACACAAATGATGCTGCACAACCAGACCCTAACCCCCAGCCGTGTTCACATGCAGCTCTGCTGCTGGAGCCCCATGCATTCCTCCTGTTTTCTTATTTCCCTTCCAAGTGTCAATAAAAGGCTCAGAAAAAAAGTGCCAAAGTTGGAGAAAGGGGGGGAGCTGATCTGAAGTACATCTTGAAAAATAAAAATAAACTTTCCCATTCCCGTGATGACTAATATATTTGTCAACGGGTCTTTATGGGAGAGTGGTAGAGAAGATTTCCAATGCCTCGTAGTAACATATATTCTCAGTGAGGAACAAAGTTTGAACAAATTTTTGAATTTTAAAATTATTGAGAGGAGGGATTACCACAACCAAGAATAACTGTGTGAAAGGAAATTGATTTCTAGTCTGCTAATAATTTATTTTACATTCTTCATAATCATATTCCAAAAAGCATATATTCTACAGCAACAAATAGTTCCAAGGACTCTCCTCATTTATTCTCCCCACAGCATTCTTTGGACTTTCTTAATTTCATAGCCCAAGGCTGCTGTGGAATTCAGATGAATTTTATATTGTGCCTGTTAGAGACAACAAGCCGTCCAAAAGCTGCTGTTCCCCTCCCGTCAGCGCAGGGTATCCTAGCAGCGATGGCTCCCACCGCTCTCCCTACAGGAAGCTCTCCCTTGCCCCTTTATATGCATTTTAATTTGGTCTGCATCTGTAGCGTTCAGGTGTTTCTACATCCAGCCTGTACTTCCCTTCCAAGCAGGCTGCTGCTTTCTCTTCTGGCTTGGATACTCTACAGAAAGCTTCCCCAGTGCTCCTCGTTCTGCATTAGCTGGACAGCAGCTGAATTTTCGAAAAGAGGTAAGCGGGGAAAAAAAAAAGAAAAAAAACTCAAAGTGAACCAGAATGAAAGGCAGCAACAGTGGCCGTGAAGTTGAGCTGGTTAGATTGTGCTGCCCCATCTGTATCCCTTCCCACAGGTCCCCAGAGGTCCCCAGAGCAGGACCGCCTTTGCTGGGGAAAGAAAGGCAGAGGGACAACCCCTTTGGACTGCTCAAAGGTATCTACAGCTGCAATTTCTAGGCACCACAATTAAGGCAAACAAGCAACAAAAGGGTGAGCTGTCCTTACCATTGCTTTTTTTTCTGGTTGATTTTTTTCTATTGAGATCTGTGAACTACCCAAAGGTGTGCAAACACTTATTTCATCCACACAGAAGGGAAATCGAGGCACGCACTGGTTAAACAAAATTTTCAAAGTCAGTGACAGGAAACAAGCTTTATGCTCAAATACACAAAATGGCACCTGCTGGCCCTAGCTGCTTCTGGAAGGAAACTTCTGCCTGAAGTCACTGGTTCCTGCTTATACAATTTCTTGCCCATTGAACAAACTGTCTTATCCTTACCTGGACAGAAAATCTCAGGACTGAAATCCTTGGTGAAAGTTGAGAACTGAAAATTCATGTTCTATTTATTGTTAAATATGTGCCAGATATGGAAAGCGGATGGTATTTAATGATGATTCTTAATTCCTAGCTCTTAAATCAATCCAGGGAAGCACTGTGGGATAAAAAGGAACCTTCCTGACTTCCATGTGAAGTCACCAACATTACTGTTCTGTCTGCCTTGTTGTTTTTCCGACTTTCTTCGAAGTCATCTAACATATCATCTAACAGAGATAAGAAAGCATTGTATTTAGATATCCTATTTGCCAAGTGCCTTTGAGCCACGACTTCAAAACATCTTTGTCATGACTTGAAAAGGCAAAGCATGCAGCTAATTAGGGCTTTCCTCCTCCACATTGATTCATCTGCAAAGCATTCAGCCACCTGCATTATTGGAAGCAAGAGGGCATTCAAAACAGGATGAAAATAGTCCCCAAATAGCTCAGTTCAGGGTTGAGCTAAGATATTTCTGAACAGACGATAGATAGCTGTAGAAATTCAGAACTGGAAAAAGCCCTCCTGGGACTTATTCACCAGTGGCTGTGGTCAGAGGCCCCACAGCACGTCCTCCTCCTCACGAGGTCACTGAATGCCACTTCAGCTCTGAGGGGCTCCCGCCTGGAAAGAAATCTGCCTTTGGGATATCTGCTCCTCTTCCCAGTGGGCTGTGTCCTGAGCATCGCCTCTGAGCTGAGCTCCACCCGCAGCCCGTGCCAGAGAGACTCGTGCAAGGAATCAAGAGCCCCTCGTTTGGCAGAAAGACCCAAGGACCTAAGACATAGCTGCTTACCCAGGCTTTCAAGGACTCGAAGCCAGATTTGCCCACAGACCTTCCGTATAACCTTGAAGAAGCTGCACTCCAAGTCTGTATCTGGTCTGAAGCAAAAGATCATCCCTGAGACTTGGCCAGAGGCCAGCCGTACAGACCGGCCGCGCTGCTCACTCGGAGGAGGATTTGGATGCTCACCCTTTGAGTACAAGGCAGATGGGCCGCCGGGGCTGCACCCGTCCCCCACGTACCTGCTTTGTCAGAGCCACCTGATGGCTGAGGCTGGGGAGATAAAATGGCCCCGGGATCTTTAAAGGATCTTGTTACCTTCCACCACAGCAGATGGGGTTTGCGGTGCATAAGGGCACCGTGGATGCGCAGATTAGAGTTTGGGGATGCTGCAGGCTGCTGTTCCCAGGACAGCTGAGCCAAGGTAAGTGTTAACATAGCTCCTGCACTTCAATTTATGCCTGTGAAATGAATATTATTCTCAGGGGCTGCAATAAGGTTGTAACATGCTTAAATACTTCATTAATGAGGGCTCTGTAAGTACCACAGAGAAAAACAAGATTTTAGAGTGGCAGAAGCCTTTGTGCTTTCCCTTTCTCCACTGGGGAGAATTTCAACTCACTGTCCAATTTACAATTACTAACAGAAAATTTTGCACATGGAAATGGATTTGCTTGCACAGCTTGTGCCTCTATCTAATTGTTTTTCAACTTTGCATCTTGGGAAGAATTAGCAACCATGCTTTGGTAGATCCCTGTTCTTTTTGTCTTTGTTTTCTGGGGGGGGGGTTCTTCATGTGATAACCCTATGTTTCTATTGCTTTCAGGGGATCACAGCCATGTCATCTCTAAAAAACGCCTGTTAATTCACAGGGCACATCAATCTACCGGACAAAGTATTTGCAGTCTGTTACAGAAGTTAAAGCAAATTTTTCCCTAGTAGGGAAAGCGACACCAGGAACAAATAGAAGTCTTGTTAACATGATTATTTGTATTCTTTTTAACTATACATGCAAAGACATTAATTTTCTTAGAACTAATTTGAAGAGAGAAGGAATGAGAAGGTGAGAACAGAAGGATGTGTGAATAAGACTTCCACGGCCAGGTGTTTCCGAGGAGCCACCCCTCTGAACCTTGCCAGCACGGGTTCAGCAATGCTGGGAAAGTGGGAGTGAAGGACAGCTTTTACCACCATTCCTCATTTGGCTCCTGCTATAACTTAAAACCACTTCCAGGCTTAACTGACAACCACTGCCAAACACCATGCCATCATCCAGGATACGTCCCCACCACCCTCAACATTTTGACGTGCCAACCCCATTGGCTTCTGCTTTAAAGTTCCCTTTGGGACCCTAAAAGTGAGACGAAGGGGATGGATCTTTCAAAGATCTGATCTATGATGGCTGTAGAAAAAATCCCAAGCTATTTAAATTTTTGTGCTTAAAACTAACATTGGCTTTGTTTTGGAAGTCTTTTTAAATCCTCCTACTCAGGGAGAGGGGATAAAAATATCCTACTGCACCTGGTTACCTTAACCATTTCTAGCAGCCACTGCCTTCTGAGGGGAGGTGTTTCAAGATGCTGTCCCCTAAACAGCTATTTCCTGACATTTCACAGGTTGGGTAGTTTAGGATTTTGGCAATGTGCACCAAATCAGAGAAAAGGCCAAGAACTCAAGGCACTTGCGTCCAGTAGAAGTGCAGCTTGTATTTCAGTGCATACAACACTGCAACATTCACCCCCTTGGTTTTGCTTTCACTAAAGCCTCTTAACTCATTTCCTTGAAGGGAAACTGGTTCCATTTCCACTGCTCTATTGTAGGCTTGTAGTCTCGAACAGGCCCCTTAAAAATAGAAGCACGACCCCAACATCTGTGCCCTTGTAACATCAGCAAAAGCAGGGCATGAAGTGCTTTAAATCAGAGTCTCATTCCCTGGAATAAAGAGGATCGTCCCTCTCTGGTCTAAAGTCACAGATGGCAGATGTTCAGTTTTATCCCCTTTGGCCATTGGCAGTGGCAGATTCAGAGCTGCTACAAAGCACTAAGGCTCTGCACCAGCTTTTAGCTCTGGGAAATACCAGCTGTCTGCTCTCATTCGTTCTCTTGAAGCAATCTTCAATCTTCCCGAAGTTCCCTTCAGGCTCTCCGTTCCAAGGCTGCAGCTAGAAGAATGTCTTCACACAACTGCGAAGTCCAAAGTGCAGTGCAACCTCAAGGCACAGAGTGAAAAAGTGATCATGAAAGGTTTAATAAAACACACACACACACACACATAAAACCTACCACTAAATTAAATTGAAGTGATCGCCAAAATCTCCACCCATGAAGCCATTTGATCTGCTCATTCCTTTGAATGTGCTTCCTCCCCTCGCCCTTTTTCTTTCCTCAACAAACTCTTATTGCAACAGAAGCACCAGCCTTGGACTCACTGAACCTCTGGGTCTGCAGTGGGTCACACACTCTGTATGGCAGCTGGCACTTCCCATCCACTTTGCCCACCTCGATCCTGCTGATCAGCGTGACTGACTCACTGATTGCCTTATCCGTAACAGAGTTTATAACCATGGAGCTCCAAATGCTTTTGTCTGAAGCTTGGATGGCCATGAGCAAAGGGCACCCAGAGCCCTGGCTGCTCCCGTGGCTTTCTGCCTGCAATGGGAGGGAGAGGGCCTGTGAGGTCCAAGAGCCTGAATTACAGAAAGCACTTGTGTGCACCTTGCACGCACTTCACACACTCGCCTGAATAAGATCATGGCATGAATACTGCTACTGTCTTTAAATTTAAGGGCTAAATTGCTTTTCTTCCTTTTCTGATAGACCTAGCCTCAGCAAACCGAAGGCAGACATGCAATATGGAAGCACACATCTTTTAATCTGATGGAAGGCAAAAGAAGAACAGTCAAGAACTAGAGGAAAGTAGAGAACAAGAACATGGAGAAATTTTCAAGCGGGCAGACCCACAGGTGAAGGATGAGCCCAAAACAGACCCAAAACCACTAACCAGACCTTTGGAGTCATCTGAGGTGAGGCAGAATCAGCAGAGATTTCATTACTCACAAATCCCTCCAGATGCCTTAAATAATTTGTAGCAAACACTGGGACATAAAGACCAGAAGTCCCATTAGGAGGCACACAGCATTGTTTTTGTTCATTAGAGTGAGTCACACAAAACACATTATTACATAAAGCAGGATGTCTCATCAATTACATCAGTCTGGGGGCTATGATGTTTCAGTGCCTGGAAGAGCTCTGGGAGACTCAGTCCTTGTCCTCGTCATTCCACAAAGTCCCACAGTGCCTCTCTGCAGGAAGACACCCATCACTCCCACCCCAGCTCTCACTGGTGGTCTGGCTCCCAGCACCCTTGTGCATGGGTGCCAGAATGCGTTTCTCCGACAAGGTCACTTTTCTCATGAACTGCCCCCTGAGGACACGAGTCTCCTCGTGCTCACCCCACGCAAGCAGGGCATGGCTCCAGTCGGACACCAGCAACGGCAAATCCACCCCGAGCTGAACTCCTGTCACTGCCATCAACACCAAGAAAATAACAGACTAAGGGAGGAGTTTTAATAAATATTGTATTCGGAATAAGGAGGCAGTGCTGCTCTGTGGCTTTCAGGGAGAAGGGAACTGAAGCATTGCAGCTACAGCTGCCAGTGTTTGCCCAGGCAGGCAGGTGGTGGCTGTGCCTGCCAGCTGCAGGAGGGACCCCAGGACCCACGTTTCCTAATGCAGGCTGCATGTGTGTGAACATCCATGAGAGCCAGCCCTGCATGCATGGAGAGCAGTGCAAAGGGGCACCATCCACTGCAGTTCTGTCACCTGCAGGTACTCAAATGAGCCTGAATTTCAGGAACAAAAATAGAGAATTGCGTTACGGCTCCTTCTTACCTCTTCAACGAGGACAGTTGCTACAGCAGACATACACCACTTCACTTCTCCGCAAACTCAGTCTTTAAAAATCTAGGTCATCCCGTGGAAGCCCCCTGCAACTTCAGGGTTATGGGGTGGCCTAACCAACATCCCCCCCGCCCCGATCCCTTGCAGCCTCCTTTCTGCTGTCCTACAGCTTTGCAGGTGGGGCTGTGGCTAGTGATGGATACTCGTACCCTGCAGTGACGTGAGTCAGAGATTAGGAACAGGAGTGGGATTAGATTGTGCTCTTTGGCACAGAAGAGGATCGTATAAATAAGTCAGGGAGTCACAGAGATCTGCACTAACATGACCTTCCTGAAGAGCATTCAGGCCTATATTTGATTGCATCCGGAGTCCACAGTATGGACATTACCAAAATACTGCTGCCAATACAGTGCTGGTTGCCTCCACAGAAAATACATGATTTATTGGTGGGGAGAAGGGAAAAGGTCAGGGAATGTCTTCACACATTTTGCTCTCTAACAGCTAGTCCTTGTGACTATATCAATATGCAATAGCAATGACAGGGACAGATGATCTAGAACTCCCTGCATTATTAATATATGGTGAAAGATGAGGCAGCTATTGTGAAAAGTATCTGTTTGCATGTTTAATATACAATGCTCTAAACCTCAGTGCACTGCTACAGATGATGCTGTATTGAAATGCAGCTAACCTTTTAAGAAGTCGCACACTGAACAGAACAGGATATATTTCCTAAGTTCAAGCACTCCTACATGCTCCAGGCTTGGAAATAGGATTGTTAAGAACAGGCTGAAAAAAAGTGGGCTTGGAGAGAGGAGGGGAGAAAATGCAGCAACAAAAGCTGATGGAAAATGAAGTAGAAGCAGAAGCAAAGAGATGGGAAAGGAAGGTATGGAGATAGTTTCAGGTCTGCCCAGACTCTACCAACTCCCTATCTGTCATCCAAGTTAAGGTTTCAGCCCCCCATGAGACACCCATACCGCAACACAGAGCGATGCAGCACCACATCTCACAGGTGGGAAGGTGTTTTCTTGCTCCCCTTTGAGCCTCCAGCTCAGTAAGACACTACTCAACTGTGCATGCCTTGCCCAAGACAAGCAGTTCACCCCAGCACTTCAAATACCAGATTCTCATCCTGTCATTGCATGAAACAAAGTCTATACATAGCTCCAGTTTGGCTTCTGTAAGGGGCTTTCATCCTCTATCTCGCGCACAGCCTCATGATGACTAGGAGAACAAGCAGTGAGATTCCTCTCTACAGCAGCAGGGGTGCAGGAAGGAAGGACAGGGAGGGGCAAGCAAGGAGGCATTTCTCCTCCATGTGCTTTTCAATAGCCACATTGCATCTGATCGTGGTATGGTCCAAGGAAATATGAATAAGGCAGAGGCAGCGCCCTAAGTCCTGTAGTAACCAAATCCCAGAAATGCTGTATCCTAAACTCTTTAGCATCAAGTGACTAAGCAACACATGTGAAAACAAGTCTTATGCTCACAGACAACAAGGTGGCCAGGAGACGTGGGTTTCTTCCTCCGCTATGTTAAGCTTAAACAGAATTATACAGTCTTTAGTTTACCTTGCCATGCAGACATGTTAGGCATGGATTTCTCTAAAGCCAGAACATCACAAGATACCCAAACAACCTCGTCATTGCAATTTTTCACCATTTCCCTCTTTTGCGTATCTGTGAGCTCTGACAGCAGTAAAATTTCATCTCCTCAGCCCACTGCCATCTGGAGCAAGGTTCAGACTCAGTCACGAGCACGATGGGAAAGGATATTTCTGGGGAATGGTGGGAAGGTTAACTATGGGAGTGCTTAGGGCTGGTGATCTCTTTTGTATCTCACTGTGATGCTCTGATCTCCACTGTATGATCTGGATCCACCAAGATGAAGTAACTAGGAAGATAACGAGCTTTGAGATCTGATCGGTATCGGGGTCTACAAAACCTCAGTTAACATAGCAGGGAGAGTCACCCCAAATGATCTGCAATCTGTAATTATCCTGATTCATCCAGGAAACTGGAGTGGGCTCTAGACCATCTGCAGAGCATCAGAAGAAGACTCAGCAACCACAGGGACTCTGCAACTCCCAGGTCTGGGCCAGCTCAGCTCTCAGGGGGATAAAGACAGATGGTGCTCAGATGGGTTTGTTCCAGGTTATCTGTTAGGCTTCACAGGGAACACCAAAACTTTAATTATCAGGGGTTAAAAAGGGACACCAGAGGATGCCTTGTAACCTCCTGCCATCAAGAGAACAGGTGGCACCTATTGCTTCGCACAGCTCAAACATCACACCAATGGGTACAGGCTGGATCACTCTGCTGGCTTCAGCAATGCATGGCATCTCCTCAAATGGCTTCAGCTCTCTGACAACATCTTTTAGCCATTTTAGTGCTCTTGCTCCTTCTGCCGTGGCCCTGCATTGCAAGGCTATACTCCTCCAACACTGCACAAGGCAGAGACCAGGAAAGAGAAGAGAGATGCTAATGCCTTTGCAAACTCGTATCAGACAGCCTGTTTATTTCTGCCGGGCTTAGCTGGCGATGTTTGGATGCTTTTATATGACTTGACATCCACCCCTCAAATAATAGACTCTGCATCCCCAAAAAGGCCAGACAGACATATTATTCTGATGCTATTTCTGGCATTGTCCAGCAGACACCTCTGGGGAAGAAGAGCAGGTGCAGCTCGGGTGGTTTTACAAGCTGTTACTGGCCTGGCCGTTCCAGGCAATGCCTGTCAGGTCCCAGTGAGCTGGGCTCCAGTAATCGGGCAAAGCTGTTGTTTCTTAGCCCCTCGCGGTCTCTTGACTTTTCATCTTGATTAAAGACTACACCGAATGACAGAATTAGCAAGGCAGGAATCCCAATCCTTTTGCTGCTCCTGAAATCCGGTCGCCTGCCCACTGCACATGTGCTCATCCTCGGGGCTACCAATTAGCAGCACCAGCTGCTAGCCTGGATGCCAGGGCCAGGAGCTATTAGTGCACAGGCCATTAGCTTTAAAAGGCATTTGGAACTTCTGAATGTATTAGGGTTCGTATGACTGACATACAGTACAGCCATATGTGCCTCGCTGGTTTTTCCTTCAACTGTTTTTTCTCCAAAAACGTGCTGTGTTATTGGAGCAATGTAGGTGGAGTACTCGTGAAAGCATCTTACCAAGTTGACTCAGTAACTCCATGCAGTTGAATAGTTGTTACATGCTTTAACTAACTTCCTTGGCACCTTTCTTCTGAGTTAGGAATGGCGATGGGTTACTTGAAAGGTCAAATATCCGGACTCTATTTTTAGCCCTGTCATTTGCCCAGTTAATGGTTCCAGGGAAGTCATTTCATTTCTTTATGCTTCAGCAACCCCATCTGTAAGATGGTGATGATGAGTCTGTACCACAGGGCTTTGAGATCTATGCTTGTAAAAAATATAATAGAACTTCAAATTACCATTACTGTCTAAAGCCAGGGTGGGGAGGAAGCCCCATGGGCCTTCATCTATTTTGCAGCAGTACCTGCATGGATCTTTTGTAAATCCTGGATGCCTGGGCTTCAGGCCTGGGCCCCCCCGGTCACCTCGGCAATTGCACTGTTCCACGCTGGGCACAGGTGAGACTTGCTGGGGGCTGCTGGTGTCACTGAGGCCCCAGGAGCGGTGGGACCAGCAGACCATGTGGTTCGCTTCCCAAGGAGATGACAGGAGATGATGGCAGAGGGTTCTTTCATTACGCACTTTGTGGGCGACCAATCCATCACCACAGCAAAAGGGATCAACCCATCGGCTTCAGATCTTTTTCCCCATGCTGCCTTCATCGTCACAGTGGCAATCACAGTTCAGCACTGGGCAAATCATGAGCTGCTCACCCTTCTTTTCATCATTACTTGCGACAACTCTCACATCTTCCCTCCCCCTCCATCTCTCCCACTTCTCTGCTTGGTCTCAGTCAGTGTCCAGGAGGGATTCTGCCACTTGGGACCTGCTCTTTGTGATAATTAACAGCTGCTGCATTTCACTCCAAGACTAGGACTGGAGTTTACCCAAGCATACTGTTAGCACACCACTTGCATGTCATTTGAAGCCAGTGCCAGAAGAGAGAGCCAGAACACCAGACTGTTTTCTATGTACCTTGTGGCCATGGGTCCCAGGCAGACACAGGCAGAGGAAGTCCATGAGAAGACCACCTGGCTCCCCAAGCCACTAACCCTCACTTACAGGGATGAACCAGGTTGCAGACCAGAGTCGTGACTCTCTAAGCCAAGTTAAAAGTCAGATTGTCTTACCTGGCTCAGCCCATTGCAATCTGACCACAGGGAGATTTTCCCATTTCTCTCCCAGCTTTTTGTTTAAAGCACAGCCATCATGGAATTTGGAGTTCAAATGCAAAATCTTTTCAAAAGTCTCTAAAAGGGATTTCATAATGTGAAGTTCTGATGAAATTTTGAGTCCTTCTTGCTTCATACAGCTGGCAAATACCAGCAAAGGTCTTTTATCAAATTTTTTGAAATGTTTTAATATAATTTCCCATAGCTGAATTCTTGAAATGCAAACATTAAGTCAAAAACATTCAAACTGGTCTTTTTATCTCAGGTCTGTCAGATTTTCAGGCTTAGGACAGTTCTTCTGTCATTTGAAAGGGCTCTTCCCTCAGTAAGAGGCACAAGTCCCTCTACTTACCCAGATAGATTCCTCCTCCAAGCTAGAATAACGTATTTAAATTTATCCAGTGGTTTCCATGACTCAGATTTCCCATAACTGGAAGGTTTCTAGCCATCCTCTGTTCCACCAGCTCAGATGTTAAAGCAGCCGTCTTCACTGGCTCACAACCTGCAACACTGTACTTCGTCAGTGGAGCTGTTGGGGCGGGGAGAGGTTTTTAGCTGTTTTAGTCTATCATGCAGCATTTCTAGAGCAGCTTTACGTTCACATAACCATGGTCTATAGCTTGGTCCATGGCAGTCCTGGAGAGAAGCCATAGCTTTTAGAAACTAATTCTAAGATTTGCTTCTTCTTGGGAGGAAGTGTATGTCTTGAAAGCAGTCATTTCAATCTCTTGATCAGAGAGCAGGAAAATCACACTTTCACTCCATCCCAAGCTTCCATCCTCCAAATATTTCTCACCAAACTACACTTCCTATCCAACAGAAAACTCATTCAGTAACCACAATGCGCAACAACTTCACTGTCTACATAAACAGATAATTTTCTGGTTTGGACAACAGGAAAGAAATGCAAATCCTTGCACACTGATGTTTCATCATTTGCCTCCATTTCTTTGAGACAACAGGCAGTGATTTTAAATAGCATGGAAGTGATCAACACACCCTTCATTACTGGCATTCACTGGGACCTGAGCCCCTATGCTACATAGACCACTTTGAAAATGCCACCTGGTGCCTTCCAACTCATGGAAGTCCTTCTGGAGCAAATATATTTTTAGATAAAAGCATCCTAAATGATACTGACATTCCAGAAATCCTTTGAAATTGCTGGCAGGCATGAGTGGTGGCTCATCAGATCCTGGAGCAGCTGAAAGCCAGATGCAGGAAAAGCAGGTGAGGAAGGATGCAGTAAGACGATCCCCCCTCAGAGAGGGGAAGGGGTAGCAGCAGAACAAGTGCAAGAAGCTGGACACTGGGGCTGGATAGTTTTCAGAGCTGCTTGGATAAGCTGTTAGATTGGTTTTAAAACATATATTGAAGTTCAAGAAGGGAGAAGAGAAATGAACTACAGGAAACTGTCCTGCCATCTTCTTCCATGGTCTATTCCCAGCTCTCACAGAAGTCCCAGAGCATTTAAAATCCCTCTTCTGCTCCAGCCCAGACCCCACAGGGCACTGAATGCAGAAAATTCAAGCAAGAACTTGGATCCAGAAAAGAAATAACAATGACCAGCAAAAGTCTTCCTTCAGTTGTCCAACTGCACTCATGACGTGGCACAGCTCACTGCAGCCCAGGCAGGCTGCATCAGCCACCTTCCTAAACATCAACAAGCTATGCTGTGTCTAGAAGCAGCAACCCAAATGATGGAGAGATGCTACACATTAGAAAAAGAAGCCCCTTGTCATAAAAAGACAACATAGGGAGGGAAGATTGGCAAGGGCAAACAGACAAGCAGTTAATTACAGAGTAAATTAACTCTCCAACCATGTACATAATCAGACAGGAAACATTATAAGCTTAGGACAGCAGTTTCAGTAACAAGATTTTGACAAAATTCCCATATATCATCCCCAGGCTCAGGCGGTGAAGTTCTGCTTGAATGTCTCAAAACGGAGCCATAGGGCAGCACCGTTGTCACCAAAGCCCTCGCAGTTACTGGGCTGTGAGCTGTAAGGAACAGACTCCACTGAGCCAAGTGAAGGAGGGAAATAACGCCTTCGAATTCACTGCTATTTCTCAGAGACATTTCACAACAGGCCCCTAGGTCCTAACTTCAGCTCAGAGCAGGGGACCGGTCTGGCCATGGATCAGGGCTCTGATGGGAAGATGACCCTGGTCCATAGGACCCTGGTGTCCTTTGCCACAAAAGCCATGAGACGAACAAGGCAGAAAAGTGCCCAGGCTCGAGCTCTTCCCTGGTAAATTGTTCCCATCATTTGAGACACCCAGGGCCAGATTTGTAGATTTGAATGTACAAAAGGCTGTGAAAACCCACTAGAAAAAATGAGTGCTGTAAACAAATAAATAACCAGCCTGAGCATTTTTCAAGCTGGGAAAAGAAAACCTCAGTGCAAAGTTTTCACAGCTCTCTTGTACTTCATTTCTCCAACTGGAAAACAAGAGGATGTACAACACTTCTGGATTATTGTTTTAAAAAAAAAACCATGACCATGAAGCTCAGGTACCACAGAGAAGCACAGCTAGGAAGCAGTGAACTGAAGCCCACACAAGGTCTGTGAAGGACCCTAGAAGAACAGGGAGAAATACTGTATGGCCCATGCCAAAGCTCCTAGCAAAGCAAAAGTTCAGCAGAAAAACCTGCGTGTTGCTATGCATGTGTGCAACCACATGAGCCAACTTAAAGTTACACGCACAATGTTAAGTGAGGCATTTCGAAATGTCTGGAGTCAGCTTTGAGGACACTTAGACTCCACAGATAGCTCTGGTCTCTGCCTTCTACAGATGAATTGTGAAACCTGGCTCATTCCCTTAGTGTTCAACTGGGGGTTCATCTGAAGTAGTAGACAAACATGGAATTAAGTGGTGGAAACAAAAAAACTGGTCATGAGCTTGCCTGAGAGTACTTGATCCTTGCTCGGTGCAAGGAGCAGGTGCTGACTTCAGGTCACTGTTATTCCTTGCGGGGGCTGGAGCTTCCATCTTCATTTAAAGCAGGTTGCGTGCCAGGTGACGACAGGCTACCTGATGGAGAAAGGACAATCAGCACGTGGCACCAGCATCAAAATCATAGCAAGGGTGAGATGAGGTAGGACACACCCAGGAAAGCCCCTGAGGAAATCACGAGATGATGGGAAACACGTCTGCATCCTCTGGTACACTCCAGGAAGATGGGTTGTTTGTCCACAGCAGCAGCAGCAAAAGAAAACAAAAATAAAAAATGAAATGAAATGAAATAAAATAAAATAAAATAAAATAAAATAAGGTTTTATTAGTTGAGAGGAAACGTTCTCCTCTCCTTCACCTCAGTAGCCTAAGGAGAAATATGCAGTTTTTGTCAGCATGCCTGAGGAACATTTAAGGCTTTCAAAATCAATGTGTCATTTCCCATAACAGCCCATCACCGGGGCAAGTCCGACAAACAAGCCTTCGCAACCATAACACACATTTCAGTGCATTTTTCTGTCTCTGAAACAGTTCCCCAGGCTGCATGCTTAGGCTACAGGCTGCTGGCTAGAGACCATGAACAAGTGGTGGCTGGGACCATGTCAGCAATGGCAATCCCACGGCTGCTGCTGACGGAACAAGTCCGCACACAGCACCCTAAGAGCTGCATGCTCAAGTAATCCTGCCTCCCATCCAGCAAAGGGTGGTGGGTCAGGGATACCAGAAGACAAAGCCCTGCACTGTTGTGGGTAAGGAGTTAATGGCTCTAAGCCAGTAGCTGGCACTTAGGAATATGAAGCAGCAGTCCTGGGGCTTGGAAGTGTACTGCTTGGCACTACCAGCCGTTCCTTTTTTGCAGCTTTTTATGTTATATAGGGAATTTTATCTGGATTCACTTTTAAGCTGTGGCCATGCACCTCCCTGAGAAATTGTAACTGGATTTTAACCAATATGCCAAGGCCAAAATAGCATCCGGTACCTGAAATACAAGCATTTCCCCAAATAATCCAAATACTGTTGCATTTCTTTATTGAGACAAAAGGTTTTTTTCATGCTATGGATTTTGCTGTTCTTTAATGCTAATGACGTAAGATCAGTTTTGGCTCAGGCTCCCACACTTGTAAGTTGCTTTCTGTGAATCAGCAAGGTTCGGAGTACAAGCGGTGAGGATGCTGCTGCAGGACACTGCTCTAAGAGGTTTCAGACCAAAAACAGCCAGGGTGACCACGATCTCGTGTAACTCAGTGGTTAGAGGCTGTCCCGAGTGGTCCTGTGGATCAAGCTACCATGCGAGAGGCCCTGGTGTCAGCCTGGCCAAGCAAACTGACTTCATCAAAAACTCCACCTTCTCCAGCCCTACCTGAATTTGGCCCAGAATTATTCATTAACCAGCTGACAGCTTTGTCTCTGAGGCCAGGGGCAGCATGCTGAAAATTTGCAACTTCCCTATAATGAGTTTGGCAAACAAGGTAATTGCACGCCCGTCCAGCAGGTTTCATTTGTCTGTGCCTTTCCATGGCAGGCTGATCCTGCCTCTGTCCTTCGAAGTGGCTGCATGCCAGCACCATCCATCTCTCGCTGTCCTCTGGGCTGCAGAGTCCAGGTTTTTAACAGACGTGGCCTGAAAAGATTCAATAGGTGCCTGGTGGAGGGAGTGAAGCTGCTGCTCTGAACACCCTGAAGGATGAGTGAGCATTACCAGTCCCATAAATGACTGTATTTCTGAGGTCAAAGGATGGAGAGGCATGAGATCACCATGACAGGCGCAGAGACAGAGGAAAAAAAATCATTAACATGCTATACATTTAACACCAAAATATTCTTCGTATCTTAAAATAAGAAGCTGGGAAGGAAGTCCCCACTGCCCTGAGGGCAGAGCTTGGCAGGGTTCAGGTTTGTACATCTGCAGGAAGACCTGAGTGGCAGAATGATGGAGGTGGCCAGAACACAAAATTCTTCATTAAATCCTGATGAATTAATGAGTTACTTTCATATAGATCAGCCTGAAAATGCTATTTGGACAGGCAAGGATATGCCTTCAAAGTGCATGCATTTAAATTTCTTTTTTGCATCTGGGATTTGTGATCAAGTTTATTGTCAGATTCTACAACTTTTTTTTTTTTTTTTAAATCTGTTCTCCTTAGCTTCTACTCATGCCAGCAAGACAACATACACATCAAACAAAGCTTTGCTGAACATCAAGATTTCAGGAAGGTCGGGGTGGGAGGGGATGGACACCAACAAGAAATCAACTTTAAAATGAAAAAAAAAAAAAACAAGTTGAAAGAAAAAAATCCAGGTGGTAGGGATTAACCTGATTTCACCTGAACTTTCCCCAAATGGAGAATATTCTTTAAAAGTCAAAACACAGAGTCTTACTTCACATTCTCTACAGTAACCTTTAGAGTTCAAAATGCTCATCTGTTCATCCCTCCACATCCCCTTGCAGCGGCGTTTGCAAATGACACAAACATTTGACTGTGATCTGTGCTCTCCCTAATGCAGCCGAGCCTGTGCCCGCGCCTTGTAACAATTTTCTCTGGAGCAAGTTCAAGCACAATTTGCTCATGCTGGTATCTATCTGTCATCGGATGTGTCAGCTGAATCTCTCTCAGCTCGGGTGGACAGGAAGGAGACAAAAGGTCACCTTCCACATACGGTGTGTTTTCCAGGAGGCAGGAAGGAGAAGGAGGAAAACTGAGATTTCATCCACCTGACAGGAATCAAATGTTTTTTTCCCCTTTCCCTTTGCATTTCATTCCACACTCGCAGCGCAGCTCAGTGCCTCTGACAGCAGATGGAGATATTCAGAAGAGATGAAAATGAACCAGAGCCACCAGAAAGCCAGGAGGGTAGGTGCAAATGGTAGCCCTGAAGGTTGCAATGTGTCTCCTTAGAGGAAGGATGGCTCATCAGCCTTTGAACCCTAACAGTGTCTTAGCTCCCCACAGCCACGCTGTGCACTGGAGCTACATCTGGTTGATACAGCCAAGGTGCTTTCAGGAGCCTTGGGTTCGCACCCCAGCTGAAGTCACTCAGTGCTGCTTGGGAGCTTGTCCTCCCATGGGAGATGCAAGCAAGGAAGAAGACTTCAAGTGCAGTTCTGCACTGAGAAGGGGTTAATGAAGAGCAACACCTTCCTGCTCCTGGCACGCACTCATAACTGCATCCCATTATTCTGCTGGCTGCATGCAAGCACTCTTGGATTCACGAGCCCATCCCACCATGCTGCACGCTGGCGCTGCTTCCATCGTGCGTGCCAAGAGGAGAAGTGCTTGCTGGGGAGAGGGAGGACTTCATGGCTGAGGCCTTAACCTGTGCTAGACGCGCAGGTGCTCAGGTACAGGCAGCTACCTTCAGCAACTCAACAGTTAAGAACCTAAGCTCTCAAAAAGGACAATTTGATTTCCAAACCACTGCAAAACTCCAGTCCAAGCAAGGACCAATGCTGATATTGGGCAAGGGCTTGTCATGCTCCACGAAAGCCACGGTCCAAGGCCCATCCCGGAGCATGAAACTTGGGGGGTTATGGAGACATCTGCTTAGGAAGAGGTTTGTGCTGGAAAACACAACATGGGAAAACACCACGTGTGGTGTTGTACGACCACTGCCTACACAAGAGCCAACCCCTGTCCCATCACACACGGGGCTAAAGTGCTCTGGCTTGGGTGTGAGACCAGAAAGTGGCTGAAGGGAAGAGAGATGCCAGAGCATCCACCTCTATTGATAAAAAGATCCTCTCTTTACTGCAGACAGAACTGGAAGGATTTTTGGTTCCTTAAAACCTTGAAGTTTATTTGTTAGCATTTCTGTATCTGACACCAGTCAAAAGGAATTCTGGGAAACATATATATATATGTGTGTGTGTGTGTATATATATATATATATGTATA
>VXAL01013251.1:183647-194007 GCA_013399475.1 Chauna torquata | reverse complement strand
TATATATATAAATGGTACTTTTAGTGTTCTATGAAAGGAGATGTATGATCTCCAGCAGTCAGCTGGTGAGAACAGAAGACTTACAGGAGGGTAAGGAATAGAGAAGCTTGGAGATTTATTTCCCATTGGAGAATGGCAGATGGGGATGAAGCGGGCACAGAGAATGATTTGATGCGGAGCCAGAGCCAAACTGAGAAAAAGACAAAAATCAAACCAAGTCAGTTGAAAGTTTTCCAGTGAAGTGTTCCCCCACCACCCCAAAGGAAAGAGGAGTTTTCTACAAAATGGCATGCTCAGGTACAGCCCCCACTTTTCACAAAATCGTAATTATTTTTCAGTTTACATTGAGTAACCATCCCAAAAAGGATTAGCACCACCACAAAAAGAAGTCAGGTTGCAGCAGACTTATTTCCATTGAAAACAAGGGTGAAAGCAAAGCCTCACGTGCAATTCTTCCATCAATAGAATCTAATTTTCCAACCATTCTTAAGGTTGAAGTGAAAAAGAGATTTAAGGAAAAACATTCTCAGGGAAAGCAAGTTAGATGCTATTGACAGCAAATCTGCAGAAACTTTCACCAATCTGGTTGCTGTTGTTACCTGTCAATCTCCCAGAGCCACCACATGAAGGATAACCCTGTCCTAAAAGACAGCCTGCTGCATATAACAGGGATAGACATTAAAAGACGCCTTTTTTTTTTTTTCCCCAGCCATATCTCCCCTCACCTAATAAAAGGTTTTGCCTCTCCCTACAAGCCTTGCCTTATTGTAACAGCCCTCACTAGCTACCTACATCCAAAATAACCAAGCCTATTTTGGAGCATGGGAGAGCACTGTGATACATCGAGCCAGTGCAACCAGGCTTGCAGAGAAATGCCTCTCAGTTGGGCCATGTACAGAAAAGGAAGATTTTCTTTACCAGGAGGGCTGGCTGATGGGGCTGACCCACGGCTCAGCCCCACTCCAATCCCAGGTTTATTCTGCTGTGCCTCAAACCACGCTCCCCAAGCATTCTTCCTTCCTTATTGAATCCCTGATACTCCCTGTTGCCCCATTAGATCTTTCTGGTGTCACTAAATTAGGAAAATATAGGTAAACACCCACACAACTGAAATTTAGTAACATGAATTGGGGGAAGAGAACTTTTTTTTTTTACATGGCAGCTGTTATGAGCACACAGCAGCAATGGGTGCAAACTGGACATTTTGCAGCATGTGTCAGTGTGCAGAGACCCAAGCACAGATTTTTAGCAACAGCAGCAGCTGTGATGAAGCTGATTTGTAACAACCAGCTTAAGGTAATGAAGCAATGAAAACACCAAGCTACCATTTTACCTTGCAGCCAAACTATGCAGCTTTTAGTTCTTCATGCATGCGTCTTGCAAATGTAAACTTTTCACACTAAAAGAGAGAAAATTATCCTTGCACTTTAGCAAGTGGAACGACTCCGATAGCCCTAGGCAACAAAGAGCTGAGCTGATAGAGAACAACAGTGTTTGACTGCCTTTGGAAAAGTATTTGCTGATTTTTTTTTTCACTTGTAACATTGCTTTAAGCTACAAAAGACACAGAGGTTAAAGGCAGTTCACTAAGAAGATGTTACTGTGTTATTTCTTTTCAGCCTGCCTTCCTTCCACTTCCTAGAGGTGTAGGGCCAACTGGAAGATGGACTGGCTGTGGAAGCCTCAATCCATCCTCTCTAACCAAAAAGGGAACCCAAAAGTTCCAAAAAAGGAAGTCAAACACCATAGTGTGAAACCCTGACCTAAGTCAATAGCGAAAAACTCCTGCTGGTTTCCATGGGCTCATATAGGTTCTCCTTTCACTAGTCAAACATCCAGACTGGCCCAGAAAACTTTATCAGGCAATGTTCACACTGCCGTAATTCTGTCTGCAGTTCCATCACCACGCTAAGAGATTGGGTAAGGTCGCAGGTCCTGCCAATAGCACTGCACTGACATGGAGGAGGCTGTGGCCTTTTGACCTTCTCTACTAGCTACAAGATCAGGTAAAGGGCCTTTTCTTTTCATCTCCTGCTTAAGCAGGATTTCTGACATTTCCTTCAGAATGAGGAAAGTATCATAAAAAACCCTGTCTCATGAAGTTGGCATTTTTTAATGAATGCTTCCAAGCAGCCTGATGAGATGGGATGGACAGAGTGGTCTCGCTGTACCACACACAAGAGGTTACCTTCACGTCCCTCTGACCCTGCCTCCACAAGCTGCTGTAATGTCCAGAGAGCAAGCCTTGTCGGTGACCATGACCCATCAACCCCAGGGTGGAACAAGATAAACTGACCTCCTGCTTAGCAATGGTGGATGGCTCCCCCAGAGCTTCCTTCCAGCTCTGTAAATCAGTCATCCGCAGCAGCAGCCGGCGGGAGGGAGCCTCAACCCTTCCAAGACTCACAGCCCTGCCCTCCTCTTCCAAAGCCATTTATTTGGAGAAGGCAAAGAGAGGGCCCAGCAAAGCTATGAGTAATGCCTAGCCGATTCCCAGAGGAGAAGGAAAATCACCTCCCAGGGAAACAGTCTTGTACCTCCCTGACCCAAGCTGTGACAGTTTAAGAAAGAGGTTGCTCTTACCAGTAAAAACAAACGCTTTCCTCATCGGAGATCACAGAGGGCAGCTCTCCTGTCTGCATTACATCCACAGGGCCAGTGGTGCAAGCGCAGTTTGTCAAGTCATTGGGTACACCAGAGACCTGTGGCAGTGCCAAAGGGATTTACCCAAGCACAGGAAAATTTAGTGACTCATATCCTAACCTTTTTAGGTGTTAAATGCTGAAGTCATTGGTTGGTTTTCATCACCACGATCAGGCAAAACTTACCTTGACTGTCCCTGAGTAGTCATCTCCTGCTTTAGTGTTTGGACACAAAAACATGTAGTCCTCATTGCGATGATTGTCCAGTTCACAGGTGTGAAACGGCCCCACGTTCTATATACACCTTCAGTGGAAGTTGTTCTGCATTTCAGCCTAGAAAGCAGGTTCAGAGAGTAGCAAATAAGCAGCAAATAAGGCATGGCTTAATAAACGGAAAATACAGTACACGAGATATTTGCAACTCAAAACAATAAGACTCAATGAAGTCGAAGAAATATCTGTTAAAATGAAGAATACTTCAAATTATTTTTTCCTCCTCAAATGTATATGTTTTAATTATGTATTTTTAGTGCTTTATGCTTCCAATATTACCAGCTAATTTGTAAGTTCCAGCATCCTTACATACTTTTTAAGTCACATTTGTTCTTTTACTGACAATTAATATCTTATTCAGTTAATATTCTTACATTTACCAAATAGGTATAAAATCTTTCATCTTTGCAAAAAATGTTCTTTTAATGGTCTCTGAAGTTCAGCTGCAGGCAATATTTTGCAGGTGTACATGGGAGCCGGGAAACAATTACAAAGAGCTGGAAGTGCCAATGCTCTGTCTCGTATCGGAAGAAAGGAGGATTCCAGCACTCCATCTGCAGTAACTTGTCTTCTTTAGGAGGAAGGATGTTGCATGAAAATAACCAAAGTTATTGAGTTAAACTGTATTATGAGTTTTGTCAGGTTGTCCCTTTGTAAAGAAATTCAAAATCTTGTGTTCCACCAGCTCACTTTGGCCAGTGTGCAGGAACACTGGACCCCCCTCTGGCACCCAGGCCTAGAGGGTAACTTCTCTCCTGGAGAAATTAATGTGTCCAAACAGCTTTCTGTGACAGGCAGTATCCCCTGAGGTGCTTCTGCAAAAAAGAATGTGGAGGCTGATGTGAACCTCCCTCTTTCCCTGCAGGTTTCACCCTCCGAAAGGGTTGATTTCAAGAACTTTTACACATTTGAGAGTGTGAGCAGAGTGTGGCATAATTTTTCCAAAGTAGAACTGCAAAAGATAGCTGAGTCTGAACTGCAGAAGGAATTCAGGTTTCAGCATGCCAGCAAGTGGCAGAAGTACCTCAGAGCATGAGCTACACAAGAAATGACACAGGGCTTTCCGTACAAAAAAAAAAAAAAAAAACTAACAAAATAATGGGGGGGGATCATGGGGTAAAATATCACAAGCAAAATATTTTAATCATATAAATAACAAATAGTTTATGTAAATAGTCTCTTGTTTAGCAACTTCTGAGCTAGGAATACTTGCTAGTACAGAGGGAACCTAGTATGCAACTTTATTTTCAGGATGCTGTTCTAACAGAGCCCATTATGCAAGAGAGGGCTTTCAAATTCTTGTTTAAGAAAAGAGACCAGGCTAGGCACAAACAGTTTCTTTGTGAAACGCAGCTTAATGTGTGTTTGACTATATACCCCAGCTCATTGCCAGTCAGCAACTTCAGAGATGTATCGAGAAAGGGTCTTTTCCTTTCTTTTCAGTCTTCCTCACTCAAGAAAGGAGGGCAAAGCAATGAGACTGAGGGGTCTTCACAAAGGAAAAATTACAAAGTCTTGCCATGGAAGAGCTATAACTAGCAAGTCCAGGTACCCACACTAGACAATGTGTCTGATAGTTTTGCTGCTGGACTGCATCTTACCTTAAGGGGAGCAAGAAGAGTCGTCATCTGTAGGTGAGATGAATGGAAAGATGAAGCCGTGTGTGCCATAGAGGTGAATGTTTCACATCGAAAGTTCATTTCAAGCACAGGTTAGGAGTGGCTGGAGGGTAGTGTAGTGGCAAAATCCTTTACTTGTCCTAATTTCATGGCTAGATCTGTGTAAGAATGAGGACCATTTTGAGAAACATCCAAAAAAATAGGTTTATTTTGTTGTGTTTTTTGTTTTTTTTGTTTTGTCTTGAGGCTTAAAACTTGACATATTCAATCAATTCTACTGCTCCTGTTGCATTGTGGATTAGTTAATTGCAGAAGCAAAAATGTGTGCCTGATTTATTATGTATAGAGCTTTGGAAAATTACAAAAAGCAGAAACCTAGACAAGTCATCCAACTCCTCACTAATGGCCTTTAGCAACAAGGAAATGAGACTAACTGTAGTAAAAATGCAAATAAAAAACAACATATGAATTCAGGCCTCTGACTTCATTACAGAATCAATAAGAAATACTTGAATTTAGGCAGTCAAAAGTTTAAAACCAAAAAAGGAGAACAAACCCCAGTCTTTCACATCTGTAGCCCTGACAGCAAGGAAATCTTGCCAAGTTCCTAACTATTTATATGGCCATGTATAGTTCCCGCTGCCCTGCATGGGCTCCAGTAGCCTCTGACAAAGGTTCAAAGAACAAGTCTCCAGAAACTAGAGGTTAGTCTTGCTTGGGAGACAGGAAGGTCCTCTCCCGAAGTCTCTTCCATGATGAGAGCATGTAATTGTCAAGACCTATTGAACTGAACTTGAATGAAATTTAAACTGGAATGTTTGACCGCTCCATAAACCCTCACCCCTTCTTCCCAGATGTTTCTCTTCCAGGCGGGATGCCCGTCCTGCTGCAAGAAGGGCTCAAACACGGAGACACGACCTGCTCCAGGGGCACCCCAGTCACGCTAAGGAGCAGGGCTGATCAGCAGCTGCACGAGAAGTCCTCTCCAGGGCTGTTTCAGACACCAGATCTGTTCTGGATAGAGCATAAGCAGTTGAAGAGTCTGACTGTGATATGAGCCAATTTTGCGGAATCCATTACACAACCATCAACTCATGACAACTCTTGGCTTTTAAAGACTGAACCAATGACACAGAGGAGAGATCTACACATAGGTACCTAACCTCAGAGCCCCTTCGTGGTGAGGCATCTGACAGCGCAGTAAGCCTAGATTTAGTGCTGGGAAAATGGAGCTCAGACCTAAACAAAGCTTTCACTCACTGCATGTGCGTGTGTGAGTGTATGAATCAAATTTCTGCGCTGCTCTTTGCCAATTAATACCTCCGGATAAAGCACACTAGGGAGCAACTTAAAATTTCACAGATCTTGTGCGCTCTCCTGCCCCGACAGGCTTCTCAGCACTTTACCACTGTTTTAGATGTCCAAATATTTGCCTGGATAAATAGATTTAGAATAGTTTGAATAAGCTGCAATTTGTCTTAGGAAGCTGAGTGAGTCAGAAAAAATATATCTTGGAAAAGGTCTGCAGCACGACTACAGACAGGAAAATGGAAGCAGAATTTGGCACTAAATTGTTCAGCAAGGGTAGAAATGGCCAAACTATGCAAAATGTGAGTAGTCCATGGATTAAAAAAACTGCCAAAGAATGCATTTTCCCAGGCTTCATTATTACGAAAACTGTTTCATAAAACAATTAAATATGTGGTTTTTGTTTTTTGTTTTTTGTTTTTTTTTTTTTAATATGAAATGTATACTTCTATATGTATAGGGGAAACCTGCCATGCTGGAAATGCCCCTAGAAACATGACATATATCTGAGATGCAACAAAAACAATGTTGTTCATTCTTTCATTACTCTGCTTTTACAGCAAGGAAACAAAATAGCACATGCACCCTTAGAGAGGGCTTGAGTTATAATATCTCACCTCTCCGGACACAGTGAGAGCCCTCGCATGCTTCGAAAATCCAAACGGAGATCTAGCAGGTTACAAAGATCAATTGCACGCATAGAATTAGGGAAGCAAGAAGTGATATTCCCACCATTAAATGTAGGTTGGAGACTTAATAAGGCACAAAGTGAGGGAAATGAGAAGCTTTTAAATTGAAGTTATTATGCGCTGCAACAACTGCCAGAAATTATATGCTAATGTCATTCTTGTGCTTTTATTCCTCTCCAGTTCAGCAGCAACCCACTCCCCTAAGTCTCTCGCTACATCTGCAACTGCTATCTCACAGATTTGCCACCACCCTCTGTTTTGACAGGGGACTGCCCCCCGTCAAAATGCACCATCCTCCCCTAAAACACCCCAAACCCAACAACTTCACCATGGATCCAGCAACCTCTCTCTCTGCAATATTGCAGCATTGAGCCCCACAAGACTTTTCCATGCCTGTGCCACAGTTTGGACATAATCTAAGATTTCTTTAGGCATTCAGGTTTTCTGAGCCTTGCCTTTCATTTCTGTATACAGGAAGTATTAAAATTCAATTAACATTATTGTCTTTTCCCTCCTTCCTGATTTGCTTCACTTAAAAGTAAACAACTGTCCAATGCTGGCCAAGCAGAAACCTGCAGTGTGACAACTTCCACCAGACTCCTGCCTCCAGGAACACAAAAAAATAGAAGAAACAAACTTCCTTTCCTCCCAGTCTTTAGATTCTGGCTCCATATTACACGTGCATTGCACAGTCAGTCTACTTTGTTACACGCACCCTGTACCTCCATTTAAACAAATTAATTTCAGTGTTGTTCTGTCTAAGTGGGCGCTCCAAGCCTGTGTTCTTCCTTCTGCTCAGTGTGAGGTGCAGTTTGATGCACTGCCAAGGACGGGAGGATGATGCGGGTTCCTCCAGCAGCACTGGCCCTCTTGGGCAGCCCCTGTGTTGTCCCCAGACAACTGAGCAGTGAAGCAGTGGTGTTACTGAACAACCAGAGGGTGTTCAGGTATTGCAGAATAAAAACTGAATGTGGAACCAAAGTGAAGGATTGCCTAGGGAACAGGGGTAGAAAATGATCCTGTGAGGTTTTTAGCACCGGAAAAAAACACTGTATGATGTCCTGCATACCAGCACACTGTGCTCTCCTCAGCCACCCTGTCCCAGATCCCCTCTGCAGCCATAGGTAATTCTGGTTCTGTTATCTCTATGAACGGCTGATGTTCTCCAGTCACCATTGGCACAGGCATCCAAAATCAGGTTGTGGCGGAGGTTCAATCACGTCAAAAGCAATAAGCATAAAAATGGTGTTATATGAGGTGAAGACCCTCTGGAGAGAAAAAAATTACACAAAGATTTACAGAGAAACACAAGACCGAGGTGAAAAGCAGAAAGCCACAAGTTCTCAGGCAGTTATAGGTGACTTTCCTGGCAACCAGGGCTTGCAAATCAAGTCCACCTTCTGCCCTGGTGGCTGATAGCCAGGAAGAAGTTAATTAACCATCACTAACAAATGCACGTCTAGTCTAGACTTTAACAACTCCACTGATGCTGGCCCCAACACCTTTTGGCAGCTTCCCCACCCGACCTCCTGCGATTGCCCAGGAGCCAAATTCATCTTTGTGGAAAGTCTTTTTCTTTAGCTTGCACCAGAAATGAATGCAGCCCAGAAAGTGTGCCCTGGCATTTTCCCTGCAACCTAAAGAAAATCATCAAATCTTTCCTTTTCTCCCCCCCCCCTTTTTTTTTTGACCTTCCCTCAATATGATCGATCTTTTCATCTTCTTCCAATCACCTTCACGCCGAAGGCTTACAGCCAGCATCTTTTCTCTTTCAGCTGACATTTGCAAGTATTTATTTTACATGTTGCTCATTGAACTTTTTCCAGTTCATGTGTCTTATTTTAAAACTACAATTTGCAAAATAGCCTAATTCTCCAAACGGTGCTGAGCTCAGTGGAATAATTACCTTACTTGTTTTAGGCCTCTGCTGGAGTCCAAAATTATACACTTGGAAAATTATGATTGTTTTATCTTTTATTTTTTTTTAGTTTCACAAGATGTGTGAAAGACAGGTTTTTATAAAGGACATAAAACCAGCCAAAACTATAATTACCACAGACAGAATTCAGAGAAAAGATGATTTTACGATTAAGGCGTTGGACTAGAAATTCAGAAATTTAGATTCTCTTTGTAGCTCTGCCAAAACCTCTCTCTATAACCCTTGCTGAGTGAGTTAATCCCCTTGTGCCTCAAATAAAATACTCTGGAACTTCTCTGTTTTATGATAGCTGCTGTGAAAACACATTCATTCACATTTGCGAGATGTTCAAATACACCAATAATAAGAAAACCACAAGGAATGGGACGGTTACAGTCATCTGGCTGCATTTAATCATCTCTTGTCAAAAGCATGTGCATCTTTAATCACGAGCACATGGGATACAACAGCATCACTCTTGAGAAACAAGCACCATGCTAATGGAAAAAGCAAGAGCAAAAATTCCTGTTCCTAACTGAAAATATTTTGCAAAGCAGGGCAGCAAATATCTAAATGTACATCTGAAGCTTAGCATCCCCGCATCGCCTTCTCCCCAAAACAGGGATCAGCTTAGGTCTCTTATAACTGACTCAAAATGTCAATTCATATTCCACTGGAGGTCACAAACTCAAGAGCAGTTACAGCAGTTCACAGACTTGCATGTTGATACCAAGAAAAAGAACACAAAAGAAATGCTACTAAAGGTATGCAGCTAGTTTTTAAAATGACCTTAAAAACAGGATGCCAAAGGTGCCGGGGCATTAGCTGCATGTGTTTCCAGGCTGTGACACTGAACTTTTGGAGTGAATTCTATTTAAAATCTCTTAGAAATGAGAGCACAGGACCACGCTGCAGCCTGCTGCACCCTGCCTGGGCAATGCAAGTTCACGGGGGTCTCGTCTCTTCTCTCTCCCTCCCGGAGCACCGAGGACCAGGGTTGCTGCTATGTCAACCGATCCCCCCCTGCCTTTTTCATTACTTTAATAAATTAAGCCAGGCAACAATAGAGATGAGAGAAAGCAGGACAATGTGGTAAATGTAGCAGAAAGAAATTTGAATTGTAATGAGGAGAGCTAATCAGGAAAAGAATGGACTATAGAGGAAGCACTAATGAGTTTCTAAATAAATTCGAAAGGTTAATATTGTTCCATCTAACAAATACGAAAAGAATCCTAATGTGAAATTAAAGGCCTCACTCCAACGCCCTCGTGGCCACGTGTTACAGCCACATCCACTCTCCCGCTCCCGACACCTGGCCGGCCACCACAGCCTTCTGCTGCCTGCCACAGACGGCTGTTGTCAGCGTGGCCTCTTCAGGTGAGGCTTAGGTCCTGGTCTCTTCTGTTTCCGTACCTTAAATACCCAAGCCAAACTCCAGTAAGCCAATGGATGGACTCTCTTTGACTTTCAGGGCTTGCATCAGGACTTTGGTGCCAGGTTTATGTCAGCATTAACGAACCAGTAATCAAAATGTGGTTTGCAAACCACGAGGGATGTGTGTGTGTCTGACTGCCGGACGATGCGGTTTTCAAGCACAGTTGTATTCGCTTTTGTTACCACGTGGATTGCCAGGGCGAGTAAAAGGCTGATGCAAGTGCTCCAAGGAAAGGGCAAGTAAATATAAAAGTTTATAAAAACGAAAAGCTGGAAGGGATTTTTTTTTTTTTATGAGGTGTCAGTAATTCAAAATATAAGCTAAGACTTTCTGTACATAGAATCAAAAGTGAAAATATTCGGAGTCCTTTATGCATTCTATTCCAAAATGTGGTAAAAATTGTATGCCAGCCAAAATATGACTTTTTTTTTTTTAGGTAAGGAAAGCAGCCTCTTTCAAGAATTAAAAAAAAAAAA
>VXAL01013251.1:41585-183471 GCA_013399475.1 Chauna torquata | reverse complement strand
ATTCCAAAATTGGGAAAAAATTTTTTTCCAACCAAAAAATGATTTTTTTTTTTTTTTAGGTAAAGAAAGCAGCCTCTTTCAAGAATAAAAAAAAAAAATCCAATTCCCAGCAAAGTAATAGACTCACAGGTTTTTCATAAGAACAGATCTGCTCAACTATTTTCTTGCTTGAGGGAAGGAAACTGCCATTATAATATTTTACCCTGAATATAAAAAAAAAACCTGCCATGACATCATTCTTCAGGGAGAAATCTGCGTATATTTGTGTACATGGCTGTCCATCTGTCTTCTGAACTGCAAACAAAATGTGGAGGGGAGAGCTGAGGGGGGGCAGCACATTCATCTCCTCCTGCTTCCATGATGCAGGAGATGAGTTAGGTGCAGTCCCGGAGCCGCGTCACCTCCTTATAATCAAGCTGTACCCACAGTAATACATCTATCTGCACACGTTGCTGAGGGCATGGTCACATGGATCCCTCCTCTCCTATTGCTGACAGAAAATGAAGGAAATTAAGATATGTACTTTTTTTCTTTTGGGTATGTGAATCATCCTACAGCTGGTGTAACACTCCGGTGCCAGTGCTGACCATCCTGTGTGTTATTCACAGGAACAGGCAAAATGCTGCTCAGCCACTCACCTGCCATGAGTAATTTTGTTCAGCAGGCAGGTTAAATACTTCAGCTTTCTCCTCCTCCTCCTCCTCCTCTTCGCAGGGACAGTGAGCATTTGTGCTCCACACTGAGAGTCACCACGGTGCAGACACCTAACAGAGTTTTCGGTACAGTTCAAGGCAAAGATTGAAAGCCAAAACCCTTGGACCCAAGAGATCAGAAGAGTGGGAAATGCATGGAGACAGAGACTGGATAGCCAGGATGTGAACTGTTTGCAAGTAACCCTTTGACAGCCAGTGGGAGAAGTGCACTTAACCTCACATCAGTTACAGGGAGCTCATCAGAGCTCCTCAATGTTTCCAGCTCTAATCACAAGGGAAATAAAATGGAAAGCAGCAGAGCAACTCATCCTCCTGAGCGCAAGGCGGAAGAGTCAACAGCTGGATGTTTCTGGCACTACTCTGTAAACAGTAAAATGCAAAACTCTTTGTGAGACAAGGGGCAATGCAGTGAAATTGCTAACTGTGAATAAACAGGACAGTTGCACAGCTCATCATAACCCTAATGATCCTCTCTAAATCATACAGCCTCATCACCTAGATCTATTGGCCACATTAGCAGACTGCTGAGTGCAGGAAATACGGACAGGATCATTTTTAAATGGTTTTACGTACCAAGCTCATTGGGAACCCTTTGAGATGGAGTCTAAAGCAGAGGGTAAAATGGGAAAATTATTCACATTAATTCTTCAGCAGCCTAAAATAAATAGATAAAAAATAAATGAAATAATGAAAGCCTCATTCAGTCACACTTTTGCAGCAGTCATAAAAGCCCCAACAGGAAGAATCCAGTGCTGTTCCATTCTCCCCCACAAACCTGCTGATAGTTAATTGGCTTCAAAGACACAGGAACATTAACATCCTGTAAAAAAAAAAATGATCTCCATTCTTTACCTATTGTTCAATGGTCTAATGAAAGAACAAACAAGCTGAAACAGCAAATCAACCTCACTGTATACAGTGTGCGCTGTATCCATTTCAATTTTCCTTCATGCAGGTTTCCTATAGAGCAACATCTTTTGCTTCCAGCCTCTCATCCACTCTGGAAATTGTTGCAGTGAGAGATGATTACTAGCCCCCTATTTTACGGACAGGGAAACAGAGGCACTGCCTTCACCCAGAGCGGGAACAGCAAAGTCAGGACTAGACCCTACATCTTCAATCCAGCCCCAACACAGTTTTCCTGCTCGTCTTGCAGGAGGAGCAGCTCCAGCAGGACCTGGTTTATCAAAGCATTAAGGTCCCCTGAGCTGAACTAACTGTGGTCCCTGCCAAACAGTTCAGCTGCTCCAAGACTTGCATCCTTTGAAGTTCACCCTCATCCAGATGAGCCAGAGGACCTGAGGAACATGCCACAGAACAGTCCCACTCCCATAGCAGTGGGCTACACAAAACTTTACTTGCAATCTTAAAAACAAGTAGCAAACAAAGAACACTGCAGTGTTGGTAAGAGGTTTCTGCGTGACAGCAGTACGAAACTCTGTGAAATTACTGAAAACAAATGACAATAAAAAAATACTAAAAATGCTGAAGTTCACTTTTAAAATCACCATCATCAAACTTATCTAGTGTTAAGCAAAGGCCCAAACACAATGCAGGTCAGACAAACATCTCCACAGCTGACTATTAGATGAACATCATGCAACCTCTTCTGTTATTTATTTTCTAATACAAAGTGATTTAAATACATATCAGCAAGGTGCTGCTCCTCTGTCGCTCATTGTGGTCAAGTGCATTTACCAATATTTGCTAAATGGAAATCTCACAGTTCTTGCTCCTGACACAACACAGCCCTGCTGCTTTCTGGCTATTTTACTTCCTATTCATTTTTGGCATGAGGAGTAAAACCTACCAAGGCTTACAACCGCTTGTAGCTGTCATCTGCTTTCCTCTAAGCTCTGCCCGCGGTGCCTGACACTATTTTAATTTTATCCTCTTCTCTCTAATGCGCTAAGGTGTGCAAAATGAGTTCAGCTCACACAGCCAGAGCTGCCATCAGCAGCGAGCTGCTTCTGTAGTGTTTTCCCCATCAGGTTAGTGCTGGGGTAAGCAGCCAGCTGTTTTGGTGAATGAACATATGCGGATGTACATCAGCTGGATGGACTGCACTGCCTATTTTCCCAGAGTCCAAAAACCGTGAGACAAAAGTCAACAATGCCAGCATTATCCATCAACCAGACAGGGTCACCTCTGCAGCCCAGGCTTAGGGACAAGAGCCACCAGCAGTGCCCTTGGCTGGGAGCAGGCTGCGGGAGCAGCTCCCTCCCATCCAATCACTCCCAGCGCTCAAACGCTCAGAAAATCCTTCTTTCCTTTTTGGAACATCCCTTGGGGTTGAGGCTTACCTGTCCTGCTCCCAAATAAGGACTGCTCCTGGAACAGAGGAGATGGGGGAAAGTTTCTCTGTGCTCCTCCTGTCTCTGCTTGGCATCAGCTGAAAGCTTGGAGCCCCGGAAAATGCACGGCTTGGTAAAGGTCATGATCTGAATGTAGATTATTCATGGATATGAATTTATCTGATGAATTATTCTAAACATATAATTCAGCTTGCTCTACTGAGCACATATAGGATGCATCTCTGCAGCTACCCTAAATATAAAGCAAGACATTAAATAAGGACAGTCACTTGCATGAAAGCATAATGTTTTATTTGCCACAAATATGCTAATTCTTTAATTTTCACAGTGTGCTAACTAGAAATACAACCTGAGCAAGATGCATTTACTTGTAGCTGATTATTAGGTAGCACATTGCAACTGAAATCCTAGGGTTTTGGACCCTGATTCAGTGCTTGATTAGGCCCTCACCTAATTCTGATCACATGGTAACTTTGAATTGCTTACAAACATTTAGGACTATCGTGTGTTGGCAATGTCCCTATGCCGCTCACTGTTTTTGCCTACTGGGCTTATTTATTAGCAGGCTTGTCAGAAAGTGCATCTTTCCTTCCCATTTCTGCTAAATAAATACCAAGAGGCAATGAAGAGCCAACCATTTTAGTATCTACTCCAACCTCCTGATTAACCTCCTGTTTTCTGGACTTCAGTTTAGTGGATTCAGACAATAAAAACAAAATCAAACAACTTTGAATTCCAAAAGCTCACTGCAAAACCAGGAGAGCTGCAGCAATGAGTGTGCCAGGTTGCAAAGCTTTGTCTGAAGCCCAGCAGCTTGACCCCATGCAAAGCCCACCAGCCTGAGCCCCGGGTGATACAGATACTCACAGGAATCCCTTTTCATTTAACACATCTTCTTCTCTCAAGCTTCACTTGTTCTGCTGTTACTACTGTACGATTCTTCATTTTAAAAATGCCGTTTTCTGTCACTGTGATCTCTCCGAGTACAAGCTCCCATGTGGAAGGACCACAGGCATCATCTTCAACAGGATCTAGGGAGGTTAGAAACAATTCATTCTGCCTGTTGTAGATAGGTCTAGTCAGAGCTGATCTAATTATACAGGAATTATGGGAATTGTCTCCAAGGAGGAAGGCGCCAGGCCTTGGTCCAAGAGGAATTCACCCAAGCAAGAAGGCTCAAAGATACAGACCTGGAACTGAAACACAGAATTCCTATTCAGGGGTGCACTTGCATGTGGTTAATCACACTGACTTTGCTCAGTCAGGTAAATGGAAGTGCATGCTTAAAGCTGAGTGCACACTTCAGTGCCTTTAGAAGCTGGGACAGGGCGAACGTTCCACCTCAGGTCCATCTTGGAAACCAGCAGCCTTGGGGAGTCTTCCCTTTCTTTGCAAATTATAAAAATCTCCAAAGGCTTTGAGCCGCGTGTGGTGTTTGCACCTCCTGCAGTGTTTTGCCGTGACAAAAGAGGGACAGGAAAGTTTGCCATGATGGAGTTTTATAGAGGCAAATTTACTGTCACCTCGTGGTTTTTGAGACTGTTGATTGCTTTAGTGCTGGTGTACAAAGTCAGCAAGGAGAATTTTAGGAGATAAAGAAAACTGAAAAACTATTTTAAAAAAAAGGACAACTTTTTGAATCCCCTGAAAAGTTCAAGAGAATTGTTGTTTCAGGACAAATATTCAATTTAATTCTTATCTTATCCAAACTCCAAATCTCTTTTGTCATCAGTTATTTTCCAAGGCACTGAACAAGAGAGCTCTGCACTTACATTTTAAAGGCACAGCAAAAGCACGGAGCGCTTCTGCTCGCCTCCTACAGAGATAAGCCCAGACCAGACTGCAAGCAGCTTCCAGACTTTGGGGAAGTTCAAATCCAGAACAAGTCAGTGTGAAATCCCCAAACTCTGAAAATAATGGCAATATCTAAACAGTATAAGGGACTTTTCTCGCATGTTCTCTTCACCATGTCACCTTCATACTCTTACCTACGAACGTGCTTCTCCACTTACTCCACAGACAGGATCACCAACACAAGCAGGACTAAAGCCAGTCACTTTTCCTGGCCATGTCCAACCCGTGAGGCTCATCAGTAAAAGTTTAATGTAAACTTCCCTTTGAAAAATGCACATCTATTAAGTGGAAGCTGATCAGAAGAAAGAGTCACTTTCATATGTTTTCTTGATTTAAAAAAGGTCAGAAAGATACATTTAAAGTTTGAATTAGAAATACTCAAAGTTAGATGAACTATTTAAAAAAATGCTGAAAAATATTAACTGTTCAAGTGAACAAAATTAATTAATTGGTTTGCAGAAGCATCCGGATTCTAGCTCTTCCTTCTGATTTGAAATCTCACGCATTTTCCTGGAGGAAGAAAATCATTTCTCATACCACTTTACCAATTCAGATACTGACATTATCCCTCATAATCACTTATTGAGAGCACTTCTCCCATTCTAAAGTAAATAGGTTTTTTTTCCTGCTTTTAAAACTGTTTTGTTGTTGTTTTTCTCCTCCTCTGATGAGTATTGTATATGCTAATTTTCCACCCATCTCCTCCATGGTCCAAGGAGGAAATGGATTCAGTGGACTTCACAAAGAGAAAACAAGAGAAGGAAAAGCATAACCCCCCCCCCTTCCTCTTTTTTTGAGCCCCAAGCGCAACCTACTCAACTTCATCATTTCTACAATGAGTCCTTCAAAACGTAGGAGGTGTTGTCCTTACGCAGACACCAAAAGTAGATCAAGGACCCTTAGACACTCCAGCGGACACATGGGACTTTGTGGCACAACTATGCACCTCCAGCTTTCCATAGGGACCTCAGAATGACAAGCCAGGCAGATTTTTGGATGATGTGGGACTTGGAACAAAACATCAGCCATGGCAGTGGAGGTAGGTCCAGCAGCACCACCAGGCTTAATACTCAGCAGGACACCGTATGCCATAGAGCATACATGAGGGAAATAAAAGAAACTAAAAGGAAGAAACTGCTTCAGACAGCATATTCACCAGCAGAAAATCAGCTGCTCAGCAATGGGCTCTGGTTTATTTGTGAGAGCCGGGCAGCCCAGGGAGATTTAATCGCAATACTATGAGCAAGGCATAAGCACAGGCGCCTCCAGCACAGGCACTTTCAGCTGTGCTTTAATATAGGGCAAGGGAAGGAGGAAGGAAACAAATGCAATAGGAAAGAGTGGAGAAGCAGAACAAGACGGCGGCATGGTGACAGGAAACAATTTATAACTTACTCAAGAGCCTTTTCCAAGTCATCTGTTCCGCGGTGCAAACAGCCGTGGAGGTTTGTTCAGCTGTATTGTACACAGACTCACAAGCACACACATATTCAAAGCTGTTTGTAACCACCTCTCTCATCCTGAGCTGTGCGATAGTTTCATCGAGCCACATCTGCTCTGAGCTGTTGCTGTGCTTAGTGCTGAAAGAAAAATTCAGATTACTATGACCAGCTGAAAGGAGAAACTCACAGTTCCATGGAAACTTCTCTAACAATAAATGAATGTGAGCTGTAATTCGTGACTTTTTGTGCAATATGCTAAAGTCAGAAATAATAATGCAAAAGAACATTCCTAAGATACCTTTTCAACATCATCTGTTCTCTGCCAGCTTGTGAGAAAGAGACTGGTGCTTCAGCTCAATAAACCCTGGCCACCAGAACCCTGGAGAGGTGAATCCCAGTGCTGTCCTCCCTCGGGTCATGGGACTTGTTTGTTCACGTGTCCCCTTGGATCTCATTAGCCGTGATGGTTTGTGTAGGGACAGGAAGACTCTCAGAAGCCTTGCAAGACCCACTAACTACCCTCGGCATCCCTTAGCCAGTGCTTTGGGCTGGGTCACATTCTGCATCTGCAAAAACATTTGCTGCTGCTCCCAGATCCACCTGCAAACAGGGTTTGCCTGATGGCAGCGCCAGTCCCTGCCACTCCTCTGCATTCAGAGCGATTTCCTGCTCAGGTTATTAACTAGCTGTACTTCACCCATACAGAAACTGAGAGCACCAAGTTAAGCAGAAAAACTCAAAGGAAAAAGTCTTCCCTCCCAGTGAAGCTGCACAAGAACGACTTGTTAAATTTACACCCACAAACCACAGGATAATTACCCAGGCCGCCTGTTTGCACAGTAATTACAATGAAATGGTTTAAGGAGGAGGAAAAGAGCCTTGCGGATCAGTGCGGTTGGTTTTCTAGTCGCCTCCCTTTTGCTCTCCTTCTCCTTTCTCTGCAGCAGAGGGGGCCCACCCGCCTCGTGGCTCCCCTTGGCCATGGCCCTGGGGACCTGCACCAGCTCCATGTGCTGTCAGGATGCTCAGGATGGGCTGTGAGTGGCCCCGTGCCCCATCCCTGACACGTGCACTGGGGCCGCATCAGCAGGTGTCACCACACAGGCAGCAAAGGGGCCTTCAGGTGTCCAAACAGTGCCATGGGCAGAGCCACCACGAGCGTGGCAGGCAGCAAGCTCCTGAAATGCAATCCAAGCAGAGCATGAGCAACCATCGCCTTTCTCAGTTCTAATTAAATCCATCAGCAAAGCACAACGCGAGGAAGAACCGTTTGACACGAAGTGACAGAACAACTATTTATAGCTCACATTAGCTCGCTGCACACGCTGCACGAGATGCCTCCATGCTACAGCTCCTTCCAGAGGCTGCGCCGGGAGAGAGGGCGTCTCCTCCACTTCCTCCCAAACAGCCCCAAATACCCAGGACAGACATCCACCTCTTCGTGGCCATCTCCAGAAAATTTAATGCATTCCTCAGACCCACACGCTTCGCCAGAATAAACCTTCATTAGCTTTCTAGTCCCTCCCGCCTGCACGAGAGGAAGCCCATTGATTCCCTAAGTGGATGGAGAAGTGCCATGCTGGCTCAGCTGGTACCGAGGAGGTGGGACCGTCCCCACCGTCCCTGGTGGCAGGCGTGGAGCTTCAAAGCCTGCAGGTGACCACGCTGGGCTGCTCACATGCCTCGCTTCAAACACCAGTGCAAAATCCCAGCTTGAGGCATTAAAATTTAATTATCAGGGACAGCTGGATCCAGGCAAAGGTCTGACTGAGGACCTGGAGAAAAAAAACTTCATTCAGCAGCAAGCTGTCCAGAGCTGAGGAAATGGACTCAAGCCAAATTTTATTCATACATCTTAAGGTCTCACAGATTTTGCTTGAGCAGGCTTGGTCAGCCAAGCAGCCAAATGCAGGCTTGCAGCCTGCAGCGCAAACCCCTGGCAGAGTCGCTTTGCCTGTCTCCATGCTTTTTTGGGAGGGAGCTGAGTCCTACCACTTGGGTGACCCTCATTTTAGGGGACGTGTGGCAGTGAGACAGGAGGACAAGGACTCCTGTGTGCACACCCTGGTTCAGGTACCTGCCAGCATCTCTGCTGGAGCATCCTCCGGCCCATGACCACAGCTTAGAGTGAACGTGCAGGTGACAGATTTCATATTTTTGGTTGGAAATGAATTTCAGTCTCACACAAATAATTGTGTTTGTTTTCCCTACAGGTTCCAATTAGCAATAGCTAGCTGTTGAAAAAGCCAATTGCTCATCAAATTTGCGTTTCCTCTCATTTTCAATGCCAAAAGTTGTAGTTTTTTCTCCTGGACCAGTGGTGCTAACTTAAATACCTGGGCATCAGCTACATTCCAGTTTTCAGTGAATGAGATCAAAACTGAGGGGAGCAGCTATCCTCATACACACAAACAGCAGTTTGCAAACTGCATTTTGTTCGCAGTGAAGGAAAGACAGACCAGTTTTGAAACTGAGTCTGCAACACGAGCTCAATCTTCTCCTTTACCCCAGCAAATCTAGAGCTGTTTTAAGGGCAGGTGGTGGTTTTTTGTTGTTGTTGTTTTGTTTAGTTTAGTTTTGTTTTTTAAAGCACAAGCACCTCTTTCAGGGTAAAGCGGTGGGGGTGCCGTGCCATGGCAGAGGCAGGCGGGACACCCAGGGGTGCAGTCGGTGCCTGCGGCTCCCCAGCGCATCCCCCAGCCCGGCAGCTCTCGGAAGGAGCTTTTGGGGTGTCATTCCTCGGTGGCGTGCGCGGGGCTCTGTCCCCCCCTGGTGACCGGCTCACGGAAGGACAGAGCGGGAGGAGCCGCTCCGAAAAGCGCAGCCCGGCTCACGGGGATGCCGCGGCTCCCCCCCTGCCTGGGCTGGGGTCGTGCTGAAGCAAGACAGGCAGAGAGACATGAGCACAGCATGGCTAAAGATAAGAAAAAGCTCAATTAAAAAATCTCTGGTTAAAAAAAAAAAAAAGTGCTCAATGCAATGTAACCTCCTCGGAGCAAGGTCCGTGCCGAGGCTGGCTTTCCCCTTTCTCCAGTGGGAGTCTAAGCAGAGACGATGCTCTGGGTCAGGTTGTGCTCTGCTTCTCCAGGAAATGCATTGCAAGTGTGTTTGGAAAGGTTTTGAAGAGCAAGATGCCACTCACCAGCCTCTGGGAGAAGTTATTGCTGCTCCCCTGAAGGCCACATCTGAAGGATTTGCTTTACCCCGCTTCTGGCTTGAGTTAAAGAAAGGCAGGGTAGTTCTCACTGAAAGCAAACACCATCCTCAGAGAAAGGTAAAAACAGTTTTCCATTCAAAAAAGTTTGTATAATTTTTTTTTTTCCCCTAGTTCAACTTTTCATCTATACAAAGCACACTGGAGATGTGAGCATTTGGTAGAGGAATATTTACCGAGGGGGCTCCTAGTCTATGATTCAACTAGAAAAAAATACCATTCCACCTTCTGCTGAGAGTGAGAAAAATGAGTATATATTTTTAAAAACCACATCGTTCCTACATATTCATTAGGAATCCGCCTAAATGTTCTCCAAACTGTTTTCATTCTAATAAGGAAACAAATAGGTTTCAAATTTTTAGCTTTTTAGTGTATTAATTAAAAGTGAGCCGAAAAGCTCCACCTAGGTAATCATTTTAAAAATCTTCTGCTGTACATTCAACTTCAGGCCTAAAAACCTCTGGAAATTTAACAGCAAAAATAACCTTCTTGGTTATTTCAAACAAAAAGAGGCAATCAATAACTACAACATATATAATATTATATATATATATATATTTTTGCCATCTTGGGGGAAATATTAAGAAACATGTATTAGTGGATTTGGTTAAAACTATTTGCAGAAATGCCCTCGGGCTCATCAGAGCCCTGTCACTCATGGGCAAAGCTTCTCACACTAAAAAACAGCCTTTAGTGAGCAGGTACTTTCATGTGTATGCTATTTCGTTTTCTGAAGCAAACTCAAAGACATTTAAAAATGCATTTTGGAGATAAGTGGAACATTTTCCTAAATGCTTTTGCATTCTCTGAAATCCCTGGTATTCAGGGGTTTAGCTGTATCAATGCAGAGAATAAGGCAGGGAAGTTAAAGGCCAAACAGAAGACCCTGTTGCAACTGAAGCAATCACTGGAGCTTTTGCCCTAATCTCCAGCAGAGCCAAGATTTCACACAATTTACATAATTTCTGTGGTATTAAAAGACCTTTAAGAAAGCCTGAGAGCTCAACTGCTCCTCTGACATCCACAGCACCACACAGAGAATGTTTTGCTGTTTTTTTCACAGGTGGAAGAAATGCTTGTACCTGGTTTGGGTATCACTTTTATGTGGGGTAAATGCTCACATTGGTGCTAATGCTAATTGCTTTGTCGACATCATTATCCTGCCTTTAAAGCTGTCATTTCAAAGTTTATAAACCTTACAAGGCTCTTGAAATCACTTCTTTTAATGGGAACCTGCAAGAGAGGTCTGCTGTATACTTCTCTAGGTCTAGGAGAAAAGCTCTGTACCTTCTCAGGAAGCCTGTCCCACGGCTCCAGAGCTTACTGAACGAGAGGCTTTTGTTTGTTTTTCACATTTGCCCTGGATTTGCTCCAGGCTCTGCTCCAGTCATGCATCCCAGCAGGCTCTCGGACATGTTTGCAGCAGCATCTCAGGCTGATGCAGTCTCTGCCTATGACCAAGTCAGATGTCACCACTCCGACCCTCTTCTAAATTAGTTCACTTAAGCCTACTAATGCTACGGGAACCATCAAAGCAAAGCCGGCTGAATCTCCAACAACTGCAGCTTCTGAACTAACTGAAACAGCTCTGGCCAGAAAAGGCTTGGAGACCTTCTCCATCCCCAGGCAACAAACTGCTCCTCCAGGTAGATCTGCTCTGGCATCACGAGATGTAAGGATGAAGAGGTTTTGCAAGGACCCGTGCATTCCCAGCCCGTGTCTGCTGGCTAGCAATAAGGAGATGCTGGATTAGCTCCATCCATCCCCCGGGAATGGTAGGAAACTGCATTTCCCCATCTCTACACTTTTTTCCCCACTTTCTCTGTTTATAGCTGTGCCTGTTTGCTTCATGAGTCGTCTGGTGGTGTCCTCTAGTGGTTCCTACCCGTACAAGAAACACCAGCTTCCTTGGCTAATTTATGTCAGCTGCATTGTAAAAAGCATCTGGGGGAAGGAAAACCACAAACTTAAGACACAACTCAAAGGAGCAGAAAAATACAACATTTTTCTCCTTTATGTGCTTACAAGTTACAGCAAAATTCAGTCCTCCCTAATATTAAGGAAGTTTTACAAAAGATAACAAACAGCAGCACAATTTAATACTTTTGAAGTGGTGGCTTTCTATAAATATAGAAAAAAAATCATAAATGGCCAGTAGAACTATTAATTAAAATGTGAAAGTAGATAAATAATGAATAGCAGTGTCATGTATTCATTAAGATTCTACAAATGAAAAATCTCTCTCCCAGTTATTCCTTTGATGAATCTAGCCCAAATATACTTGAACTGCAACATAAAAAATTCAGGATGCTCGTATTTCATTCTGTCAGCCATTCTCTGATCCCCAAATCTCAAAGCCAAGAGCTGCAAATGTGTAATCACAGCGTTGATACTGACCTCTTTCTCCAGCCTTAGAGAAGTCGTTTAGTCTGCCATGACCTTAAGACAAGAATCTCTCTAATAAACCCTTGTGAGGTCATTCATAATTTTTGAAGTTGAGACACTTGCAAGGAGAGCAATTAGCTAGCTGGGGGTCCAGATTTTTCTTTGGGACAAAAACCTCAGTGTTTGGTCCAAGGACTCCTGAGAGCTGAAAGTGTGTCTGGTTTATTCATCTTAGGAAGACAAGAAGTTCCACATCTCCTGTTCACTCTGGCTGTTAGCTTTGTGGAGAACCTACGGACTTAACTGAAAATCTGCAGGTAGAAATCCATACCGTTCCCCCATCCTGACTCTTTGCAAGCACGTTTGTTCCTTACCCTGTTTTCACTTGAGATACAGAGACACTAGGTAGAGTCAGACTGGCCATGCTGCTGGCCTCTGCCTCACCAGCAAGCTCAGCCATACCATAGCAATCCACCACTGCCTGCAACTGGGGAGCCCGGTTCTTCCTTACCTTCATAACCACGGACGGCACGGAGCGCTTCCAGTTTATAGGCAACTTCCTTACATTTTAAAAGTTCGGTGATGGGGAAGGAATACAGCAAATAATTCAAGTTTCAGAAACCATGGGCAGATCCCACCGTAGCAAGAGGGACTGAGACATGCAACGAGGAGCGAAGCTCCAGGGAAGTGGTGCCTTGGGCAGCCATGGAGGAGAAAGCTTCTCCATTTATTTACAGCACTACCCGCAGTGGTACAGCTTCCCCATAGCCATCCCAACAGCGTAATTTTTCTTCTCTTCTTATGAAATTGCCGTTGCTTATTTATACAACAGCTCTTCTATTGCAATTACTGACAAAACTTCCAGTGCATGCCATCATTCAGGAGCATGTTATGATACCGACACCTACAGAACCTGCTGGAGACCAGTGGCTTCATACTGAGAATGTGAGAATGGCAGTGATGTGCAGCTCTTGTCACATCACTATCATCCTCAGCAGGATTTGATTTGCAGGCCCTAAACATCAAGGTCTGTGACTTTTATTTTTCTTTTTTTTTTTTTTTTTTAAAAAACATCTCTCTGGCTCACAGGAATAACCACTGGGGCAGGGAACAGGAGCAGTTCTCTAGCCATGTACTCTCAGCACAGTACCATTGCTGTACCGGAAGCATGTGGGAGTAAGGAGGATGCACAGCATTGCTGGCAGGAGAGGAAAAAGAGGTCTACAGTCCCATATCTCCCAGGTATGTCTGCACTTGTGCAAGGCAGATTAAAGAGAGGAAAGAACGGGTCCATTTGCTGCATTATAAAAATATATTTAAAATAAATCCACAGAGGTATACATGAATAACACAGTAACGTTGCTTCTTTGCTAAAACATCTTCCAGAAGCACCTAAGCCCCTTTTGAAGAACCAGAACCCAGTGTGTCACTGAAGTCCAAGGACAGCCTTGGGCCCTAAGTCACCTCAGCACTTAAAAAAAAAAAATTAAAAAATCCCCCTAAACATCTGCCATGTCACTAGCCTACAACACACGTAGCTACAACGCACCACGACTTCCTCACGGAAACTCGGCAGGGATCGTCATCGCAGGCTGGTCCTCCTCCCACCCACTGGTGGCTTCAAGCCATGATGCAGAAGAGAGCAGGAGGGCAAGTGGGCACCGGAGCCTCCTGCCACTTCCAGAGGATTTCTCAGCCCAGCAATTTTTTGCTCTCTCAGAAAACATTTTCACTAAACATTAAAATAAGGTTCCTGAAGTGTACCAGCAGTTGTTAATAAAAGACATGCTTTCCCCTGGGGTTTGTCAGCTCTGCACTTCAAAGCTCATTTTACACACAGACCAACGCTGTATTTTAAAAAGTGAATGTTAACATGAGCTCTTTAGTCAGCGGAATAAAAGTATCGGGAGCCCCCTCTCCTTCCCATCAAATTAAAAAAAAAAAAACCAGCAGGTTTAGATGGGCTTAACATTGCAGTTGTTTTTCTGACACATCTTCACTCCTTTGCTTTGCTCCCTGGTCTCATGCTGCCCCACTGCCATCACCCCCTCACTCTCCCAGCTCCAAAATCCCCCAGCTGCTGGTTTGTGGTTGTGCCTGCACCTTCGCAGACAGCCCAGAGCACTTCAGCATAGGCAACAAACTCAGGCACACACCGAACGCCTTGGGCTGAGACATCCCCAACACACCACAAAGCTGCCGGGGCATTTCGTTCAAGCAGAGGACAGCTGATATTTGCTGGCAGCAAGAACAAAGAGCGTGGCTGGGCAGTCTTGCCACCTCCAAGTACTGTTCCTCCCAGCTAAAAGGGAAGATTAAGGGCTAACCAAAGAGTATACCAGCATCCTGGTTCCGAAACAGAGACATCAGTAGACATCGGGAGGGGGAGGCAGGAGCATACCCACTCCAGTGTAAATAAAAAAAAATCCCAAACTTTGCAGATGCGGTTTTCTTCCATAACTGCAAAATGGGAAACAAGGCCAGCTGACAGATCAATGAAGTGACTACCTCATTTATTTATTTTTTCTGTTAAACAAAGGTTGATGCTTATTCGGACAATCTCAGACAGACTTGTTGGAGCTGGAGGCTGCAGCCCAGACAGGCAAAGGGCTGGAGACACCCACTTCCTTTTGTGACATTATCTCATTCCCTTGTTTGGGTTTCTCTGCAGAGGCCTTCACCTCGCTCTTTTCTTCACCACCAGCTGTCCAGCTGCTCCTGTTCACAGCAGGTACAAAAGACAACAAGTACCTACCATCCCAGTGCAGCTATGGTGGCCCAGAACCACCTCAAACCCTCTGTGCTGGGCTTTCAGGCCTATAGGAGCTCCTGGATGGCCTGCATCCAGCAACACAGCGCAGCCCTGGCCAGAAAGAAACTGCTTTCTCTTTTCTCTCAGCCTCTTTTTAACAGTGCTCTGTTAAAGAGCCCAAGTCCCCACAGACACGGGCTTTGAGCTCTAGGCTGAAGCTCAGCATTAGCACTACACTGTGCTGGCACGGCTAATTTCACCTTCACGCTTCCTTGCCAGGACTTTTTGGAGGCTGCTGCCTGCTCACACTCCCACCAACACCAAGAGCACCTCCACAGAGATTTTCTACTGCAAGAAGACACTGGTCCCAGCAAGCCGCTGCATGAGGACCCAGCTCTCAGCTTCCCCATCCCTGGTGGTGGAGAGGTGCTTGTGGCCCAGCGGGTCGCAGCCAGGGTGAAGACACCTGGATTTAAGGGCTACAGCACTGCCAGCAGCAGCCCAATTCAAGCAAAACTGGCTGACTATGCACATGAATGAGCCAAGCTGCTTCCCCAACCAGAGGAGAAAGTCCTCCCAGCATTAATTCAGAACCTATAAATCAGGCACTGCCTACAGATAGGATAAGCTATAGGACAGATGTAGGGTCTGAAGCAAAGAGCAACTCAAAGCCATGACACCAAAACAGAATTAAAACAAAAATATTACTTTGAATTGTTTGGACAGTTAATTACAATGATATATATGTATATTAAGCTTATATTTATTGTAATTACAGAATAATTTAATATTATCATGCAGTTGATAGAAATTGTATAAAGAAATGAGAATGATTTAAAATTATTTTAAGTGCTTTGACTGTGAGAAATATTTTCTAAGATATATTGAAAGAGTCTAAATCTAATTATAACACTAAGTTGCAGAAAGATCTGTTTTGGCTAATGTTTTTTTCTAACAATTAGAAACTGGTTGATGATACAATTACACTCTTATGTATAAGGTCTTTGCCACTGAGATAATTTTTATTGAGTAATAATCAGAAAACATGATACGTGGGAAGTAATTATGTTTTTCTGTCACTTTCTGCAGACACGTTTTGTAGCTTGAGTGCAGGTCTCTGCACCACAAAAAAGAAAAAAGGTAGGTAAAGGCAGGGGAGGGGGGAGGAGAAGAGTCAAGACAAGCAATTAACGTGCAGTGATTCCCCTCAGAAAGGATTATCCCAGTCTCTGTCAGAGGAGTGCGCAGTTAAGGTTAATTTCAGATGGAAGAATCGTCTCACACATGAGAGTAAGAAGATTAAAAGTCAAAAGACACAATAAAAATTCTTCATCACACTTTGTTTTCAAAATCTCATGATTTAAAGATTACGATTCAGTGGGGGGTTCTTCCCTCCCCCCCCCTTCATTTCCTGAGATGGCAGCACTGTAGCTTCAGAGCTGCAATCAAAGTCTCCTTGAAAAAGATGGCTTTTAGACAAGGGCCATGGCCAAGGTCCCTCATTCAAGCACCCAAGAACCTGCCCTGGTTCAACCTTGGTCTTGCAGGAATCGTGCTGATCTCACAAGCCAGCCAACCCCACGGGCCTGGAACAACAAAGGCAGAGGTGGCATTGGCATCAAGGTCCAAAGGAAGCAACTATCCAAGTCACCTGGAAGCTGGTGTTCCTTCCAAGAGCTGCCAGGTTGCACCAGTCCTGCCTTCTCCTCTTTTTTCTTCTGCTTTTCCATTTGAACCAGACTTCCAGCAAATCCGGCAGACCAGGATGTCCAGCCTGTCCAAATGCCAGTCATCTTTGAAAAGGAACTTTTAGATAATTGAGAACAGCTAGAATTTGAATAGTTAAGATGTCAGTGGATTAGGAAATAACAGATGAAAAACAAAAGACCGCACTATCACTCACCAATAATAAATGTTTCTCTCTAGAAAATGAAAATCTTATGCAAAGAAGCATTCATTATCATCCATCATGGGTGCTTCTGCAGAGTCAGTCTTTACTGTACCCCGAGATGGCACAATCCCAGAAACGCAGCAGTCTATCACTGGTACTGAAATGAGCAAGTTCTCCTTAAATCTTTAACCCACATTGACTTCCCTTGCTCATTTTCAGCAACTGCATCTCCACTGAATTCTCTGACATTATTGTTGTTGACTTCCATCAACAGGAGCACGCTTAGGGTGAGGACTGGGAACTGCACAGCCAAAGGCTGGGATCTTCAAGGGAACGAGAGTCTCAGGTCTATTTTACTGAAAGATGAAGAGAAGTACAATAACATACTTAAGCAGCTGTTTAAATACTGAAGCTCAAGAGGTGCCATCAGCTTCGGTGGTGAAGGCCAAAAACCAACACCTGTCTCCTTTCCAGAACTGCGTTTAGGCTTGCAGCCACGGGGATCTCATAAGCATCACCACACCACGGGTGCAGGCAGCGCTCCCTTCAGCGATCATCACCTGAGGGCCACAGAGCCTCTGCAGCAGGTCTGGCTCTTCAGGAGTGTGTCAGACTCCAGGGTCACATGCTGCAGAGCCTGCACAATGCCTGCATGCTCCATCAGAGCATCTCTTGGCAGTTCCAAATTGTTAAATAAGAACATTGCTCATATTTTTGCAGGTGTGGTATTGGGCACGTCTTGCATCAACTAATGCAAGTATCCCTGCTCTGCAATTCATGTGGAAGCAGTAGCTACCAATTTCAGTCACAATGCAATTTATGGGTCTAAAGATTTTTTTGATGGGTTATTCTAGTTCTAGAATTGTAGTACTCAAGGAAAAAAACACTTTGCTTCACACACACAAAACCCAGCATTTTAAAATTAATTTTTAAGCAATATATCCATATTTTCAGGTCATAATCTACTCATCTTTAGAAATAGGCAGATGTTGTTACCATGGTCATTGGCCAACACAGAGCCTGGTAAAGCTGGGTGGAAGAGGACTAACTAAACAGGCTGACACTTATGCCATGCAGCAATCATTTGCTTTCCCTCCATGCTTAGCAAAAAGATGTGACCAGCCAAGAAAAGATAGGGAATTTGCGTAGTGAGCTCCCAGATCAGCTGAGTAACTCAGTGGAAGCATCAAGAAAATTTTCAAAAACTGTGCTGACAGAAGTGCCTGGAGGCATAAGGCAGGCCTGGACTACCTGGTACAAATTTACAAGGAAACATTGAACCGTGAGAAAAATAAGGCAGAGGACAGCCAGCATGAGCACAGGGACAAGTGGAAGCATAGGGCTACAGGGGGAGGGCCTGGAAGCAAAGCAAAGATGAAGAGCAGAGAGAATCAGAAGGAAGTGAAAAGTGCAAAACAAAATGTTCGGCGCAATAAAATGAAGTGACCTAGCTTTGTTTTTTAAGGGGCAGCAGTGTAAACTGAAAGCAGGCGTACTGACACCACAGCAGTTTGGAAGTGTGAAACTGATGTTGGTGGGATCAGCCTCAGGATCTGTTTGAAGGTAGCACCCGCACCCCGGCTGTGTGCCTTTTAAGTCAGTGCAATGCAGCTCAAGTAATACCAGCAACTAAATCCCAGCAGTTTCCCATACTGACTCCAGGGAATACTGCAGTGCAGAGAGCAGGCTGCAAGCAGTCAGGGGCCAGGGCAGCCTCCCTGATGGAGACACTGACTAGCAAGATTGAGGCACAGGTGAAAGCTTGAGATCCTGGGATTAATCAGGTGTGGCCTCCAAAGCAACCGCTACTTACAGATGGAAAATCAGAATCACAGCAACATTTCAGCTACTCATCCCCACAGTAGTGTTTAGGGTTAGTTGGCATTTTTCTACCTTCAGATATTTGTTAAGATGTCCTCTGTTTTCTTGTGTGAGGTTTTCTTTGTTAGTGAATCCAATCAAATACTCTCTGATTTTTCAAATACGACAAAACCCCAGAGGCTACACAGAGAATGAGATGTTCCAAAGAACACTTGATATAAAGTATAAGAGTGACCTGAACAGCAACTGGAAGTGCTGGCAGCTACAAAACACTTCCAGGCAAAGAAGTGATGAGTCAGGCTGTTTAAATGACTCCAATCTTATCTGAATGAAGGTTGGAAGAAGAGTTAGGAGAACTTATTTTAACAAATTGGAACAGATTGCTGAGGGATGCGGTAGGTTTTCCATCACTTTATCTCTTTCAAAGAAGATTGAATTTTATATAGACCTACACATTTTCATTCCAGGTCAACCAGAAGTTACTGGGATAGATACATCACTGAATGAAATTCGATGACTTCTGTTATATAAGATATTAGTCCAGGTTATAACAATCTCTGCTTCTCCTAAAAACCTATGAACTAATAACTTCATTTGGAGTAGAAAAAACCTGCCTTCTAATAATTATAACAGCAATTCTTCCTATGAATCTATTGGGACCCGAGATAAAAGTCATAGTTTTTATGTATATTAAATAATAATTTGCTGCCACTGAAGTTTAGATCGTATTTGATCATGACCATACATATATTACAGTATGTTATCACCACTTAAAAAAAGCCACACTTAGTATCTGAAAAAGATTACAAGCCAAACAAGAATGTAAAAGCTCCCATGTTGCTGGGAAAATGCATTACAATGAGTTCCTACAAAAAGTAATGCCTATTTTAAGTGGAGGAAAAAAAGATTTTTCTGTAACCTTTGAGAGCATTTTCCTAACCCAGAACTAGATGCCAGTTCTAGAGACCGAGGAAGTTCTAAGACGCCTCTCATGTTTGCCAACTTTCAAGTTTTTATACCGAGATTTTTAAGTTTCATTGTATTTTTCCTTAAGAATCTTGCATCTCTGGATGGCTCCAGTTTTGGCACCCAGCTCTACAGCTGTGCACAACCACTAGAGTAGCATGCAGGTCACCATGAATCCAACAGTTCAAGAACACATAAAATTTAACACACCCAAGCAATATGATGGCAGGTGCCATAAATATAAAATTAACTACAGGAGATCTCCATCATTAAACAGGGATCAGGGAACAAGCAGAAAAGCTGGCTCTGGATCAGGAAGCTGTCACAGTAATTGAGATAATTAGCGAACTGTGGTGTTGACCAGTTTTCTGACTCACGTGAACGTCCTGTGCATGAGTTAATGTGACACGTTGGCTGTGGGTGGCAGAGCCACCCCCTGCCTCACACCAACACTCGGGTTTCGGCAAGTATACAGCACTCAGTGGCTACAGTTTCCTTGCAGAAAATCTCAGGCTGCCGTGAAGATACCAGAGCACATCATCATATTTTATAAAAAGAAAATCTACACATTTAAACTTCCCCTGTGCTCCCAGTGTTTGAAAACCTGGCTATAGAGCCTGCCATTGGGGAGTTAACAGGTGAGGCACGTTCAAGAAACTGGCATTTCTCTTGCTGCCTGACCAGTTCAAAATCTGAATCATTTGAAAAAACCCAGCCCCGTATTTCGTTAGATAATGAAAGTCCAGCTCTCCAGAAGGACCATGCAGCCGCAGTGCTGAGTGGGCTGCAAAAAGACAAAAGCTTCATTGTCTGCAGTGCTGGGAATGGCACATCTTGACCCGACCGGGAGCTGCACGAAGCGACAGGACTGAGGATGAAAGCATTAGGCTGGGAGACAGAGGTCACAGAGTGGCTGATACGATACAAAAAAACGTGACTTGCCTGAAAACAGATGTATACTGAGGCTGGGATCCACAAGGCAGGAAACAGTAAGAAACCTTAAAGAAACATCAGGCAAACAGTATGAGAGACGGCTGCAAGCAGGTGGATTTTAGCCTCTGCCTCTGAGAGATGAAGGATGTTTAGAAGAGAACACAGTACTCACATCATGCAATAAAGGGAAAAGTTAGGTGTATTACCCAGGAAAGACTTGTTTCCCATGTCTCCAGCCAAGTTATGGAGCAGCCATGAGGAACATTTTTGCTGTGCCCTGCAGCCTATTAGATTTCTCTTCCAAAGGCAACCTAACCAAATAATGCTTTTCCATAATGGAGGGGGAAAAAGTAAATAAATCAATATATATATATTTAACAAAATTGTAAATCAGGAAGTTTAGTTAAAATATTATGCTTGGGAGTTTAACTACTAAAGCAAGGAGGATCTTTTAAAAGTCTCAGAAAGCCACAACTGGCCCAAGGAGCTCCTACATCACAAGCCAGTTCCCCAGGCTCCTGGCAAGGAGATCTCTAAAACTTCCTGACTCCCAGACCATGCAAGAGCCTACGTCTTCTCCATTTGCTGTGTTACAAATTGGCCTCTGAAGAGGACAGTATGCTTTCTTGACGCATTATCTTTCGTTCCTGGAATGGCAGTTTCTGTGCCATGTTTTCCACGTGTCTTCATCCTGTGGGCCATATCTTTAGGACATGAGTTCAGAATCATCCCACGAAAAGCAAAATCGTATCAGTGGAAAGCAGATGCAAGTGAAAGTAGAGAGAAATACACTGCTGTCATCTCCTGACACCATAGAAAGGATTTTATCAGACTAAAGAAAAGCAATATCATCCCTAACAGTCTACGTCACCTTTAACTCTATCACAGCACCACCTGTCCACCTCACAGCACCCAGAGGAACAGTGCTGTTACTGTCCTCACCTTTAAAGGGGCTGAAAGAACTTGCCAAGGCTCACCCAGAAATCCCAGGGAGGAACAGGAGAAGCAGCCCCAGGTCTTCCATGCCAGGGAAATCCTACAAGGAATGGCTCTCCCTGCCCCCTTGGTGCTGCGTGCTGCTGTCCCACACCGGAAAATCATTCCCTGCCTCATGCTGCCTTCCCAGTTTTATGTGTATAAAATATATTGCATATGTAATTCATTTTTGAAATGTATTCATATACACACATAGAAAGTAAGAAGTATGCATAAATGAAATAATCACATTGTTCTGAAATTTTGAAAATTCTCTCTTGCCGTGGCCAAACTCAGCATTTGAGTGGCAAACCCCCGGCAGCAGTGGGTCCCTTCCACCTGTATGGATGCCACTGGGCACAGCTGTTCTCACTCCAGAAAATGCAACATGACATTAGGAAGATGGGAAAAGCCGCTGGTAGGAAGAGAGGAATGGCTGCTTCAGTCCCGCTAACCAGGAATGCTCCTTTCTGTCTGCAGGAGACTTCTGAAAACAGCCCCTACATCTGTAACAGCTGTAAGCGCTGCGCCTATCCCTTTCTCTCCCTGACAAAGGAGAGTCGCAGGAGGTATTCCCCAGCCAGCCAGAAAGCAGGTTGAGGAGATCATCTGCAACCCCCGTGGGAGGGAAACTGAGACGTGCACCAGGCATAGCAGAGATGGAGCTAAACCCAGCCAGGAGACCCAGCCAGTTTCTCAGCATCCATCCTTCTCTGGCAGTCTCAGTGCTGGGAAGGGGACACAAGGCAGCGTCAACGCTTTACTCCCAGGAATGAATAGGTCGGCACAGGGCCGGGGTTCCCGTGACGCTTGCTTCTCTACGCCCTGGCTACACGAGCACAAGCACCAACATTGAGACAAGGACCAAAGTCCCTTTGTGTTTCCCATGATCATGTCTGCAGCACAAAGTGCACTGACACATGGCTCCTGGGGATTATCCAGCACGGAAAATACACTCCTTGTTAGCCTTGCTGAACTGATGTACCAGGTGCTTTCACTACACGTGAGCACAGAGCTGCTCTGCTCCACCTTGAATGATGCCCAGGATGAGGCACTGCAGGAAAAGCATTACACCGCTGCATGTCTAAATGGCAGTCCCAGATGTGAGAACAGATGCCAGCACCGAGCACTGAGCAATCACAGTACAAGCCGACAGTGATGCTGCACCCACCAGCACCATAGATCTGCAGACAGAATTTACTCTAACACACACACACACAGACAAAAAACAGCCACTAAAGAAAAAGAAGCCATTGAAGCTGCTGCATTTGTGGTGTATTTTACAACACTCATGGAGAAAGAGGAGAGATAATAAATCTGGGAGCTAGTAGCCACAGCAACAAATTGCATTTCTCCTCTGGATGGCTTTCCCCCCACAATCAACAGCAATTACTGGGCACCTCAGGGTAATATAGCAAAGTTTATGTTGCTTCTATGGCAAAGTTCTTTTCACAAAGCTAATTTATTTCACATCTGCAAGGTGCTGATTCATTACAGAGCATTACTGGGGGTCTGATCATGACAACCAGTGAAAACACAAAGAGAAAAGCCCTGGATAGAGCTTGTCTTACTCTGCTGCTCTATTTTCTGATACCAATTAAGAGCCCAGCACACTGGGCTTGGAAGAGGGCTGCCTTCCCTGACTCTTAGGAACAAGGCAAAGGAAGCAAAGATAAAGTGTTTGCAGAAAGCAGCTGGGGGTGAAAGGAAATGGAGCCCTGCATCTGGCAACATCAGCCTCGATAGGGGCTGTGGCCATCTATGTGCTGCATGAAAAAGCAATAAAGAAGGAATGGCTTTGCTTCCTTCTGCTTTTCAAGGGCTGCCTCCAAACCACTTCAAATTCTCTCTGCATTGCTGTAGTGCCACAGGTCTAATGAGGGGCTAGGAATTTGGTTTCAAGGCTAGGCTCTTACTTTCCGTAGCTTTTATGTTTCCACAGTTTTTATCCAGAAGGGTTTCATAAAAAAAGATACGACTGATCTGCTTTCAAGACATCAGCATGAATATATGACAGATCACCCACCTCCAAGCATTAGAAGCCACATTCAGCAACAAACTCAGTGCAAGACATTTGGCACAGCCACTGAAGCACCTTGTTGTGCACTTTGCAAAGGGCTTTAAAGCAGAAGCGAATGGAGAAAGACAAAGCAAGGACTAAAAACACGCACAAGGCAGACCCTCCCAGCCCCAAGGGGACCCTGGAGCCATCTCCACCCGCTGTCACTGCTGAATTTTAAGCACAGTTGCTCTTTCTACCTTTCAGGCCCTCGAGGTTTTCTGTTTCCAAGAACAGCACACTGCGTTCAGGTGCACTCATCCAGCCGGCAGGCAAAGCAGTGAGAAAGCTGCTGCCCAAAAAACAAGATTTGTTGGCTCAAAGTCACTCCAAGACAGCACAGCTTCCAGCACACTCCTGGCAGGCTGGGTCAGTGCTGCAGGTAAGGCTCTGCCTGCCCGAAAGAGAAGGGAGAGGTGGCAAAAAGAGTCATCTCCACACCATGGATACTTATTAAATTTGACAAAAGGTATTTGTCGAGTTTTATTTTGCAGGGAAGCTGAGAGTTCATCAGTGTGAAACAGGAAATCATTTCCATGCAGGATGAAGAGCATTGTGCTCGTGTTCAACAGCAGCCATGTCCTGCCCGTAACCGTACAGAGTGCATGAGACATGCAGTATCTGGAGGATACACCACAAGGATATCTAGCACCACCCATGACAGCCTGCCATGCTACTTTGCTTTCCTTAAACACACTCTTACAGCTGCCCATGAATCCAATACAGCAGCTAAATCACCCACCTGCAATCTCAAAACACACGTGGAGCTACAGAACACACCATTCATCCCTTTCCAGGTACACCACTTGCTTCTCTAGCCATGCATGGCTGTGCAGGACAGACCACCTGGAGGTACCTGGTCCATTTATTGGCAGTAGACACACTGGATCCATTGAACTTCACCTAGTTTTCAAAACTCTCCTTTAGTCAGGACTACCAGAATGGATCTCTCATTTCTGCTGCATTATAATGGCTTCCTTTCATGCTATACTTGTGAAACATCATGATTTCTGCAAAGAAAAAGAAAAGCTTAACAGTAGCCTAGATCTGGATCCCAGAAATACGCCCAACTTGCTAATACAAAGCACAAGGGCTAACAGAGAAACCTCTTCCCTATTTGAACAGTCACTTCAAACTACAGGCACCCAGGAAATATTTTTCTGCCAAAATAGTTCACTACCTCTCTCTCCACAATTTTTCAGACTGCTTTAATCTAGAGCCAAAGCACCCTGCCCTACTGTCACTGAAATTAATAGATGTTTTACCATTACATTCAGTGGGATGAAAATTAAGCCTTAAGAAATCCAATCACACCGCAGTCCATATTCATGTAGGGAATATTGCAAGCGGGATTTAAAAGGACCTTGCATTTATCTTTGTACTGCCTGTGCTCCATCTGCATATAATTGCTTATGTCTACAGATGCTGCAATGCTCATCAAAAGCTATATTCTTACCCACACTAGGTCTCTCTTTCAACTGGAAGGAAATTCGCATTGCTTTGCAATCTATAAACAGCCATTTAGCATTTAATAATTCAAATTGTAACACAATATTCGATAGAAAATAGTCATTATAGATTTATAACACAATGCAGGTAGCTGAAGTACACAAATTTCAGCGTTTCAGGAAATGGGTACTATTTTCAAACAAAGCTAATCCTATAACAAAAAAGACATCCATAATGTTGTCCATAATATTTTTTTGCTGCTTGCTTCTAAGGGTTTGGGTTGATTTTCCACCCACCCGCCCTTTTTTTTAAAGGCTCAACCAACTGAGTTATAGCAGAACATTTTTCTACACTCTGAAGCTTATTTACATACAGTAAATAACTATGAATGCAATAAAATTGTGGTACAAATACCATGAAATAATGCCTCAATTTGCAGTTGTTTTACATCAGCATATTTTATAGCTGTGTTTATTGTAGACTTAGAAACAAATAAATAAATAGACAAAGAGAAAGACAAAAACTTCTCTACTACCCACACCCCAGTGTGGCTTCCAACCCACTAACCTGCACCATGCTTAATCACTGCTTAAATAACATTAAAAATCAGAAACCACAAATGATACCAGATCCCAGCCTGGAAAGTACAGTACAGGGGGAGAAGACAACTGGGTTCATGTCCCACATCGCTCACAGCCTTACGTCCCAAGATGCACTCACTGGTATAAGTGTGGCGAGACCAGGGCATCGCTTGGAGCTGGATAGCTAATGGATCCTGTTGCAGTCCCTTCCCCACATCCCAGACCGTGTGTGAGATTTGGGACCGCTTTCTCCCTCTCTCTGCCCAGGCTCCCCAGCAGATACTTTCATCTCTCTGACTTGTCCTTTTGGTGGTCTCATCGGGGCACTTCAGACCCTGACCCCGCTTCTGGTTTCTATCAGCTTTTATAACACACTCTAGACAAACAGTTCTTGAGACTAATCCTTATCCTCCACTTTCACACATTGAGAGCGCCTGGTGGTAACTGTGAGCTATCCTGTTTTCATAACCCAGCTCCCAGCTCCCACATGGCCACCAGAAGCCACCTACCTGTTGGGCATAAGGCTTGGAAGCCTGGCTGACACCAGATCTGGGATACACACTAACAGGATCTCATATTCCCCTCCAGCACTGCAAATCTGAGTTACTGATGACGCAGACAACCATCACCTTCCTATCCAGAGGCTTAATGCTTGCTCCTAATTTAGATTTCTCTGCCTGTCTTGGGTTTTTGATGAGACAAGTTTCCACAGTACCTACATGATGATTTGATCTGCCCTTTATAAAAAAAACCTTTTAACGTATTAGTAGGGCTCATGGGGATCATTTTGGACTGTCAGCAGGGCTTAGCCAAGATAGGCTAATCTCATCTTCCACTATCTACCATCCCCACTAGTCAAACAAATTTGTCAGACTCCTCTACTCCTTGGAACAGATGGGTCAGGAGAAAGATTTTTCTAAATTCTCTTTTCTTCCTGGCATATCAGAGAACCAGAACAGAGCCTTGAAACAATGGAGCGCAGTTTTCTCCTTCCTTTAAGCATGCACCAAGATGCAAATAGTCATTTCCAAGAGCTTAAAACCCCAGGGAAGTAGATAATAAACAGTTGCTTTAACCAGATAGCACTGATGTCTAAAAATTAATTTCTGTGCTAACATCCCACCCCTAAAGTTTTAAATTTCAAAGGAAAGCATCTTCTGAAAAAGATACACAGGTGTACAATTGTGTTTCCTAGACATCTGTCTCCATCTACTCTTATGGTGCGTTAACCCTGCCTACAAAGCACAGGCAGCGCATGACAGCCTTTCCTGTGTCATTGCCCGGGCACAGGTGCCTTTAGACAAGAGGTGCCACTGAAGTATAAGGCACAACGCTTACCCAAACAAATCGAGTCATCTGGCATCATCAGCAATTGCTGAAATGGAACGATAAAGCCATCAGTCAGAAGAATCAGGAACACAAACACAGAACCTGGTTCCTCCAAGCAGCCCCTCTTCTCACAACACTCAGCTCACCGGCTGCAACGCTGAAGCTCACACGCTCCACAGCTGCTGGCCCACAGGGTCATGTTTCACCTTCACACCACACGAGTATTCCTCCCTCTCCGAGTTCAGAGATATCGCTCACAAGAATGACATCGAGTCTTAATGGTAAATGCTACCTTCTTCCACTAGCATTTAATGGAAAAACAAGAGCTGTTACAGGGCTGCAGGACTATGGAACGGCAGGACTCTTTATTTAGTCCTGTAGAACCGTTAAGAATAACCAAAAGAAGTCAAGTGAAGATGAATAAGCCAGCTTTAACAGCAGCACTTTGGGTTTACAGTCCTATTAGTCGGATGTGATTTACAATAAATGAGCCCATCGCGGTCAGTCTATCCTGCTCCTAAGGTCCTCAGACACATCTAAAACTGTGCTTAAAGAACCATCCCAGGCACCTGCAGAGACCTTTTATCATTTATTTGCAGTCATTCTTCAAAGGTAAAATACTGAAAATAAATATTAAGTATCTATATATGGATTTAGTGCCTACCTTAATAAATGCTTACATTTGGAAATGGCTCAACAACTACTGTGTAATCCTTAAAACAGGGAAAGGCAGCTACTTTGGAAGGGTTCTGTGAATATTCACTGACAAATACCTATTAATTTGTGATATTCTGGGGAAAAAAAAATCTCAAAAGTAAAACCTCTATGAAAGCCAATCCTGTTGTTCTGCTCCCTGCCCCTTAACATTCATCACTGAATGGTCTTGGGAAGCTATCTTGGTAGTAACTTTGAGCACCAAGATCTCATTTTTTATTTTATGTCATTTGCCAAACATTCCTTTATCTTTTTTTCCTGCAGCTCTAAATGTTCTCTGCCCTTCATTTCAATTAATGATGTCATAGATCAGTATATTTTCCCAACAAAATATTAAATTAACTGCCAACCTCTTCCTGCATTTTTATTCACAGAAAGGAAGAAAAAAATAACCACAGCAAACTGATGCACTTAACTCTTTATGATTTCAAATAAAAGCCAGAAAAATGATGGTAATGTTTAGCCAGCCCCGCGGTTTAGCCAAAAAGCACGCTGTACATCTTAGTTATGTCATGTTTTATTCCTTAGTCTATGAAGATGCTGGAGAGGAATGTGTCAGGGTCAAAAAAACAAAACAAGAAGAAACTAGCAGCAACTCCAAGTCAGAGATTTTTCTGTTGCTTAACTTAACACCTCCACAAATAACCTTGTTCTTCTCTCCCCCTTTAAAAACAAAGACACAGCACAAGAAAATAAAAAATGCCACATGAAGCTTTTATTTCCAAGTCTATGGAAGCAGTAGTTTTTCATCTTTAGCTTTTGCAGTTATAATCCTCATCACGTCCTTTCCCTGCTGGCCGTGGGAAGCTGATTGACAGTACACTGTCTGCATTCAGGCCACGTTGGGAGAGGGTCAAATACTGCCCCAGACAAACAGGCTGGAGAAAAATTCCCCTCCATATTAAATATTTACAGATACGTTTGCTCATGATTGGACCACCAAGGACAGAAAAGTGTCCACCACATGATTCATAAACCTTCCACCACCTCTTTTCCAGCTTTCTCTGTTTTCCTGAGCAACAGTCCCTACCTCTCCCCTTCTGCAGCCTTTCCTTGTCCTCCCTTTCCCTCAGTTTCCTACAACCTTCTCTCTTTCCCTCAGAATCTCCTCCATCAAATCTTCCATTCAGCATCATCCTTTCCACCTCCAACCCTACCACTTCTTGTTCTAGTGCCAATGCTTGCAGAAAGCTGTTTTAACTATCACTTCCAAGGACTCCAAGGATGCAAAAATATCCAATGCCTATGCAAATGGAGACCTTACATCATTTCTATTAAGGCAATACTACAGAGCTACAACCACACACTCAGCACTGACCTGTGCTCCACTGTGTCCGGGGAAATTGCCCATGATAATCAGGCTCTTTTCAATTACAAGTGTCTTTTGACTTTTTCTTCCTTTTTTTTTTTTTTTAAGGAGAAAACAGGACTGAAATTCAACACGAATGCTTCATGGCTGTACACTCAGTACTAGCTGTCCTGCTTTTTAAGGAGCATGACTCTCAAGCTGGGATGTCCTCCACACACTGGGAAATGGGCAGGAAGGGCCATGAACCACTCCAGGCTGCGTTACCTGGTGCGGTGATTGAGGAATGGGGCATTAACACAAGGAGCCAGCCTTCCCCACACTCCGCACAGGGGGATCGGCTGCTGCCTGGGAGTTACCACCGCTCTGGTCAGCCCCCAAAAAGAAACAGACACAGCTTCAAGGACCATATTTCTCCAAAGCCCCCAGCGGTAACTGCTGCAGCACAAAAGATGACTGATGCCCTGCTCCTCCTCAGCTGCAGACAGCACCCAGCCGTGTTCTCCTCGAGCACCACCTCCGTGAAGTGGTGCTGCTAAGGCAGGCTGTCACACCAGCTTCCAGTGAACAGTAGCAAATATTTTTTTGGCCAGCGCTGGCAGATTTGTTAAATGTTAATTTATTTTTAATTACAGCCCTTTTACAGCCCACAAACCTTTGTTGCCCTCTCGTGGCTGGTCCACCTGCAATAAAAGCACTGGGACCAGAAAGACCTCTCAGGTCATAGAGTCCTATCATCTTTTATTGCAGACAAATGCATTATATAAGCCCTTTAATAAATGTTATCAATCTCGTCTGTAAAAACTCGTTAGGTTAATGTGATGCTATTTTTATTAAAGCTCAGAGAACTTGCATTTAACAGCAATTACGTTGTTTAAACATGAAACTACTCTAAAATGATAGGAGCCAGAGCTTGGTGTTGACTGAAATTCACAGTCCCAACCCTATCTCTCAGAGTCAGGCTGACTTTTCGGTTCTGCAATTACACCCCCACCTTTTCTTAACAGCGGCAGTGATTCCACGTTCTCAGAGGATTCAGATCTGTGCCCAAGTGAAGGATCAGACTTCCATCTCTCAGCTTGCTCTGCACAGACTGCCCTAAAGTCATACAAAATTCAGATGGAAGGCGTTCCCACCAGGTCCCCGCTACAGCACTCAGAACATCCTCCCCAGGAGGGTCACGTATGGGGCATTTGACTGCATGTAGTGTGTTATGTACCAGGTAACAGCATGAGAAAAATCAGGGTCCTTCAGCTAAAAACTACCTCTTTGAAAAGATTTCCCAATAAGCTGCAGCTATGCTAATTTTACACAATGAACCAACTTTTGCAGTAAGGCATCCCTAGGGGCAAGGGTGGATCCTGCATGCACTATAGGAATTTCACCTCTGTCTAAACACTCTAAAAAAAAGTCAGTCAGGTGGATATGAAACAAAAGCTTCAACCAAGCTCTCCGAATTAAACAAATGGAGAATTTTTCTTCCTGTGAGGACTTCATTAAATTAACTGGTATATGCAGTAAGTCAAACTGAAACAAGAGAATTTTAGACTCCATTCTGATTTCTGACAGCAGAACACAAAGCTCTATCTCCTCACCATTTGCTATTACACAGTAGAGAGCCACCAACACTGCACGCATAAAACATCATGTGTCCTCACCTCTTTTCTCCCTGGAGCAGATATTCACAGGTGTCTGCAGGGAGAGGACAGGAGTAGTGAGCAAATTCAGGAAGTTCTTCCTCTTTCAGACATCAAGAGTCATCCTAGAAAGCAGAAGACAACACCAGTCATCTCTCTGAACATCTGATAGGAGACAAGAAGAACTAGCATTTGCCTGACCTCCAGAAAGCATTAATTTCAATTTGGTTTTCATCAACACAGACTTCTTGCACAACAGCTTCCATATTCTATTAAACTCTCCCTAAGCTGTCTCGGCAACCTGGCAATTGTCACATGCATTGCACAACCAAAAAGACAAAAGGCCATAGATAAAATAAAGTTGGTGCTGAGTCCTCATTAGTCAGGTGTTGGAAGGACTTTATTAATGGCAGTAATTAGTAGAAAAAAGTTCAGTGATGGCAGTGGAAAATTCCACCACTTAAACATTCATTACTATCGACTCCTCTAGCTTCATGGTGCATGCTGTCTTATTAACTTCCTTTGGGCCAGCATCTCAGGTCAGCTCTGCTAGTATCGTTGAAGGTGAAAGGCTAGAAGTGTTAAAATTCTTTCAGAAGTCAGCAGAATTATGCTAAGACAAATGACCACCCCTCAACTCCCTGAGCATCCACTTCATTTTTCCAGGACATCAGGGCAAACCGAGCATGGCTAACAAGTACTACTCTTCACTTTGGCCTTTTAATTCATAAAAACAAACGAACAACAACAAAAAAGAAAAACAGTAAAGCAGTAAGAAAGACCAACAGGAAAATAAAGCACTGAGCACAGTAACATTACGCTAAATATAGAAAGATCTCAAAGCCATAGTGCACTCTGCAATTGTCTAATAGAACTGATTAATTAAGATCAGCAGAGCAGTCTGGAAGGTTCTGTAACAAATGGTAGCAGTAAAAGATCCGGGACAAAATTCTCAGAAAGTTCTAATTCCACCTTTTAAGGCTGCTCATCCTGGAGACCATTAGGCCTGCATTACCAGAGAAACTCGAATGCTTGAGCATGCTAAAGTCCACAGAAAGCAGAGGCACTGGTCCCGGTGAATCAAGAACACAAGGCCTCTTTTTCAAACTATATCTAACGTTCCCACGGAGCTCAGTTTTACCTCAGCCCAGCTGTGGGGGATGAAGGCAGCTCAGAGACTCTGCTACATCCTTTGGTTTTCAATTGACCAAGGGTCAAAAGCTCTGCAACAGAAGCTGTTCTACCTGAAACGATTTGCAGTCAGTACCTCAGTTGGCCCATGGTCCTGTAACATGTCATGCATACTAAACCTATGACCGCCAACATACTAAACATAAAGGCACTCTGAGCACGTGCACAAAAATCAAAATATCTACGCTTATTCCACATAGCCTGTTTGGTTTTTTTTTTTTTTTTTTTAAACTGCTTTCAGCTTCCCCTTTAAAGAATATTTCCACTCAACAACACACAATTTACACAGCCAAGGGCAAAGCCCACCAACTATGGCACAAGGGAATTTATCTCCTCTGGGAAAGGAGGCGGAGAAAAAAAAAAGCCACTGCCTGCCCATCAGATTTCTCAGCTGGCAGTAATTATTCTATCAGCATGCAATTAGATGGAGCTATGCCAAATTCTGTCAGCTGGAGGACCTTGGAGTTCAATTCTACTGGCCCAAAGCATTTCTGAGATAATATCTGTGATTCTAGAAAGTCAGCCAGGTCCTCTGTGGCATTTTCTCCTACCTATGAACCTGGGATAGTGCTTCGCTGTGTCCTGGTGGTGCTGTACATCATAACACAACAGCTGTTAAGTGCTAGAAGAGCTTCAGGCTGGAGGGGGAAAGCATAAACCTACAGAGTGTTTTATTGCTTAAAGTAAATGGTAGTCTTAGTGCGGCACTTAAAAAAAAGAGGCTGAGCAGATCTGACCTTTCTACAGTCCTCTAACTTCTACTCAGAAGATCCCAAACTCAACTGGCAGTGAAGTAACGCAAGTTCATGGTACACAACTACAGCACAGAGTGACCAGCTTAAGAAAGATGGTGCTTATTAGAAAAAGCCAGTTTAGGGGTATTTATAAATAGCTGCAGAAATGCAGCTCTTGCAGAAGGCAGTGTTGCATTAAGAAGCCTTAAGAGAAGGCAACTCTATTTCCCATTGTACTGGATGTCCTGCAATACCCTTCTATTTGCTGTTCTGTTTGCAACAGCTTTTCACCTCCGTGGTGCATAATTGGTTCTCATTTGTGTCTCTGCTTTCATCTCCACTAAATACGGTCTGCAGTAATATTTTGACTTATTGCTGGGAGGTTAGTTTAAATGAAATGTATAAATGGGAGAGCATGGAAATCAACACGGTTCTAGCAAATGAAAAAAGGAGCTTTCCCACTGTCACCTGGGCTGGAAAAGCGATGCTCCCTGCCTGGCATTAGGCATGCAGAGCACTGGCAGCAAAGCTCCCGAGACACCATCTGTGCACATAATAAAGAGCGGTGGGATTTTTGTAACAGAAATGATTGAATTTGCTTTCTGCTTCTCTTGCAGTGGGAGTATGCCAGCTATTAAGTGCCATAAGAACTTGCTAGACTACCTTTGAATATAAAATTTATCTTCTCTGATTCATGTCCTCTCCCACCTCTGCTAGTAATGCTGGAGCTGCTATAGGAAGAGTTGTAGTAATTTTGTTTAGACAAAAGTAAGTCTACCTACTTGTGGCAGCCACCTAAATCAGGAGTGTAAATGTGCTGGGGAGAGAAAGCCTGAACCGCCTTCAGGATTTGCCTTGTTCTTCACTGACAGTAGGACAAATCTCGAGTGACCACTGGGTTTTAACACCTCTCCCAAGCCTTTTACATTTTAGTGCCAAATCTGAGCCCTACAAAAAGGCTAATGTGCAGTACCATCCATCTTTGTCACGTTATGACCTCCTGACCCCTCGTTTACTCTAGCACTTCGCTACTTGGCTATCACTTCTGAAGTAAGAGGGGGAACTCTGGATCTCCAAAGTCTGCCTCTATTTTTCTTCTATATGGAAATATATTGTATTTGTCAGCTGCGCGCATTACCGTCAGGACTAGAATGACCACCCAGCAGAAGTGCCCCTTGTTAGACCTGTTTGCTCTGCATTATAATGCCAAATTCTCTGTGAGGCTATCATTTTCTATCTTGAGTGACAACATCAGGCTGAAGAGGTTTGAAATCATTCAGCCAAAATGAGTTAAGTATTTCAGAAAACAAGAGAAAACAAACAAACAAACAGAATCATTCCTGTTAAAAAGAAACCCAGACTAGCTGGTGATGCTCTCCCTGGAAGCATCAGAGCATCTCATCCTTCCTGGCAGGGACGCAGAGTGCCAGCAGGGAGCTTTTAAACATGACCATGGTCATAACAGTTATGTGCACAAGGCAACCATAGAAACCAATTTAATTCTGGCCTCTTCCTGTTGCTGCTATGCTTGACTTTGGTCCCCTAGTATCTTGCATGCATCATTTGTGCATTCATATAAAAAACACTCAGGCCAATTACACCCAGCCAAGTCTTTTCGATGTTATGGGGCTGTGGGATGTAAGTCGAGAGAGATCTTCACCTGTACAAATCGAGCAACAAAGAGAGGAGCGGAAGGAATAGCGATCAGTCCTGGCAGGCTGCGATGGTGAAGTACAGACAGTCACCTTTACAGCAGCATTGCACGTGGCACCCACGCTCCTCTGCTTCTGGGACAGCTTTAGCCCTCAAGCTAGAGATTAGCTGACAGTAGTGGAGGCAACAACCATGGGAAGAACTACAAGCATGCACTTGCAGGAGCTCTGCAAGGATGAGCTGCTTTCCCAGGCTTCCTCTGGTCCTGCAGTCCCCAGGGCTGTAGCAGGAGATGTGGAGACGCACGGCCAGCTAGGACCTCTTGGATGGCTTCCTGCACACAGCATGGAGGTGGCCCAGCTACCCTGGGCTCCAGGCTTTGTCATGAGAGCTGGAAAAGCAGCGCTGATGTGGTCAGGGGCTGTACAGCAGCAGTGAGCCATCCAGCTGATAGTGTCCCTGATTCGTGATAAATCAGCTGAATCGTTGGCTCTCTGTTTCCAGAAGAGGAAGGCAAGGGGAAGCAAAGACACAGAAGAGAAGGAACAACTGGTCTACCCCAAGGTCTGACGTTTTGCTTCACAGTATATCTGCATGACTGGCATTTTCCAGCCTGATGGCTGAGCTGGATATTGTCCCCGAGGAGTACCCATCAATGGGAGAGAGCAGCCAAGGTACCTACAGCTACTTGCAAAAATTAGAGATGGAAAGGAAAAAGCTGTGGGGTCTGTCCACTCTGAACTGCTGGCCTCCAGCTCACGGGAGGGGTAAGCACACACCGGTCAGTCTCGGCAGGGCCCTAGAAGAAGACCTCCTATTTTCTTCTGCTGAAACACCAGCTCTCCCCTCCCCTTGCCCACAGCAATGCCCATCCTTGGCAAACCCAGCTCTGCACAGTAGCCAGTAGGCAGGCCTGGTTGTGCTGTAAATAACGATTTAAATCCACAGTAAAAGATTTCTAAAGTTCAAATAAAAAGGGCTACTTGGGCTCCTGTTAAGCTCCTGTCCCTGTTAAGCTTCAGTGACGAGCATTAGCAGAGACAGAGCCCCTATACGTGCTGACAAATGCTTTCTTTCCTCCCAATATCTCTGCTTGTCTCCTTTCTACCCCTGTCCTGCCCATTGCCAGCCCTGATTGACGTTTTTTGCACTTACTTCATTACGGCATCTCCAGAGGGTTAGGGAGGGGCGAGAGGAAAGGAAGAATGAGAAAAAGGAAAAAATAATTACAACAGGATTTCATCGACAAGAAGAAAAAAAGGAAGTGTCCCTCTGGGTTTGATCAATAATGCAGCACTTGTTATCTTGATCTTCTTAATAAACCACAAGCAACCCACATATATTTCTATCTGTGAATCAATTCTTCGCAATGTTTCCATAACAATATAGCCAGTACATGCAACCACACAAAAATAAAATGAAATGGGCTGGTTTATTGATTGTCCGAACAAGAACCCTTGTAGTTTGCATAGATTATCAAGCAAAGAAGTGCTGCCTGCTCTGCCTCTATTTAATTACTTTTGCTTTGTTTCAGACTTTCTCTCTTCCCCGCTGGGACCACATGCATCACTAGGCAACCCCCTATCCCATATTGAAGGCTAAATCCATCCATTTTAACCCCAAATACATTTGCTAAGCCTGCAACAGGAACTGTTTCTGTTTCTATGTCCCCTGTTGGAGAAACACTCCCGGGCACTGCTTTTATTTAGCTTAAGTCAGAGGTGATGGAAGTGTCAGCGCACTTCATAGGAAGCAGAATGGGCCTGGTGTTCCTTGCTCAAGAAGAAGCTTAATCACACAGCCAATTATATGGGCGAGTTCTTCTCCTTTCACCTCCTTTTTGTTCCAGTCTTGGAGCCTGCCTGCAAAGTTCATCTCCTCTGACCCGTCGCAGTGCAGGCTATGACCACCCACCCAAAGCCACGCCGAGCAGCAGTAGTTGCTTCGCTGAGTCAGGGTCAGACCTCGGAGTCCTCCCAGGCCAACCTGGAGAGCAGCCTTGTGAAGCTGCACTGACCCTCGCAGCAGGTAACCATCTATAAAATGCTGAAAGGCACAGGGAGTTTGGGTATTTTCATCTCCCTGACATAGCCTCCTGATCGCAGTGTGCCGGGGCCAGGTGCTACAGCATCAGTGAAGGGAGCAACCTCTGGTGGACCTGGCCTTGGTCAAGGGCTCCGCACATCTCGCTGCTGAGGGACCTGCAGGAATGCACCTCATGGTCAGCTGCCCGACAGAGATAACAATACACACCTTACCCACGCAAAGCCAGATTGTACTCACTTCGTCTGTAGGTAACCAACGATTGCTTTTATCATCCCAGATTGAATTCCAATGTCTTTTCCTTTCCCCTTTCAATAACACCATTTCCTTCTGCAAAGGAAATTTAAGAATAAACCAAGTGAAGACATCAAGATTTGACCAATGGAGAAAATACTAATTTTCAATTTTTGTGACCATCAGATGAAAACAATAACCATAGAAGGAGCAAGGTGACATCTCATTCTCAGTTGATCTGGATGCTGGGCATGATATTGTTTCCTGTGAGTATGGCAGATCCATGCTGCAGCTTGCATTGATCGGAAGAAAGTCCTGCAGTCATTTCCCACCTTCTTCAGCATTTACCATGGATATTACTAAGTTTTGAGAAGACAGACCCTGAATGTATGCAGATGAGCCCCCTCCTTCCCGCTGAGCTAGCATAACATCCTTCAAGAAAAAATGTAATTAAGTTAGACTTGTGAACGGTAATGAGTTTCTATTACACCCTGCTGAGAGTAGCAGCAACATCTGAAAATTATTTTTCGCTGTCTACAACCAAGCAACAGCTCCTTTATTAGACAGAGGGATGGAGCTGATAGCTTGAACTGTTGCAGTTTCAAGCTTATTTCAAGAGCAAACAGTTGTGAAAGATGATGCTGTGGATTAAAGCTCTGTAATAATATACACAGGTAACTGTTCTTCACTCTAGCAGGATGATGCTGGAAGCCTTGGAGAATGACTTATACAAAACCTCTTCCTTTCCAGCGTGGTACAGCCTGTTAGCTGCACCGTGGCCATGCTTGCATTGCACAAGCCTTGGTCTGGCTCTTCCATCTCCTGCAGCCACCACTGACCAGTGCCATGGGGACGTGTGTGAGAAGAGGACAAGATGTCCCCAGGACCAGTGCAGCCTCTGGCTCAAGGCTTGCCAAGCCAGTGGCTGTGGTCCTCTCAGCTGGGAATTCCTTTGTAATTTCTCCTCTGTACGTTTTTGCTAGCCAGTTTTTTAAATTTAATACCAGGTTTTCACATCACAAAGTCCTGTGCTCAGGAGCTCCACACTGCAGCAATCCACTGCCTGAAGCAACCCCTTCTTTTGGGTTTTGTGAACCGGCTGTTTTAGTCCAAGTCTGCACAGCATTAAAAGAAGCAGTGACCCTCTCTTTTGAAGTCAAGCCACTCCTGATTTTCTCAAGCTCTACTGTAATCTCCCCTCCACCTTTTCTTTCCATGGTTGGACTCCTTGGTCCCTTTGCCATTGGTCTCTGGTGAAGAAGCCACTCTGTGCCCTTTGCCCAGCCTCCCTTGACCAGGCACCCCGCAGAGCTGGGCTCGGGGGGCAGCAGCAGCTCGCACAGTGCCGTAAGGAGACCTCCTGCCTTCTTCTGGTCCTTCCTCGATAACCCCTTACACCTGATTCACCTGCTTGATTGCTCTCGAGCACCAAGCTGACACTTTCTTAGGGACAACCTGTTATACATTCAACATCTGAGGGCACTAGTCAGGTCAAGGCCCACCGGAGCATATATATACGCATGTGTATACGTATATGTGTATGTATAGATACATAGATGTATATGTACATATACACACACAGTTAACAGTCTTTTTTCCCAATGTGCATGCTTTGTATTCAGCTACATTGAATGCCATCAGGTACCATATTGCCACTCACCCACATGAACTCTTTGTACTCAGCCTTGTTCACTTTAGTGGTTTTTGTTTTTTTTTTTTTAGGGACGAAATGGAGAAAACCCAAACAACCTGTTGGTCCTTGCAATGGAGGAGAGTTGTTTTTTTTCCTAATGTGAAGTAATAGCTTATCTAGGACCCCAAACACAGTAGGATGAAAACCTCTTGTGAATTTTATCCAAGAGAGTTCATTGCCTTAATCCTGGATAATCCATATCTAATCCTTTTCATAATCTCACTCATCTACTTGCCTCAATAGTTTTCCACAGCAGGGAGTTTACATTTCATAAAAAGGACATTTTTCTCTCTCTTTTTTTGAAATGAGTTTTACTGTCACAGGGGTTTCTTTTCTGCAAGTATTCTTCATCCAAACTGAAAATAAATTACCTCTTTTTGATGCCATGCCTTGTAAAGGACTAAAGAGCTGTTTTGTTTCCCAACAGGACTTTAGCTCCAGGTGGCTAATGGCTGCTACCAGGTATATTTTGGACCCAGGAGCAATTACAGAACCCTGAAGCCCACAAATGCTAAACGTGTACTGCATAGAGTAGATATATTTTCAAGATTTAACAATATATTTTATCAGAAGAAAACTGGGATGCAGTTCCCAGTCTCCTATGATGATAATAAAGCAGTATATTCCAGGTCTGACCGTTGAGACGCAAATCCTGTCTTGTAGATGGCATAATATGGGACAATCGCATCTTCCAGCTGCCTTTTCCAAAGTGTGGCACAACATGAGCATCCTGAAGACCATCTCCCAGACAGTCTGAGACTCTGCTGGGCTCTCTTTACCACCCAGCCAACTTGCTGGGGACCTTCACCAGCAAGGGTGCCTGCAATCCAGGAGACCGTAGGAGGTGCGGGAGGAGGCAGGCAGGGGCAGGATGCTGCCCCTCTGCTCCGCAGTTCAGAGGGAGCAAGCCAAGAGAAGTCACAAACGTGGGGCATGAGCCATTTAGATGCCAGTCACAGAACTCGTTGGTGTGGCAGACGTTGATTTCTGGCTCAAAAATCTGCTTGAATTATCTCTATTGTGCTTAAGGAAACAAGACTGATGTGTGTTTTCTTGTTCTTCTTCTTTTTTTTTTTTTTAAGAATGAATGATTTAAAAAAGAAGGCTACATAAAAAATGTAGCTGCTACATATCACTGCTTTCTCATCCTAACAGAAACAAATCAGCCAGCCGTCAAACTTTTGTTTACCACTCAGGTTGAAGTGACCATAGCATCTCTGAAATAAATAATGGAAATCTGGCAAATATTCAAGGCAAATATAACACAGTATTAAACTGAATAATCTATTAACCACCAAAGATCTAGAACCAAACCCACAGTCCACAAATAATATGCCAAAAATGAACTGCAGACCGTACACCAAGGTGGATAATAACTTAGAAAGACGGGCAAATTTGTCACCAGGATGTGGGTGGCACAGCTGTATTTTCTGCTCAGGGAATCTACGGATGGTAACCCTTCGTGGTCACTGAAGGAATCCCACCCTTCATTAAGCAGAGCATCCACACTTGAAATTCAAATCCCTGCACTCGGCTATCCAGTTCCTCATTTCCTTATGAACTTCAGAAAGAGCTCCTTTGCCCCAAAAACCTGCATGTAATTTCCAAACCTCGGGCCAATTACACACAGCTAATGAACATGGTTGGCACCATGCTCCACAGTGATGCTGCTTTGTGCTAATGAAGAACCTGGTCCTGACGGTGGACACTGGGGAGCCAGAGGATGAGCCCCCCGCCTCCTTGCCCAGCGGATAGGGCACAGCTCTGAAAATTCCTGAAGTTTTTTTTCAGATTGCTGCTAATAAAAGCAGTTTCCTAGCAGGTCTAGGTCTTAACTACAAGCAGATCACTTCCAGCTGCTCCTTATCTAATTTCCGTTGTCATCTGACACTGTTCATTTACAGTATATCAATCTAGCGTGGGAATGCTTGAAATATTAATTACGTCAGAGCTCATTACCGCGGATGCATTTAGCAGGATGCATGCCTGTTTACAGGTATCCAAACTGCTGTGCAGAAAAAATAAGCAGTGCTTTCCCCCTAGGGTACATCTGTGCAGAGCTACTGAAACTGCCTTTAATTGAGCCAGGTTGGGTGCTGTGCTTCAGCCGTGCTAATGAGCTTAGGGGAGAGGCAGGGTGGATCAGGAGCTGCTGGGGATGCTGAGCAGCCCCGTCGGGTGCTGGGCAGGCATAGCAGGGCTGCTCTGCGCTGTGCTTTCTCCATCCAAATCTCCAGCAGGTTTTGCAGCCAGTGGCAAGCTGCTCCAGCTCTGTAAATGGCAACACATTTAAATCCAGCTCATCCACGCAGGGCAGCATCCCTGAATGGTGACCCTGCCGTCCCTTTTGGTCTTGTTCCTTTACAGCAATGCCAGAGCATGAAAATATAGAAGAAAAAGAGCAAGGAGGGCTCTGCTCATTTAAAAGAGTTGGGTCAGCAGCAACTGACCCTTCCCGGAGGCACCCAGCAGGTACCTGACAGCTCTTCGTCCCCACCCTGCTTTGTTTGAAGCTATTATCACATAAGTGGGAAAATAGGGGCTTTCCCCCAGCCCACCCCACGGCACGGCTCATGAGGCTGTCCAAGTGCATCCCCCCACACATCCCCCAGCTGCCCCAGCCTTGCTCTTGCAGCGTTCTCCTTGGCTTTGCCTTTTGAAGAGGGGCTTCAAGTCTGGGGGGAGAAGAGGAGCCAGACAGCAAAGCCCCTCTCTGCTGTTTGCACACCACCGCGGCTCTGCCAGGTGCACCCTGAAACGCTGGCACAGCGAGGTGCAGGATTCATCCCCCCCTGCAGCCACGGCTTCCCCTGGTGAGGCAGGGCGAGGAGGAGCCACGCGATGGACGAGGCAAGGGTGAGCAGCCGGGCACTCCAAGCTGGTGTTTAAACACCTGGAAAACAGCCTTGTTTCTGCATGCTCCTGCTGCCGAGATGCTGCAGGAAGGTGGGCCAGCCGCTGAGGAAGACATTAACTCCATCAGGCAGACAGAGAAGAAAATAATAACAAAGATTGGCCAATATATGAGAAAAAATGGAGGAATTATTTACATTTACAGTTGTTAGGGCCTAACTTATTCCAGTGTTTGAACAGCAAGAGAAAACAGAAATTGCTGCTCCTGAAAGGGTCTGTGTCATTGCTCGGGGTGGACACAGCCCAGAACAACGGGTATCAGCTGACGTGGCTTAACCTTGCCTTCTGATGAATGCAACTAGCCTTCGTTCAGGGCTGGTGTGTGCCTGTCATCCCCGGCATTTCTCAGGGGTTCATGGCTGCTCCTACTGCAGGTTACGGCCTTGGTGAGTTCCCTGCTGCAGAACCCAGGGGGCCAGGTGAGGGGAATGAAGCTGTGCCCAGGGGACCTGCTCTGGAGCAATTAAAATCTCTCATCAACAAAAGATTCACAGCAACATGGGGGAACATGGATAAAAGAATTGGGTTTGGATCACAAGAAAAGAAATGCTGCAACTCTGCTTGTGCCTCTGGCTTTCAGGAGGGGCAAATCCAGCCAAGCACTCGTGCAAGCCGCAGCGGTGGCCGGATATGAAACACCAGTGACCTTCCTAAATAAAACTCTCCCACCTAGGAATTGAAATACGGCTGTGAAGATTGACGTGCTGCCAGGAGTGCTTCCGTTTGTCATCCTTAACCCTAAATCTTTACACCTCTCTGAAGTTTCTCATCAATCTCCCTGCCACAGCTGCCATTTGTCAGAGGTAGCTGGCCCCATCTCGCCCCGCTTTGGCAGGCGTGAGGACAGCTGCTTGACCTGGGCTAAGCAGATCCGCTCCGTGGGTGCAGACTTGCCCTCTCCCCGCACCCTCCCTAATACAGAAGGATGCTTTGGGATTTGATCACGCTTTTATCTGCAGGACCCCTGCCTCACCTGCCGGATAGACCCTGCTCAGGGAACAGGAGGGTTATTCAGAGCCTGAATTCATTCTCTTTCAATGTAGAACCTCTGCCTTATTCACTGCACCCCTCCAGCCCCCATGCTTGATCATTCCTGGTCTTTCCAGGGGCATTCACCAGTCAATGATGCTAATCCACTGCTCCCTGCCTCTTCCTAGGAGAGCGCAGAGAAGCTCTCCTGCCCTGGGTGCAGGTGGGGGAGACCCAGGATGCCCAGAAGAAATCAGAAGCTTCAGCCCCTGAGGGTGCTCCCCTGCTGTGCCCCAGCCGCAGCAGCCTCCCACCTTGGGACCACCACTGGTGATGGAGCCAGCACCTTCACAGGGACACAGGGAGACCCTCACATAGAACAACCCTCCCTATTTTTCTATGCCCTTTCCACCTTTTGATATAAAACTCTCATGAAGCAACTCACCTGCTGTCCATTCTGGGTTCCCTTCCTTGGCACCACCCCTCTCCCTCTGGGTAGGGTCTTGGGAAGAAACAGCACAGGTCAGGGACTGTCAGATGAAACAGGGAAGTTAAAATGGAACATTTCTGGATTTCCAGTGCTTGCCTCCTCCTGGCCCCAGCTGCCATCATTCCTCAGCCAACCCAGGCTTCGCTTCCAGCTATTGCCAGGAAGCAAAGCCTTATAATAAAAAAGAACATGAAATCACCAAATCAGTCACCCACATGCTCTCCAGCATCCCCACACCTTTCTGCTCAGAGCAGCTCTCAAACAAGTGCCTGCAGCCCCAGGCATCGCGCCCGGCACTGATCCAGCCCCAGCCTCTCCAGGCACGGGAGAAACCTGCGGCCACCGAGGCAGAGCCCCAGCAGCGGCTGCTCACCTCAGCGGGAGCGAGCAGTGGCCACGGGACTTCTGCGCTATTTTAAATGATGCATAATCATTTAAGGTGGCAGCTTCCAGGGGCTTTTTCAGACTCTGGATACTGCCATGGAAATGCTTTTGAGCCAGTTGCAGCAGAGGTGAGAAACTCCCGCGAAGGCATCCCTCAGGGACGCGTCACAGTGCCTGGAGAAAACGCTAGCCCTGTACCTGCACAGGGAAGAGGGAGGGAGTTGCAGTCATCTGTGGCTGTCAATCTGCTGCCTTTTGGAAGCACGGAATTCACTCAATACACAATTAAAAAAGAAATGTTCATTTTGGTCTAACTTTTTCCCCAGCTAGGTTGTTGTGTTTTGCTCCATTTTATTTAAGGCCGGGGAAAAAAAAAAAAAGTATTAATTACATGCTGTCAAGATCTGTGGAGAAAAATTCAATATTATCTTTTACCGCAAAGAAGAAATGAATCAAGACTCCATTCCAAATCCAGCAGCAGTCCTGACTTTGACGTGCCGAGGAAAATAATATCTTTCAGCACATACTAATTGTCTTGTTAACATGGATTATGCAGCCAGCCAAATAAATGTCGTTCATGCTTTTATGAGGAAGAGCATAAATCTAAAAATCGGAAATGCATAATATTTTTTAATCTTTTCTTTTCTCCCCATTCTGCATTCATAGCCTAAATATATTTACATTTTTAATCCACACAAACAAAGCAAGACTCTGCTGGAGACTTTGGCAGCCCCCCAGGGGTCCTGAGCTCAAGGTGATCAGATTTTTAAAAACAGCAAGCTTGCTTCCCATGCAACCTTAAAACCAGTTTAAATTTTCTCAGCACTGCAAAGAGGTTTTGAAATCGGGATAATTTACACTCAGTGTAATTTACACAAAGTCACCTTCCCAGTGCCAGCGCAGGCTGAATGAGCGCCAGGGCTTGCCTGCGCAGCATCGCCTTCCCTGCAGGGTGCAAGAGGTGAGGAGCAAGGCTGCAGTAGAAAGCCACCCGACCGACGCCTGGCGAGGTGGCAGAGGTGAGGTGGCTTGCAAAGGCCACCCCGCAGCGTGGTGCTTTGGCTAGAAATGAAGCCCAGGACTCCCGGGCAGCACATCAGCAACCAGACCCTCCTGGAAGGCAAAACGCTTATTTACCTGACGGGAGGAGTGGCCGTACATGGAGACATGGGCTACCGCAGGACGCTGGTAAACTTCACTCATTAACGTTACCTCTGTAGTTATTACAATTCAGCATTTGCCTCTCCCCTGTGGACCAGAAGCAGCCACCACAGGGACCCACAGTGCAGCCTGCTTTCTGACCTCCCCGGCACTGGATTTCCCAACAGGAACTGTAACTTGGGCTTCCTTTTTTTTTATATCCGTGTGGCAAATAACGCAGTGCTGGCAAAGTGCTGGGCTAAGAGCAGCCAGGGCCGCCCAGCAGAAGCTGGCGGTGATGAGCCCACCCAAACCACGTTGTGTCTGGCTCTGAGCTGGTGCATCTCAGTGCCGCGGCATCCGTGCTCAGGTCCCACATCCGCATCACGGGGCTCTGCATCCCCGCCCAACGCGTGCCAGGCTGCTGCTCCCCTGCGGGTGCGGAGACGCTGGGGGGAACAGCGATGCTCTGCAGGCTGGAGGCAAACCCTGCGGCCGTAAGTGCCCGATGGGGAAAGGATGAAGGCAGCCCTCTCCCTCTGCAGGAGAGCAGTTGAGGGATTGATTTCTGTACGGCTCTGAAGCCCTGCTGCACTTTACAAAAATAAATCCAAACCTGCTGTAAAAAAACCTCGCTGATACTAGACCATCAGCCAGAGCCATTGGAGTGGGGAAGCCAGCTCGACACAGCAATTCCAGCAAAAGCTTATGGACAGACACAATTAAAATAAGCACTATAGTTTCAATTAACTCTTCTCCCCAGCAGCATAGGCTTGGAAAGGACTCTTAATAGATCTCTTCCACCGCAGTGCACAAACTCTATTGCTGTTGCTTCACCAATTATTGAAAGTTAGCAGAGTGAGGCCATTCTCTCACAACACCTTCAATGGTGATTTGAGGATCTGCCTGTTATTAGCTGGCCATTTCGTGGAAAGAGAGACTAAGCAGGGTACAGCGTAAGCATTTTTCCGGCAGTTGATCCACCCGGGCCTCTGTTTGCTACTTTTTTGGAATGAGCTTGCCTGGCTGCCACAGCTGCGCCCTGAGCAGCAGCCCAGCGTCCGAGCAGCACCTGGACCACACTGTGTCCTTCTTGATTAAATCACAGGAGCATGCAATTCTCCTGTTGCCTCAGGTTGATTGGGAACAAGGCTCGGAATAATCTCAGATAGATTTTCTTTCTCAGACAGTGAGACATCCTGATGGTTTTAAGCTTTTCTTTTTTAGCTTGCAAAATACTCCCCTAGGAGGGCAGGCTGCCACCGGCCCCGCCGCAAGGCTTTCACACGTGACCTCCTAGCAGGACAGAGGAGATTTATTTCGATTTATTTAGGTGGGAAGGTCAGCCCCTGGCATATCTGGGCACTTGGGAGCAGTGTTGAATTGTGCACTTGCACTGTCAGTATGTGGAGGCTCCGGAAGAAATTCTTGCTTTAGCAGCCAGCAAAGCAAAGAGCACAGAGGAGAGCAGACCTGTGCCTTCACTCCCCATGTCAAAACACTGTGTGAGAAGCAAAGGGTGGTTTTTAATAGAAATTATTATCCTTTGGAACAACTGACCCGGAGATGTCAGAGATTCTCTAATTCTACAGTTTTGAAATCAAGCCTGGCAGACTTTCTGAAAAACTTGTTATAAAAACAGACAATACCACTCAATTTTTTCATGAGAAACGGCAGCTACTGAGGGTTTCTTCATTTCCTCTACTTCCGACTTCTCCTTGGCTACAAGAAAACAGAGTGTCCCATGACTGAGGCTCCGAGATGAGAACCAGGGTGCTCAGAGACCGCGTCAGATCCTGGCACAGACTTTCCATGCCCTTCTGCCTCCATTTCTGCACTGTACGAAGGTAACAGAGACGCCCACCAACTTTCTACAGCCGGTACACAGAGTCCTTGAATGGAAAGGATTAAAGAACTGCCAGACGTTCGTTTTCCACTAAAACTAGCTACTCCTGTTATTTCCTTCTCGTCACACTGAACATGGTTTTGCCCCTTCTTGATTCTTTTTCCTATCAATATCCACCTTAATTTAGGTAACTACCATGGTCCCCAAGCATGGGACATCATGAACATCCAATCCCACTTTTGCTTTAGCTGAAAAATAAAAATCCCCACACTTTAAGTTCCTGCATAGCCAGGAGAATTGCCAAGTCCTACTTTCTTATGGAAAGCCCCCAAGCAGATTTTCTGGCATCCCCCAAGACACGAGTTCATGCTGCAGGTTTTCTCTCTGTTGGGCCCATGGAAGAGCCTCTACACCTGCCCAGCAATTTTTACAGAGCTTTTCAGAAATTTATTACCTTTCTAAGTTCTTGCCTGTCAAAACGCATTAAAATTGGCCAATTGTTCAAAAGGTGACAAGAACAGCCTGACAGGCAGACATGTGCATTTAATATTCACGCAGCCTTTGTTCTTGCTGGTAAAGAGGCATAGCAAAACCAAAATTAAAACAAAACCCACAATCAACACACCTTCCAGCCAGCCTGGTGATGCTGGTGCTCCAGGGCCAACAGCCCCGAGCAACGAGGTCCAGCCGGAGGCTCAGAGCTGAAAACAGCCCTCGCAAGGGTGTAAGCCCAAATCAGAGGGAAGTACAGGAGACTCTGAGACTTCAGCAGCTTTGAACCAGAAAAGAAGCCTTTCCAGTTTGCATCCTGATATGGGTCGAAATTGGGTCTTGCACTCCTCTGAATCTGACCCCAGTATCCTGGCTCCACCTGCCCTGTCCTGGAGAAGGACTCCCAGATTTAGAGGTCTTCAGCAGCAATGCAGACCCACAGGACACCCGCAGCCTTGGACTGTATACAGCAGCGGGCAGCAGGTGCTGAGCACTGGGGCACTTTCGGGTTGCTGCCACCAAAGCAGAGCCCAGGGCAGCGCTAGATTTGTGAGCATCTGGTAGCCATGGCCAGACACCTACAAACATCTCACATCACTTCCAGGTCCCCAGGGAAAAGCAGAACAAGAGAAAGCAAGCACGAGTGTCTAGGGAAAGAGAAAAGTTTCCTCTTTGGGTGAAGGAAGGTGAAATTAAGGACAATCAAACGCAGTCAAATCACACTTCCCCTCTCCCACAGATATCCCAATGTTCATTCACCAAATCATTGAGGCACCTTTGATGATACTTTGGTTTCTTTCCTCTGAAACACCCACCTGTGATCAGGGGAAATTCCTACACTAATTCTACCTTGCATCACATAATTTGAAGTTTCTTGATGTAGGCTCCTTCTGAGGAGGGTCAGCATCCCTTCAGGCAGCCTGCACCCCTCTGCCCCCAGCAACCTCCTCCTCTGGCTTCTCTCTTATTTTAAAAACCAAACTTACTAAGGGGTGTTCTCCCCCTCTTGGTCTGGATCTGTATCTTATTTTTCTCCAAGGGTTTTGATATATTGGACAATACAACACAAAAATCCTGTCTTCTTTTTTTTCTAGCTTGAAAGAAATAATTTCACCTAGATGGCTGCAGCGAACATGCTGCAATAACAAGAAGCTTTTCCAGAAGAGTAAATTACTTAGAGGTGGTACCAACCGGGAGCGATGCTGGTTTATAACATCAGATGTAACCTTTCAGCAACAGGGGGGGTTGAAAATGCTTTCAGAAAAATGCTTTTTGTCATTGGCCACTATGGTGGTGCATCCAATTACACTGCTTTCATTTTGGATCCAGGGGACACAGCTCGGAGGAGAAATCAAGAGCCACAGTGAGTGCGTGTGGTGGGACCCAGCCAGCTGGAATAGGAGTTCACGCGTGCCCTGCTCCACGAGGCAGGGCACACACTCCGTCCTATTTCTCCCTTTGGGCTCCCTTGAGAAATTTCAAGGCTTTTGATAGCCCCAGCACACAAAGCAGGCAGGTTAAAGGGAGGGAGAAGCATCATGTCTTTCATCTGGAAAACTGGGCCAGAGTCAGCTCATCAAACCCTACCTGGAGCAAATGAAAATCTGACCTGAAATCTCCAGGTCTGTTCTGAACCTCACTGCTCCACTGGCCTCCTGCAGCCAGCAGCACTAGGCTCATGGCTGCAGGTGGGGTTGGGGTCCAAGGAAATCTTTTTCTGTAAACCTTAAGCTCAGTAGAGGGTCCCTCTGGCAAGGAGCTGATCCAGCCCACGCAGGCTGGGCCACGGGCACTGGCCATCCTCCTGAGACCCGCCGCCTCCATCGTGAACTGCCTCAGAGATTATTCCTCCTCCTCCTACTCCATTGCTCTCTCATCTGCCAATATTATCTATTACCTTTTCTAGCTATCATTCTCACCAATTTTTCCAGGAGACTTCTTCCTCTGTTCCAGATCTGCTGCTAGGGTGCGGGAATTGGGTTTGTCAGCTGCAAACCTCACTTACGTGGCTGCAGAGCCGCTCTTCTCGCACACAGCAAGGTGGGCAGCAAGGACCCTGCATCCCTGGGGTGCACGTCACACCGCATGTAGGTGACATCCCCCTGGTGGTACCAGCTGCCGTAGTTTGATGTCAGTTGGCAAACAGAGCTTCACTGAATAGATCAGTGGGTCTGAGCTGTGCAAACCAGATGTGAAAATACAGCACCGTGTGAGCTACAATGAAGAAAATTAACTCTATCCCAGCCCAAACCTGGACAGTTTGGTCTTGACTTATAAACAGCAGGGGGAGCTGCAGGAGCCTTTCCCAGCCCTGCCCCATCAGCTCCGCTCCCCACCTTGCAGAACACCCGGCGAGCCCAAAATGGAGGTGTTGATTTTGAATCCGCTCCTGATTTAGGAAGCTCTTGCTTCTGTAGGTACATAATGGAGCAATTTGTGTGGGAACCAGTTGCATAATATTCATTTCTTTCTTTTCTGCCAATTATTACGATACATTTGCAAAAACATTTTTCCAATATTCAGTCAGTCTAACAGGTGACTGAATAATACACACCAGCTACATCATTTGCAATATTTTCCTGTCAGTCATCAACTAATGTATTCAGAGATGAATTCCCTTTCTCCTAGGCCAGCTTTAAGTCAAATTTAGTGACTGAAAACAACATTAGACTTATTGACTCTTTTATCAGTATCCCATTTGTCGGTGGGGAGAGACATCTCAGCTTCTCATGAATAATGAGGCTGATCATACTTTAAAATCACAAGAATTGAGGGGAGGCCAGGGCAGGGGCAGAGGCAGCAGTTTCCGTGGCCAGGTTGGGCAGTGATGAGGTCCAAACCCTCTTCCTCCAGGGTTGAATTTAGGTCTGGTTCTGAACTTCACCACTGATCCACCCATTCCCAGCTGACCCAGCCAGGCTCCCATCACAGCCCCAGCTGCTCACCTGTGCCTTCAGACCAAAGCAGGTCCCCATGACAAACCTTTCCCTAGCTATCACACAGACTGCCTGTGTTGTGTTTAAGTCATAACTCCTGAATAAACCCCCACAGAGCCCCAGCAGCTTGCAGCCCCAGACCCTGTCCCTTGGTCACTCCTGTGACCAGGGCAATGGGACATCTCTGGGTTGAGGCACCTCTGTCATCACCAGCTCACACATTCGCATACCTCCAGGGGGTCATCCCAAAATGAGAACCGCTTTGAGAAGTCAGCCAGGCATGTGCTGCCCGGGTTAAAGGCAGAACTTTCAACACCTCTCTGCTTGCCCAAAACCCATCCCCATCCCCTGCTCTGGTCAGAGTAGCCAAATCACAGCCACGCTACACCTCGAGTCCTTAATATTGCTCAGAAAACATGGACAAAGGCTACCTTGAAACGATGCAACCTGACTTAGAGGCTCCTTGAGCTTTTATCCCCCAGCCCATAGTGCTCAGACGGGTGTGGGTCAGCTGGCAGTCAGACACCCACCTGTCTGACACGGCCAAGGGGCTGTCACCGGCACCGGCGGGTCACCGAGCCCTGCCCAGCCGCTGGCAGGCACTGGTGGAGGATGGGGCACCCAGTGAACACATGCGGGGGTACAGCGAGAACTCAGGTCTCCCAATCCCCCCTACCAGCCCCTGCACCACGCTGCTTTTCTCTTTGATAGGCACGACTATCAGGCTCTGCTCTCTGAAGAGTAGTGCCTGCCTGCCCAGTAGTCAAAGCTGAGCTCCTGCTCGATAACTCATAGCCACAGCACATTTATCTGCCTTCAGCACATATAATCTTCTGTTTCCTGCGCGCTGTGCGCTTCCCTGGCAATGCTGATGCAAATCAGCCTACATAAGGCTTTGAAGAACAGAAGCAAATCATTTACATTTTGTTCCTAACCAGTAGCATTTTCATTTAATTTCCTAGCTCTTTATTGTAATCACCCTCTACACAATTTCAATCAAATCATATCCATCAATCTGACCAGCCCAAAGCTTAACGATGGTAAAACTTTCATGTGTGTTCCCAAATGCAGTAAATAATAGCAAATTGCAGCAGACATCAGTTATCTGACCTATGCTTACTCTTCATTAATAACCTTCTGATCTAGAAGTGACTTGCTGCATCAATTTAACTCTGGGAGAAGCTCTCTGGGGTAGGTAAAGCTGTCCCACAAATCCTTATATGAAGGTAAACAGTAAAAGGAGAGACTTCTCCACTTTAAAATACGGGGAGCTGGCAACAGGAGACGTCATATCTCCAACCTGCACCTCTGTTTCCCCTCATACACCTGGCTTGGAGCTACCTCTTAACTCCAAAACCACATGCATTTTTACATTTTGATAGACAACTTGGTAGACACACAGCCCCATGAAGACCGAGGCAGGTCGCTTTTATTCCACCCTCCCCCAGGCAGTTCCAGGTGCTGGCAGTGAGTAGGGAAAACCTTTGCTTTGTCTTCTCCAGGATCCTGCAGTTCCTCAGCTATCTCAGGTTCTGCCTCGATCCAAACACAAGCTTTTTGCAGCAGATGCACAGCCTGTGCTAGAGGTTTCCATGAGCTCTCCAAGCAGGCATGCTGTGCTCTCAGTGTGCCTATGCAGCATTCAACCCAGTGAAGACAAGCTCACATCGTCATCATTCAGATTAGACAATTTAAAGCAAAATAAGTCTCATCTGGGACAGGCTCCTGGGGAGAAACAGGGGATCCACAGGGTCTGATCCATACCTAAGCCTTAACTAGCTCAGCAGCTTCAAGGAGACCACCTGCACTCAGCACATGCCTGAGGATACGCATGCCCATCTCAGCCAGGGATGGTCCTGCCTGCTAATAGTTCAAGATCAGAGACTAAGTTGCACTTGGAGCTGCTCTGGTACATTTTTCCATCCTACATATTCCCAGCTGGGAGTGCTGGAGAAAGGAATGGAACAAATTAAGAGCCATATACCGCTTACACATATAGTTGTCCTCTATACAATGATATCCACGCTGGGTGTGCTATGCCACCTGAATCACACTGAAGGAAGTTCAAGCTGTGCTACCTTTCAGCACGGACATGGCCCTAGGACACTAGGATGTAGCCCAGAGGGTTGTTGTTGTGCCCTGCCTTTCCAATGACCCCGCAGGCTTTGGCAAGCACTGTTCCCAGAGGTGCAAATCAACCTGATCTGTGTCTGGATGTGCTCCTCTCCTTCTCCCAAGGCTGCAAATCACCCTCAAAGCCGTTCTGTGAGGAACAACCACAAGAAGGGAAGTTGTGCTGGGCACATCACTGCACATGATGGTCAGTCCCCAACATGTGCGGTCCCAAGAGCATCTTATCCCAAGGACAGGGGGATACCTACATCCCCTGAGCCATCCTCAAGGGTGGCTCCCATCAGTGCAGGGCTGAGCCTCGTGCCCCCACTTTGTGTCGCTGTGAAATGCTTCTCACGGTTTGCTGGGGCAGGAAAACTGGACATCACCTGACACCGACATAGAGCAGATCTGGCTCTGCAGGAGCGCGGCAACTCGCTGCTAGCAACAGGGCGTTCTGCTATGTACAAGTAATGAGAAAACTGGGAATAGCAAGGAAGAGAAGAGATTATTAGATAATAAATTATCAATGCACCAAAAACTGCTCTGTACATATTTTTCCCCCTTACAGCTTCCCTAATGTCCTGGGAAAGTGACAATTATGCAATTTAAGGAGCTTTCTTTTATTAAAATCCTTTTTTTATTACTTTCCTTTTAATATATTGTTGAGATAAAGCATCTGATTAGAGGAAGGTCACAAAATAAAATATCTAATACTCACAGAAAAAGCAATTCATCCTCCCCCTGCACGCAGGAGCAGCAGTGAGGCGGGGGGCTCAGTGACAGCTTGCAGAAACCTGAAGCAAGCGCTGCCACCGGCAGGGCACCGCTCTTCCACGCTGGCTTGCCACCTTGTGACAGCCCTTAGGAGCTGTAAACAGGGCCGTATGCTCTGAAAGAGGCAGCACACCTCTAAAGAGGGCTTACACAGGGCTTGCTAGCACCTTCCTGACCTCAGCATCACTTAAAAAAAATGCCCACTCCAGCTCCATGCAGACAAACACCACGCCCAGTGTAGGACTGAGGTCTTCAGACTTCTCTTGTGGCCCACATTGCCTCAGCCCACCATGTGCTCACTCCTGGTGGGGCACCTCATCTCACTGCACCTAAATCCCACACCACAGAATCACAGACCCCTGAATCACGTGCTCTCTCTGGCCACAAGCTCACAGTTTGTGCCAACACCTTTGGGAACACTTTGCAGAGAGATGCTCATTTACTTTTCTCCATTTCAAGCATTCAGGGCATTGCAGGTTGTTACTCCGCAGGGTATAACCCTATCACTGGAGCTCCTGAGAGGCAGGGAGATGTAGATTCTGGAAGGAGCAGGTCAGAGTTTTCTTTTCCACCAGCAAGCAAAGAAAATCACCCAACTTTCATAAACAGTTGCTCTGGCCTGGGCTGCACAAGGGACGCCAGCAATGGACTTCCCACCACCTCTGCAAAGCCCAGTGAGGACACTGAGGCAGCCGCCAGGACACAGGGGTTTTCCTGCCCATCACCGCCCCTTTCTCCTAGCAGTTTTGCAGCATGCACAGCTGAGCCCACCTATGCTGGCTGCAGCACCGTGTCCCACTGCTGCTGTAACATGGCTTCGAGCAGGCCCCAGTGTGCAGAGCCCCAGGCCAGAGCTGATTTCCTGAAGGAGAAAGGGCCCCATTGCCCAGCCAGCACCCACCTTGCCTCGGGGCAGCCCCACCACCCCTCCAGCACCCAACCCTCCATCGCCCACTGCCCTCTGTCCTCGCTCTCAGCCACAACCTTTGTTGTAAATGAACTCTCTTGGGATAGACGGTGGTGACCGTGGCAGGGGAGTGACAGCATGGTGCTCCACCGCCAAGCTTATCTCCTGGGCTACAACTGGGGAGGCTAAAGCTGCAGGTGACATGGAATTGCTGAGGTTACTGATTGTTGGAAAAGGCCAGGGAGTTTCAGAGGCACCATTCAACCTCATCTGGGCATGCAAGGTGATTAAAGTCACTTTTGTCAATATGAAATAATGCATAGAGAAAGGCTTGTTTTCAGCTGGTTTTGTTCACTCCTCAGCCGTGATTTAAGTATTACAGATCAGAAGGACAGCCTCCCACCCAGAGGGAAAACCACATCCCCTCCCACACGCTCTGCTGCTGGGCGCTGCACAGTCTGTGTACGACTCAGCCACAAGCACCTGCCAAATTCTGCAGCGAACATAATCAAAACTGAAGAGCCTCTTTGCCTTCATAAAGATCTGCAGACCCCTGGTAGACACCTACCACACATTTAAAGCTGTATCTAATGAGTGATTTTCCATGAAGAAACTATTCCAGGCTTTGCTCATTGCTCACCTCCTTTAAGCAATGAAGGCCGATGAGCAATTAATGACCTGTGTTTAGCTGTCAGACACTGCACATGTTGCCAGAGCCCAGGGTTCAAGCCAGGATCCTGGAAGTCACCACCTTGCAGACATCAAACTGAGCTTTGCTAGAAGATCCCAGGAGGAACCATTTCTCCTTGTGCCTTGCCCCGTCCTGGCTCCCCTTGCTCTTATGAGCCAGGCTTTCTTTGGACAGTGGCAAAGCCCAAGAGCTTTGCAGTGAAGATGGATGAGGAATATTGTGTATTTTTACGAGACTGAGTGTTCTTGCATGTCCAGAGGTAAGAGGCCAGTGCACTACACAATGGCCTTGTCAAGCCATCTGGATTAACTTAATAATAATGGCTTCCAAATGCTCCTGTGTGGCAGACAGTGAATCCTTTCTAAATGTTGCTTGCAGTGTGCAGTGAAGTGAATAGAAAAAGTGTATGGATTGTTAACTACACCACAGGTGAGAAATAATAGCACCAAGCTCTCAAATCCACGTACAAACATCGCCTAATTACTGCTTGTTAACACTACTATGAGCCAGGCACATATTTCTATTGCCCAAAGCCATAAAAAAGGAATTGGTGTCCAGGGGCAATTAGAAGTAAGGTCACGTCTCTTAAACTAAAATCCTTCCTGCCTCCCACCAGAAAAAAAGGAGACTCCAGGCAGGCATTTATCTTCTTGCATCCAGGCCCTTCCAGCACTGTGGGTGCTTGGGCAGCAGGCAGGACGGAGAAGGGGGCGAGTGATGCACAGAGCGATGCAGTGACCTGTCGGGGTTTGAGCTCCCCGCCTGTGAACCAGGAGCCCTCCCTTGGCAGGGCTGGAAGAGCAACTGGCTGGGGACAAACATGCTGCTGATTGACACCGCAGAGGGGTGAGATGAAAAAATCTCATTGTGAGCCACAGACCCTGCATGGCTCAGCTTGATAAAATTAGCAGGCTGGAGAAGAACGATGCTGTGAATCACTTCTGAGCTGCAGAGGTAACACTATGGCAGGCATGAAGAGTGTCCTCATACTTGAAACACCGGGGCATGCCTTTTAATTTAGAAGAGCTGAAATAAAAAAAAAATCTGTCACATTTCCAGGTCAGCATTTGATTTGCTAACTCCTGCTGCGGGCACAGGCAAAAGAGCCCCAAGTTGTGAATTCTGTGAGATCCTGCCAAATGTAACCTCCAGCGCCGAGGCTGGAACTGGATGGCAAGCATGTCCTAAACCAGCCTGTCTGCTTGTTCTCAGAGCAGAACAAAAATAATTGGTAATGGGGGAAAAAACTTGGAGGGACCGGAGTTATAGGTAGTTAAGGAAAACGGTGTTATCTCTACCCAAAGTGCAAGACTGGACCCTTTGGCTCAAGCCAATCTTTTTTCAAAGGAAACAACACTACCAAGCCAGCCACCCATCTGTGTGCCTCCTTGGTCCCCTTCCAGCCCCAAACAGGCTGCTGGCACCCACCAGTACTACAACTCACCCAGATTTAAATGAATAACCCAGCTCTCTAGGGACCTCTGCTTCTGTGATGCTTGGCCACATATATCCGAGCCATACTCCGTGAGCTGTAGCAGCTGCCAAAGTTGCACAGAACATCACTTTTTAACAGGGTCATTAAGAGTTGCTCATGTGTCTGGAAGGGGCATCAAAAAAGTATTTTCACTTAATAATCAGGCTTAATCTCTTTAAGTTTTGTTGAAGTCACTTTCCCAGGGCCTTAGGCAAAAATCAATCTTAAAAGCGTTGTGAAGCTGTACTGTGGCAGTTAGATAATTTATTATTCCATAACTGTGAGTCTTAATCTAATTACAGATCATATCTAGGGTTCGCTTCAACGTCTTTTATTTTTCTATTTTTACTTGCAAACATTCACAAAGAAATGACTTTCTAAGTGGAGGAGATGGGAAACATTTTGTGTTCTTCCTGCTGCACTCTTACATTTAAACACTTTTAGTTACCAGAGACCAACAACAAGGGAAGAGCAGCAACAAGTAAAAATTTATTCTTCTTCAGTGGGACTGAACAGTTCTCAACACAAAACCTGTCTGTGGCCGTGCAAACTACAGCCTGCTCGTGTGCCCTGATGCAAGACAGTGCACTAAACCATCCTTTCCAAAGGACCACCTGTCCCGAAGACTCCCAGGAATGAAGATGACACCTCTTTCCCATTTAATTGTCTCAGCTAAGCCATAGCCTTTGGTTTCATTCAGGCCCACTCTCTCCTTGGGGAATTCACCTGCTTCTGTCTTCTCTGTACAGCAACTACTACACATTAACACTCCTCCAGCCAAGAAAGTCAGGCCCAAACTAACAGTCATTTGCAGAACTTCAGAAACCACAGGAAAACCTTCTCACTTTCAACCTGCAAGGAGAAACCAAACAAAACACTTACATATACAAGCTTGCCCTTCCCAGATGACTGCACCATCCCAGCCTTCTCTTTGTGCATCCGTGTGGTTTGCATTTCCACCAGGTAATGCATCGAGTCTGACAGGTCGTTTGCCTTGGCCAGTAGGACGGGGATGGTGCTTGCCCCCAGCACTGCAGAAATCAATCACCAGGCTGCCCGGGGACAAGCACCATTTGAGCATGGTACCTCTCCACACCCTGGGGGGCATCCTACAGACGATACATGATTCATTTGTTTAAAATAACTAGAGGTATCTCTCAGAGCCTGTCAGGAGCCTGAAATAAATACCTGAGTTGCAATAAAGTGCAAATAGAAATAAATAGCAATCTCATGGAATGTATTAACATCAAATCACTGGGGCAGCATGAAAGCAAACTTAGCCCCTTACTTCGCTCCACAGTGATCCCACAAGCATTTATTTCCTTCTTCTGCAAGCAGAAGTTAGCATATAACTGATATCAAAATCAATTCCACCTAGGCAGCTGCCTGCAAAGATTTGGCATCAGCTAAATGGTGCCAGCCAGGGCTGGGAAGGGAGCCTGGAGCTTCCTCACCCCACCAAGCTGGTGGCCTCCAGGTTCAGCTGCTCAAAAAGAGGTGCTAACCTACCTCAGAGCCCAGATCAGCCCTGTTTATCACAACAGAGACCAACGACGAGCACATCAGAGGAAGCCATGAAACTGAAGTCCATGCTCCAGAGCAAAGAATAAAAGCAAGGAACAAAGGGAAGTTACTACTGCCCTGCCCCACACTAGAACAAAGAAGAGCAGACATGTCCAGAGCCATCTGCTCTGCTGCTGGTTTAAAAAGGGATCCAGGCCTGTTTGCTCTCCCTGCAAGCTCAGCTGAGGTCCAGGAAGAGCATCACCTTTTGGAGGTGAACATTTCATTACCTTGGTGATTAAGAAGCTGTGTATCAGACCTGGTTTGTTTTAAGGCAATGACATAAATCTCCCCAGGCAAGACAAATCTGGCTCCTGGCCAAGGTTCATGGCTTGTGTTAGAAAGATTTTTTGCACACACCTATGGAACTTTGGTCTTTTCTAAAAAAAAAGGTCCAAAAGATTGAGTTGACCATTTTGAAAATAATATTTCAAGTTTCTTCCAGCCTATTCTTTCCAAAAGCAAAGTTCCTCTGGAGTGCAAAAAATACACAACAGCTGCCTTCATACCCACAGGTTGTGGCAACAAGTGAACAAAAATCAACATCAAAAATTCAACAACAGCACATGCTTTGTCTAAGGAAAATGAGTTTCCTTTTGTGGACATGCAGTCTTGAAAGCTTTTCCACTCACACTATCAACAGATTTAAAAAAAAAAAAAACAGAACAAACAAACAAAACAATTCTGGGAAGACAGCTTGCTTTGCTGCCCACCAGAAGGTCACCCAGTATCTTCATACATTGCTCTCCCCGCCTTGCAAAAGAAATGTATAGTTAGCAAGACTCCACTGTGCTTCTCCTGTAGTTCTTGGATGCCACCCGTTGGGTGCTTGGGAGACGGAGACACCAAACCTTTGCTTTCACTCCATCTTCTTCTCATCTACCTACCCTGTCAGGAAGCTCATTTGGGCTCTGCAAACTTTCTAACTTTTAACAGCTTTTGCAGTTTCAGAATAGATACATGCTATTTCTGCATGTTCCTCACGGGTCTTTGGAGGCACAACGTTGCCAGACATACATCACTGGGTTTCCTCTCCCCCACCGTCCCTGAGCAAAGAGAAGAAATGAGGTTCAGGAAGGAGCTTTTTTTTCAGAAAGGCTAATTTGCACCTCCTTGGATAGTAATTACAAATTCTCTCTTGCTCGTTCATTCTAACCACAGTGCACAGCGACAGGAAAATCTGCTACTTTTCTGAGTTTGCCAAAGTCTCTAACAACTCATCCTTCCTCAGCCCTCTGCTCTCTCTCTGTGGAGGAGGACATATCCCATTTTCTATATTAACTGTCAGCGTGGCCATGTCTACCTGAGTAATAATGAAAAATGAAAGAGTAACTCATCTACTTTGTGTAAAGGCCTTTGGCCCTCTTTTCTCTCACTGCTGAATTGAAATGTGCTTGGAACGTCGGGCCATTTTCTCCTGTATGGCACCAGGGAAATGAACTGCACTGCTAATGAAGTGTAGCTCCATTCTCTGGAGTTTAAGAGCCCAGGAGCTCTGGGTTACAACAAGAGCCCATGGTCCTCTTGGCTTGCAAGAGGATACCAAAACTGTACCCAAACTGCCATTGTTACAAACTGGCATAAACTTCAGTCACATTAGAAACTGAAAGCAGAAATATTTAAGAAAAGTTCCTTGGCCTATTTTGCAATCATCTTTGACCATATGATTTATTTATGGCTACACGGGCACTGCTATAAAGGCACTTATAGCATCTTATACAATCTTTAAGAAAGGAATAGCTAAATCCATACATTCACAACTCAGAAGTGCCCTTTTTCATGAATGGCCTTGAGCATCTATTCATATCTATTGATGCCTAACTATGCAGTTTAAACTAACCAAGTGCTTAACTTCTTTTCCCAATGCAGACCTTGCAAACAGTCAAATAAATAATGCAGATACACACATAAAGGAGCTTGATCCCAATCCCCTAAAAGTCAGGTAAGTTTTTTCTTTCCTTATAGCATGAAAGGACTTACACCTCTGCTCTGCCCCATCCTCCATCTCAGGGTGCCCCTGGAGCCCTCAAACTCTCCGCAAACTGATTCAGCTCACCTATCCTGCCAAAACCTAGTTTTACCTGCTGCTTCGATGAGCTGAACCGGTTCCTGTAGGCACTCAATAAGTCCCAGCATTGATGCAAGCAGAGCTGTGGGAAGAGCTGGCAAAGTGCAAGCAGCATTGCCCTTCCATCAGCAACCAAATTATCTCTGACCTGCCCCCCGCCCCTCCAAACACCACCAGACACAACTCCAGCAAACTGAGATCCTGCTGCCCTACCAGAAGTCATCACTTCCTTCAAACACAGCAAAAGGTTCAGGTGCTCCTGCTTCTCCAGATCCCAGCTGTGCTTATTAGCTAATGCCAATTTCCACCTGAGCCCGAGATCTACCCCTTCCACCAAAATTCACCAACTGACTGTCAGAAGTTTACACCCAGCTTTCTGGAGCAAAGATTGCCTTGTAGATAGGACACTGTTGTGCAGGCTGAAACAAAGAGAAATTGTCTGAAAACCTGCTGTGAACGTTGAGCTGACTTGTGAGCAATCACTGCATTTCCCTTTGCCATGGGAGTCGCATTAATTATCACAAAATAAGAAAGGGCTTCATCCAGCCCTCCTCTGAGTCACTGGGAAAAAAATTAAAACTTATTGGCTTCTATTTTCTTCACTGCCTCTCTTCAAAATCTCATAACAGCCAGAAACCAGATCGAAAAATACGACACACTCCAATTTCCCTTGATTTAATTTCCTCAAGCTGAATAATTTAATTGCAATATTTACCTGGTAGTTTGAGCTCTGCTTTCTCACTCCCTTCCTGTTGCTGAAACCGGCTCCCCAGTCCAGTTCCCTAAGCTTAAATCTGCACAGATGTTTCCAAATTTGTATTTGTTAGAGACTAATTATCTTCATTCCTCAATGGGTTATTCCATAGGGATCAGATATTCTGTTTGCGATCACAGATGTAACACACACACATACACACGTGGTTTTCAAAAAGAGGTTAGGTAACTAGGTATCACAAAAAGAATAAATTGTTTGAAGTGAGAGGGAGATTAAAAATGAAATCAGGATGATTTTTTTAATCTTCCATGTGACATGAGCCTGAAAGGTATAGCTGGCTAACGGAGCAAAATTAGATTCAGCTTAGCCACCAAGAACTCAAACAACATCAAGGTGAGGCAATATTTTAAAAGCCTACAGGAAAAAGAAAAGAAAAAAAAAAAGAAAAGCTTTTAATGGACTTCAGGCTTTATCTTTCCCCTTTGTTATGCTTTTTAGTTTGGAAATAATAATTAAAAAAATAGTGGCAGCGGTAAAACTATAACTCAAAATGAGGTCATGTGTCCAGATAGGCAAGGAACAGAGGAGCTGGTTTATTCGTTGTGGTTATCTACTCCCTCTCCCACTGCCGTAAATCAGTTGAGTTCCTTTCACCAAGCCACAGCCACCAGAGTCTAAACCAGGGGGGATCTGTCCCGGGACCCACAGCCATGCATCAGCACACAGCTCCCAGCAGAAGCACCCTCAGCAGAGCCCTGCCCTTCGCTGAGCGTTACATCTCAATGCACACGAGTCCTCACGCAGGTGAAGCCATTCACATGTGTATATACTTCCTAGTTTGGGGCTTTAGTGGTAGACCTTCAAAGGCAAGAGCTAGAGATATTAAATATAATTGGAGAGCTGTAGCAAAGAAAAGCCCTTATGAAAAGGATGCTCTCCTGATGGCTCGCAATCATCCCAAAGCACTTTTCTCAAGACCCAAAGGACAATCGCGCACTGGCATCGCAGCAGACAGAGGAGAAGGGTGTAAAGTGCAAACCTGCCCCCAGCATTTCAGTGCCCCCAGTTACAGAGCAAACGTGCCCGAACACCCTCTGTCCAGCAAATGGCAGCTTTGCCCTGCAGCCTCAGCTGTGGGGCCCTGTCGCCACGTGCCCTGACCTTCTGCAGCAGGGTGCTCAGAGCTTCTCCTCCCCACTGTAAGGAGGGGACACGCTTCTGGCCATGGAAGAAAGGATTTGCAGCCGTGTGCCCTGTGGTGCTGCCACGCAGGACCCAGGCGAGCCCCATCCTCTCTGGTCCCAGTTGTCCCAGCTCTGCCCCACCTAGCAAGCCACTGCCGCCCCTTTATTCCCAAGCCCCCCATCCCCATCTCAAAGTAATGGTGCATATGGATTTTTTTTTGCCACACTATTTTCTTGTGGGCAAACGGCAGCTAGATCCTGGGCTGAACAGCCCCGTTCTGGTGAGCTCCACCTCCGAACAGGGTGGCAGCTTTCTGCTGTGTCCTGGCCACCAGGATGGACAAGGCGCTGCCGCTTGCCTTTCTGGGCGCCATTCAGCACGAAGCAGCCCTGCTCAGTGGAAGACCCTTGGCACCGAGAGCATCAGTATTAATTGGGATGGTCAATTCATCAAAGGTGAGCGCAGAGGAGTTGTTCTAGGAGTCTGACTGGAATACGAATGGAAACCTCTTTGCACCGTTTGCCCAATCCTGACAAGAACATCACTGTACCAAGGAAGTTAGGATTCTCAAGTTACTCGGCTTGGCTTCTGGATATAAAAAAGAAGTTGGAAATTATGAGTGATTATATTCATTATTATTTTGCTTACAGAGCAGGCCAACCTGCAAGCTTCAGATGGGCCCTGTGGAGTCCTACCAGCAGCAATGCTCACACCAAAACCTTTCCAGTCCTGCATAACTTGAACACGGCACATGTCTAGCAGCTTGATGCCGGCATTAGCAGTTACTCATGAGACAAATGCTCACGCGCATACTCATTACTACATCTCTATTCCCATGCAAACCCCAGAATGCCTCACTACGTGCCAAGCCTAAAAAGCTGAAGACTTCTGTGCTAGTTGTGATCCCGCTGACAGCACAACAGTGGGCTGCCACGCTTCAGAGCAAAGGTGGCTGGTTGAGGTCTCGATGGTGGCCACCAGGTCACCTCAGCTCTAACTCTATCCTGCCAACTTCTCAGAATAAGCACTCTCCATGACTAGATGGAGTCTGCATGAAAAGCAAAGGGAAGGAAAGGTTTACACCACAGAAATAACCCTTTTCTTCATATCTGCAGCTCTTTCACTCTTGGTTGACATCCTGCATAGGGCTGGCTGCTCCCTAAAAAGAGAGAGTCGGGATTTTTGTCCTAGGTGAAAATTCAAAACCTTTTTATTTTCCTTTGTTAAATGGTGAAATACCTTCCAAAGGAAATAAAAAAATCTCACGTCAACTGACATGTTTCTCTTCAGTTTTGGCTCTTGACTACTCCTCCCTCTCTCTTTTCTGTATTTTGAAATAAAAGGTTATTTCAAACTAAAAATATCAAAACTTGTCATTCGAATCCAGTCAACTTCCAAAATACTGCCTTTTTTCCCTGAGAAGTTAAATTGTCAAATCAATACCATTTCTGCATGCTGCACATGCTGCACATGCAGAGAAGTATGTTTCATCAAACCATCATATTCCAATGTAAGTCTTTTGCAAAGAAACACTCAGACGAAGTCCAAACCTGCTCTCTGGCACAAGCAACCAGGCTGGGGCAGGGGCTGTACGGATCCAGGGGATTTCTGCAAAGTGTAGGAACTGCAAAAAGCAGAGGTAAAGAATCAGTCCTGTGGAGCTCGTCTTTTTAGTCAGTCTTGTAGAAATATGTTAAAACGGTACTAAGAAGTTACTCGATCATCATCCTTTATAGATGGTTTTTATAGAACAACATAAGAGGATTTTTTTGCTATGGCACAAAACTACAGTATGGGGCAGTTTGCCTTTATTTTGGGGTGTTGTGCTCACCTGGTTTCCCTTTCCTTGGCTCACTCCTCTTTACCTCCAGGCCTCTCCAAAGAAGGGAAAGCCACCGAGAGACTTCCGAGGAGGCAACAACCAGCAGTGGTTCAGAGGCTGGGATTCCTACAGAGAGAAGGCTATGGGCAACACTTACACTTGTGCAAAAGAAATGCACCTACCTTGCCAACTGCAAAGGTATAATTGAAGGTGCCACCACTCTCAGGACAGAAAGGTCAGTGCCCCGAGCCCTTTTTTGGTTCTGTCCCAAGGGAAGCATTCATATGGACGAAGAGACACCTGGTTCACCAGCAAGGCTCCTACACAGAGAAAGGGGCTCTTCCTACAAGTGTATAAAGCAGAAGACTAAATGAGTCATAGGAAAAGGTGTTTTCCATCACAATCTGGTCTTCAGTGGCCCTGTAGCCTCTCAGTGGCCACACTTCATCTTGCAGTGGGGGCTAGAACCTTTTTGTTTGGTTGGTTTCTTTCATCTCAATGTTCTTCTGTTAAAAAAAAAAAAAAGATTTGGTTTCATTGAAACTGAAGTGGTTAGAAAAATGTTCATTTCTGTCAATTGGCATTAAGAAATCATGAAATGACATGGCAGCTTCTTGTCTCAAATTTTCTGTTAAAAACATCATTTCAGAATTACGAAGTTTTCATTGTCATTCTGTCCTATTGCTTTGTTTGTATTTTTTCTGATTTCTGACAAGTCCACTATACCTTATAATACTTGTTACTGTGACTGACAAGTTCTGCCATGACAGAATGTATGACTTGAAACACTTTTGGCTTTTTACTTATTTATTTCTAAAATATCAGGGGTAGCACATACCAAATACTTCGCCAGAACAAAACATCTCCTGTTTGTTCCAGTGAAGCAAGTTGAAGCAAGCTGACGCATAGATCAAAGAGTTGCCTACTTGAGAACTGTCAAACCATCTCACCACAAACTAGATGGGAAGCGCTTTGAAACACAGGAAAAATGTGAGGTTTCATTCAGCAAGCCACATCCCAGCCAGCCTTAATGCAAGTAAGAAAAACATTACTGTGATTTGTTTAACAGGTTGTCATAGTATACCATTATTGGTGAAATCTGTTCTTCACTATTAACATGGAGTCACAAAATGATAGCAAAGCAAGACAAATATAAAGCAAATTTGAAGTGTCAGAGATCCAAAGTGAAAATTCTTCCAGCCTATTTAAAGGCATGTTTTCACCTGGAAAGTTGAGGTATCTGAGAACAGCAGCCCATTTTGCTGCCATGACCTTGCCCACGAGGTGTTGTGGCTGGTGAGACAAGGCAGGGAGCCCACCCCAGCCATCTTGCCACCCCATCATCCCAGGTGGAGCCTGCCAGGGCTCTCCGGCGATGCTGAGGCACATCACAGCGTTTCTGCTGTCTCCAGCATGAAACCTTCTCACCCTCTGGCCCACCTGCCTTTGAACCTTAAAAAACAATACTAAAGGCACTGCATACAAGCTATGAAAAAGCAACTGGTAAGAGGACCACGTCCTGGACCACAGGCAGGACAGAGGAATAAGGTTGTAGAAACTGATTCAAACAGCTAAGGACTGTGTAAATAAATAGGACATACATTTATGAATTACAAAAAAAAAAATCAGGTCAAGATATAGAGAGAGAGCTTGTAAGGAATCTGAATAATAATAATAATTAAAAGTCATATTAGTAATAAGACACCGGCAAAGGGAAGAGTTCCTCCAAAACTCAGCAGAGCTCATTTACCAACTGTCTCTGCAAAGGCTAATGCTTCACTGTGACAAATGACTGATTCATTTGTACAGATACTTCAGTTGTTACTGGTGACAAAAAGGTAAGAATTCAGACTACAAGGGGGAAGCGATAGTCTGGAAGATATTTATATAAATTACATGTTTTCAAAATCAGCTGGGTCTGCTGAGGTTCACTGCCAGGTACTTAGAAGTGGTAGAGGCAATCTCAGGGCTGTTAGCACTTATCGTTGAAAACTCAGGGACTGCAGCGAGTCCCAGAAGAGTGCAGAACAGCAAACATAGTGGGGAATTACAGGCCAGCCAGCCTAGCTTCAATTCCCAGAAAAAATATTGGAACAAATCATCAAACATACACTTTCCAAGCGTCTGAAGGATAACAAGGCAATGAGGAACAGCCAACACAGATATGTCAAGAACAAATCATCTCAAGCCAATCAAATATTTTTTCTATGGCAGGGCAGCAGGACTCACAGAGAGGTCGGGCAGTGCCTGTCATATATGATGACCTCAGCCAGGCCTTTGTCACTGCCTCGCGTGACATTGTATTAAGCAAGCCACAGGAGCATGGTTAGGGGAGATTGTTAGGGTGGTTGTGTGGGAGGTGGAAATCATAAGCTCAGAAAGCAGTTTTCAATGACATTCTGTCAAACTGGAGGGACATACCAGTACGCACTGGGTAAGGATTTGTCCTGGGCCACTATTATCCACTATTTTCACTCTTTGACCTGGGTGAAACAGTAAGTCCGGAGAAAACATCAGCTGGGGAAGAGCTGCAAGCACACTGGAGACAATGGGCACTTGAACACTTCTTGATAAAGGGGACTGGACGTCTGACTTACAGCAATGTGCATTCAGGGTAAGCATCAATAAAACCTGTTGAATTTGAGGGCTAGCGAAGTACCAGAACCGACTGCCCAGGGAGGATGTTAAGCTTCCCTGCCTGCACCCAGCTGCCTGCCTGGCTGCCCAGCAAGATGTGCACTGCGCATCAGGAGGATGCTCCTTATCTTATTATTTATTTTACTAGTTTTTATTTTTCTTCAAGGAAAAAAAGACTATTGGAAGGAAGCGTCACGCTCATCACTATTAGTGACTCATGAAAATACTAGCTCTATGAACAAGCCAATTAATTCTCTGTGATGTGCTCTGCCGCATTGAGAGAATTGGTCTGGTGCCTAATGAAGATGGTACTAAACAGAAAATAAAATAAGTTTCCGTAACAGCTACAGTAATCTGAATCCATTTAAAAAGAAAAGCAGAACATTGACATTTTCTACCCCTCCTTCCAAAAAAAAAAAAAAAGCCGAAGCTACTCATTTTCACTTCATACTAATTTCTTTAGAACATCACCTACAGATCATGCTTTCAGAGGAATAGCAAGGATGCTGATCCCAGCCCAGAGCAAGCAGCACGTGCACAGCTGGGCTAGCCAAGGGGAGAGGGCATGAATCACCCCCAAAAACAAAAAGGAGCAAAGTAAGAGGAGGGAGGGGACTGGGCTCCTCCTGCTACAGAAGCAGGATCCAGCCCGCTCTGAGTGTGCGCACGCGGTTTCCCTAATGGCACAGCACTGTAAATCCTCAGGAGCAAAGGCATAAACCAATCACCCACTTGTAGCAAGCCAGGAATAAATTCTCCTCAGGAGAAAACAGGAATCAGCTGTCCAGGTACAGTGAGCACGGCACAGGGTCAGCCCAGAAAACATCGCCAGAGCCCACATGCAAAACTAAACAATGAATGCAGGGATGATGCCCTCCTGAGCCTGTAGGCAGACTCAAATAAAAACCCCAACAAATGTTAGCTACCCGCTCGTCTCACCTGTTTCATCCCAAAGCAACGACAGAGCCACAGCAGTAGGACACAGCTTGGAACAAGGCAGGGGGAAGTAGATTGCTTTGTCCTGGCCCTGGGTATAAAATTGAACTTGCTGGGGCTTTGTCAACCCCTCACCTTCTGCTGATGCCCCCAGGGAGCTGCATGCCCTGGGAAACATGGGTCCCATCTCTGTACTGTGCTGCCCACACTCGCAGATTCCTGAGCAGCACCAGCAGAACCCTTCGTCGGTGACCTTGGGAGAGGCATTGCCCCGACAGCAAGACTTCAGCCGAGGATCTGCTAATATGGAGCAAGCTCCAGGAGTTTCTCCAGGTTTCCACTATCAGTATGCTGCACCTGATCCAAAGGCTGATGGAAATTCTGAGGTTTTGGCCCAAAACTTGACTTTCTTTTATTCAATTTACACTTCTGTTCCCTACCTTTCACAGCAGGGTTGCAGCAACTCCCGGCTTTGCGTTCAGCAACGCACTCACTCGGGGCACGTGCAGTTGATTTTCTTTTCCCCTTCCCACACTAAAAATACTCCAGTTCTCTCAGCCACCATCACAAATCTCAAACGAGGGATCTGACTGCCCTGCTGTAATGCCCAAGCTACACCAGCAGAGATAAGGCTGCAATCTGGCTCTGCAAACGCCAGACTTGTTAAACATAACCTTGAGGGCAAGGGAGTGAAGAATTCAGATTGGCTGCACTTTATCCCCACTTAGAGCAGGTGTAAATGGCTCCACATGGAGCAAGGCAGAGTTGACTCAAGCCTAGGGAAGGAAGGAGATTACTTCACTGCTGAGGTTTATCTCCATTCCCCCATAGGTTACCCAGCACCTCTTGCAATGATCGCCTAGAGCTTGTGCTGGGTAGAATTTAGACTCCTGTTGGTTGTGCTGCGTATTAATAATTAAAATATACGGGACAATATATCAGATGTATTTAAAATAGTGCAATCGTGCTACATTTTTATGGTATTTCAAAATTGATAGCCCCTGTTTTAAATACAATGAGAACCTGAAACAGGGTAACATATACCATACTTTGCCATTTCATCCATTTTTAATTACCAAGAATACCAGACCATGTTGTCACAAGCAGCTGAATTATTGATGTGCAACACATTTTATTAAGCATAGCATTTCACAGGCACCATGGTTCGGGGATGCAACTTTACTAGGATTGAGCTGTTAGGGCAGAAGGAGGAGCCTCCAAAAACAGCTCCTGAGGAGGGAGGGAAGCAGGTGAGAGACCAGTTTTGCACTTCTTTTGGTGTTTCGGGATCTGAGGAGTAAAAGCCCCCAGCTCCTTTTCTGTGGGAAGGAAAGGAGAGGGCAGGACAGGAGAGCAGATATCATTCCATTTTTACCCTTGATGCTGAAGAGAAGTCTCCAAAAGGGCTGTAGGTTCTTCCTCTAATTGATCTGAACCTGGGTGAGGTAAAGCTCTATGTTTGTGGAACATTGCAAAGCCTCAAACATCCACTCTTGCCCCAAGCATCTCCAGCCTCCCAGACCTCCAGCAAGGTTGATCAGCGCCGTATCAAATATCAGCTGGGGAAACTGAGGCACACAGATACCAACCTCAGGTGCTGCAAGGAACCAGGAGCAGAAGAGGAAACAGCGAGGGCATCCCCAAATGCTCAGATACATGAACAACACAAAGAGTGCTAGAGCAGCTCCTAGCTCCTTTCCTCCTCCCAGTTACATACACATGTAGAAATTTCTGGCCAAACATAACACAAAGACCATAACAGACAGAAGGACACGAGGAGGACAAGCTGACTGGGGTAGCTGATGCTCAAACCCAGCTGGACTTTCCCATCTTGGCGACTCTGGGTCTAGGCACAACGTCCTTGACAAAAGCCATGAAAGACTGATTCAACCCTGCTGCACTGCCTTATCCCTATTTTCTTTCTGTTTTTGTTTTTCATTGTTGGTTGTTTTTTATTTTGTTTCATTATTATTTTTTGTATTACTGAATGGCCTGGCTCTGCAGGGCGCAGTTATTTCTCTTGCATGACTAAAGTTTGAACAAGCTACTCTAGGGAGTAATTTTGGAAGCAGCTGCAATGTTTATCATCAACGCAGGCAGGTTTTCATTCCTTTAGCAGCAGTCTATCAAGTCCTCTTTAGTTGCTGTCTCTCACCAGTTGCCCTCAGAAGGGCTTGAACCCTTCTTTGCCATCCTGGAGCTGGACAAAACACGGCAGTTCCAGCTCTCGATGCAGGGGACAGGAGCATCCTCCCCCCGAGGCTAATCCGTCCCCTGCCAACCCTCAGAGGCACCGCAGCCGCCCCGAGCCCTTGGCTTGCACCAACAACAAAGAGGGCTTTTATTCCCTCCCTGACAGGGGTTGGTTGATTTAAGTAAGTGTTTCAAATCAGCAAGCATCACTGTTCTCACTCCCATTTTCTGTTTGCACATTTGAGTTACTGTTCAGCAGAAAGGCTTATTCTCATAGGTGGGAAATCGTTAAAATGAACTGCAATTAAATCTCGCCTTTACACTCAATTCACTGCGTCTTCCTCAACCAGCAGCGCCTGCTGCACCTGTAGGAATTTGTGCAGGCACAGATACCTGCATTCATGCAGAGTCTGAATTTTCCAATTTTCTTGCAACGATAAACAATGCAAATTGATGTCTTTACTATTTACTAAATGATTGTTTATTTTTATTTTTTTCCCCACTTGTGTCAAATTGTATTTGGACAAAAGCTGGAACTGAATGCAAATGAACAAATCAGCATTTCATATAGCTTTCTATTTGAGGTTCTTTGTGTGTGCTAGGTAATAAAAATACTTTTATTAAAACAAGCTTTGCATTTAAATCTGATTTACTATACAAAAAGAAGAATTATATGCACTCAGTAAAATTGAGCTGATTGTTTCCAGTAACTGGGGCCAAATCTACCACCGTTTTAGAGCTAACAGATAAAATCTTCTTGCACCAGGTTTTTGTTCAGAAGCTGCAGAAGAAAAACCACTTTCCTGGTTTGGGGGTGGGTTGGGATTTAGCTGGGGTTGTGGGTTTTTTGTTTGTTTTTACCTTTTTTTTTTAAAACAGATTTTTTTTTTTAATCCGATTATAGTAATCTATTTTTATCTGCCACAACTCCTATGAAGATTTCTTTGCAGACAGAACATACATTAGGGCTCTCAGGAAAAGAGAATCAACACCCACATCTGGATGGTCTTGGGTGTTCATCCACTGTATCAGCCAGGGCAGCTGCACCCAGGCCAAGAGGGTTGATAAAGATCCATTTCCTCCCTCTGTGCAGTGCAACACTTACGAGAGCGTTGCTTTCCTCCCCGCACACCTTGTTTCCCCTGCATCCCACCAGGAAAAGGAGATGAGGGTGGATGGACACGGAGGACCAGGCAGCATCTTACCTCTCCGCCCAGCACAGACAACAGCGAGCCTTGATACTGGGTGATGATCCCATATTCTGTGCTTTAAAGGTGACCAGAAGCCTTGCTGTGCCTTTCCATGTTTCAAGTGGAGGTTGGAGAGGCTTCATTTTCATTGCAGCAGCACCTCCTGGTGCTTGCCTGTTGCTGGACCAGGGCATGTGGCTGGGAGGCCACAAGCAGGAGAGGACAGATGTGCCCAGGCAGTCCTGTGCTTCCAAAGATGAATAAAAGTCACAGCATCTCTCAGACACTATGAGCAAGAGCTTCGCCTTCCTCAAAAAAAGGAAACAAACAAGACAACACTTTGTTGATGCATTGTTATAGCATTGGACCAGGAGGAATAATGCCAAATTGCTAATGCTTGTTGCAAAATCTCAGATTTTTTTTTTTTTAAAAGACGACTCCAGCCAGCTGAACCACTTGCCAGAATCTAATTTTCCAGAGTGGTGGAAACCAACAGGCAACCGATTCAGACAGCAAGCCCATTCCGCACCCTGCTTTTGTTATTACACCAGCCTGTTGCTGCCTTTAAAGCAACAGTGTTAACCCTGAAGCTTTTTTGCCAGATCATTGAGATCTACCAGAAAAATAATTTGCACCCATATCCACACAAAGGAATTTCAACTTTTACAAAAAAAACCACAGCAAACAAGCTTTAGTGAAGAAAGTAGTCTTCCTTCAGACCCTGTTCAGAAGTCACTGAAAGCAAATGCTTGTGCACAGCACTGGAGGAGTGAAGGGTGACCTCAGGAATCAATGCTGATCGTCTCTGAAGAGAAAATTAAATGGAGAGGACAGAAAATTGTTTAAGACATAAATAATTAATTTATTAGTGCCCTTCCATGTAACTCCCATGAAAGCAGGGCTGGGAGGGAGCTCAGGCAGAGCCTATGAGAAGGACTACCACAGTGTGCACAGCCCAGGTCCTGAGCAGCCTGGGACAACCTCCAAAGGGCCCTTCCATCCCAAATTCATCAGTGATCCCGTGTGTGCTCATCCCTCCTTGCAAAGGGAAGTCCAGCATATTGGGAAAAGCATGAAAAATAGGAGGTGCAGAACATTTGCAAGCATACAAAACCACAGCATTGAGCATTTTTGGCAATCCCCTCTGATGATGCACCACTAGAGATGTCACCTAGCTTGGGGGCTAGTTTTGCCTGGAAATACAAATTAATTTCTGGTGACTTCAGTGTCCCCTCCCCTACCGCTTAACTCAGCCCGTGCCCACAGCAGCATAAATAACCCTCTGGCTTGGTGCACATCTGGGGATAGCTCCAGTACCACCAACACGTCAAGCATCATCCTCTTCTCATCAGAGCGCTGAACTCCCTTGTGAAAGGCACCACCTCAACACAGGAAGCAGGAGAGATCACACAAATTGATTTCCAAGGATGGAAGAAAATCAACAGGAAAACAACTCATACCACAGCGTACATCTTCAAAGCTTTGGCCAGAAGGCATAGAGTCATTCAGTGAGAAATGTAGGCCGGTCCACACATGAGGGACATACATTTTTCATGACATTCCCCATCCTTGATACTTCTACCCTCCAAACATACGTAAAGAGGGATTTCCCCTCCCCTTCTCCCACCAACTGCTGCACACAGGAGCATCTCAGGATGGGTAGAGGAGGACAGGAGTCATGGAAGAGCCCTTCATTTCCCTAGAGGCCCAAACAGGCCCTAGAATGATGTAGGAGGAATCCAAGTCCTCCTCGAGATGGAAAAAGAAATAACGTATCTTGCAAAGCAATGAACGAGTAAGAGGAATTTATCTTAAAAGATGCTCTCTCAATTTTAATCAATCAAATGGAGAACTCATCTTCTGCCCCCAGCCTTGGAGACCACCAGCCTTGGGCAGACAACACAGTAAGTCGTCAATAAGCGGGTGTTCTGACACTCCCAATGGGTGAGGTGTTTTTCCATGTCAAGTATTTACCAGCCCCTTCGGTGTAGAAGAGCAATGAAGAAAACCTCAGGATAGAGAAACAAAACCAAGAAGAGACCCAGCCCTTTTGGAAGAACAGAGGTTTGGGGGCTTGTTTTTTTTGTTTGTTTGTTTTTTGTTTTTTTTTTTTTAAATGAGGATTACACCAGAGGAGGCATGACAGCAAACTAATAACATTTATAACATCCTGTTAGATACAGGAAGAGTATCCATATCCCTTGGTCTCCATCTGCCTCTCCAAAATGAGAGGAGGGCCGGGGCTTGCTGAGGAAAGGCTGAACAGTGTGGGTAGTCCCCAGCAGGTTTTCCCAAGGGAGTTTGCTCAGGTGCCCATCTCCAGTGGGGAAAAAGCAGCTGCCAGACAAAAGCACACAAGTACGTACGATTTATTTCCCCCCCTCCAAAGACTAAATAATAGATTGCGCATTTTCTAACTTCTGAACTCACCCACATCTGTCATTTTCAGAGCAAGGACAGCAACCCCAGCCAAACCAACTCAGCAGCAAGGCCATAGATGAACAAGTCCTGGCCCTCGGTAGAGGATGAGTTGCACCCAAGATCCCACCTCCTCCAGGTGGTACGGACACCCAGTGATCCTGTGGCATGAGCCCCGCTGATCTTTCTGAAGCTCACGGGATAAGTTCCCCTGTTTCTAGGCAGGATATCAAGATTCCCCTTGCATCTGGGTCTCGTACAAAGGCTTCGATTGCCGCTCCCCAAAGGGACACCTCCCATCAGCCAGCTCTATGTCTGAACCACTTCTACATTTTGATGCCAGCAGTGCAACAGCTCCCATTCATCTAAAGGTCTCTGCAGCAGTACTTCCCAGGGCTCCGGCTCCCAGACCTGTCACCACTTCCCCACATACACGTGGCAACGTGCACGAGAGCAGCATTTAGCTCCTTTGGCACAAACAGACAGTATGCTTGCCTCCTCCCTAGCGGCATGTGCAAATAACTTACACATGTGCCCAAGACGGCCCAAGAGACCATCTTGGTGTCCGTCTGCTCCTGGCCCTACTGCCGCAGCAATGGGTTGCACAGTATAAGGCAGCTCTCCTGGGGTAAGGAAGGGACACCAGCAAAGGGTACTAGTGGCATTTAGGTTTTAGGGGGGGTGATTTTTTCCCCCCCATGAAAAAACAAGCAAGTGACAGGGAGTAGGTGATACAGAAGAGCTCAAGCCAGTAATGCCAACAGATGCTTCGCATCAGCCAGCACACTGAGTGACAACAGCCCTTGCACAGATCCTGATGTCTTAATCGCCAGCTGCTCCACACCACCGATGCTCAGACTTTCCCCAGCATGTCCAGGAGTTAGGATTTAGGCACCAAAGGAAACTTACTGTGAGAAATTTGCAAGAAATCCACGGCTTGAAACTACGCCACAGTCATGACAGACACAGAAACAGCATCTGCAGAAGATATGGAGCCGCGGTACCGGGTCCCTGAGCATCCCACTCAACAAAGCTTTCACCAGGCCACAGAGCATTAGAGGAAAAAAATATTACTCCTATTTGCTGTATAAACAGATTGCAGTTGTGCTCATTACACAGTCTTGCATCTCTATTCAGCTGTAGCACATTAAATGCAAATAAAACAGGAATAAGCAGCATTACAGCTAGCAGCAGTGCCAGGGAGCTGGCGCTGGCCTCGCAGGGACATTGCCCAGCACAGGCGTCAAAGTCCTGCAGCCCCCACTGCAAACTGCTAGCTGCTTCTGCAGAGCTCCCAGGGCCTTTCCCTTTCCCTCTGCTTTTGGAACTGCAAACAAAAGCCATGTAAATAATTACTTCCCACATCAGCAAACACACCACAGAGCCAATGCTGCCACTGTTGGGTTTTTCTTATTTATGGCTGACAAACAAGGAACACAGAGAACGTTAGCTATTATCACTAACCCTTTGCACCGTGCTCAGTGAAGCTGCTTTGCAAAGTTTCTGCACAGAGGTGGGAAGAGCATCCAGCAAGAGGTGAAGGGCACCTTTTATTCGTTATTTCATTTATAGTTCAAGGCTAGGCATAACCATCAGAAGCCTTTTTCCCCATCCTTTCCTCCTGCCACCCCTTTTATCACCAGTCTGCATCCCCTTGCACCAATGAAGCACAGTAGAACTGGGGAACCATCCAGGAGGCCAAGCCCCACAGCTGGTTTAAAGCCACGCTGGCAGCTGGTGGGTCCCCAGACCCCATGCAACAGGAGAAAAAAGCCCCCATCATTTATTAGCAGGGGGCCCAGCCCAAGCACAAAGCTGCTCACGCAGGACACGATGGCCAAGCTCCCAGCCCATCTCCCTTGTCTAGGTTGGTGCTGTCTGAGAAGACAGAACTCCGATAAAAGTTTAAAAGTATCAGAGTTTTAGATTCAGGAGCACTCTCCACTTCCCAGCTTCTCAGCTCTGACAGAATACTGAGGGTCTCCACAATTTTTTTTTATCATAATTTTCCAGATTAATATGGAATCAGGGAGATCTGCTTTCAAATGCTATTTTTTTCCCCCTCCTTTGAAAGTACAATCCCCAAAGCTGGCTGGCTCTGACTGCTTGAAGGCTTTGTTTTAAAATTAAGCTCCCCCTTCATACAGATTTCAATAGCTACATCTCCATGGCTCAGGTGAGCCAAGAGCAGAAATAACCCCAAGGTCCCTTAGCAAAGTAACTATGCTGGGTTTTGCTTTGTGCACCCAAAGAGGCAAGAAATAGCCTGAACCAAGCTTGGAGAGGGAAGGTGTTTTTTGTTAAAAAAAAAACAAAAACAAAAACAAAAAAAAAACAAAAAAAAAACCACCACACACAAACGCACCAGGGAGGGCATCTCCTGCATAACGCACCCACCTCCAAGCATCAGCGGGGCAAGAAGAGATGCAGGCAGCCAGGCCTGCAGAGAGGTCAGCACACTGCCACTGTCACCGCAAGGACAGAAAGAGAGGATTCGAGGAGTCTCAGGCAGCCTAGCTTATTTTTTATTTCACCCAACAGAGCAGTAACTTGGAAGGATGAGCAAACTGCTTTCTACATGGCAGCACTCTCAGCACACAATTCACACATCCAACAACATTCTTAGATTTAGAGTTTTCCTTGGGTTGCTCAAACCCTTGCAGAGGTTCCTTTTGGTACTGTGGTATCCCAGCAAAGATATCTGGGTGGCAAAATAAAATTGCCCAAATTGCTGCAGGCGGAGGATGGCCCATGGCTGCGAGCTGAGCCCTGGATGTGGGGGAACCGGGCTCAGCTCTTTGGTTTGCTCCAGATCCTCTGCACAGCCCTGACCACACCACTCAAGTTTTCTTTCTTTTCATATACTGTTTGTAAAGATAATTAAACTTTCTTACCTGCTATGGATTTTGTGAGCAGGAAGACAAGAACAGTAAGGAAACCACATATTCAAACATTCAGAGATGACCTTAGAGCCATGGACCCTACTAGATGCTTCAGAGAGTGCCAAATTGTGCTAAGAGACCTAACATCAGCAAAACGGTAAGTTGAGCAGTGACCAAATCCAGCTCCCAGAGAGCCACACAGAGATGCTGTGCCCTGCAATTACAAAATACAGGTAGCAGAGGTCAGTGAACTATCAAAAATAATAATTTAAAAAACATTGTTTAGAGTCATTTTAATACTGCTTATGCAAAGACGCGCAAATGGCATAAAGAACAACCTATATAAGACCAATAAACCCAAACTTTTCCCCTTGTCTTGGTAATTGCTACTCTTTCATAAAACAAGCTGTGCTAAGTAAGCCTTATCACTTTGCTCACCCTTTGCAGTAAAACACATCTGGCACGACCATGCACACTGAAGTGCAGTAAGTGTTTTTTTTTGTTTTAGTTTTATTTTTGCCTAGATTTGCAGTCAGGACAACCAGAAAAACACCTGATTCACTTGCGTTTCTACCACCACCCAGCAGCTACAAGGAACTGTACGGCATTGCAGGGAAATCCCACGTTAAGTCTCTTACTCCGCACAAGGCTGCTGTCAAGGGCTCAGGAGTTTTTTCATCCCAAGCCACACCAAGCCTGGCACCGAGCAGGCTGTGGCACCGGCCCAGCCCATCAGGGGCTCGGTGACCTGGTGGCCTTGGTGCCCATTCGCAGCAGGATGAGCGGGCCCAGGGCTGTTTGGGGTTACGGCTGAGGGCACCATCCCCTGGAGGAAGGGAGGCATTCGGCACCTGCCCACGTGCCACTGCTGGAAGCAGACCTGGATGCCAGCGTCCCTCAGCAGCACGCTGCCTGCAGCATGGAGGGAGGATTCATTTATATTTAAAAAGAAAAAAGCTCTCTGCTGCTGTCAGTTCAGTAGAAGCCCATTGTACAGAATCCTCATTAACACAGATGAGGCCATCATAAGCCAATTTATTTTCTTTTTGCCTACCTCCCAGCAGAGGAAGGCACGTTTCTCTAAAGAACCAAACATATTTCCCATTACATGGAATAACGCACGTACACACGCACACCCCCTTTCTGTATACAACTTTGCACAGAACCCTAAGGCAGCACTACAGTCAATTCGGAGATCAAGGATCACTCCTAATGGAGACAGAATAACAGAATTTACTTAATATTCTTCCTGGATTCAAAATAATAATATTGTCAGCTAAATAAAAGGCAAGCATTCATTTGTATGTAAAACAGTTGGTTATATCAGGCCTATTTATGCCTGCTCTGCCTGCCAGCTACAAAGATTTATGACTGAACACCCAAGGGACCTTTATATATCTTTCCAAATTCATGCCTGCTTTTCATTAACCTGTGTACTGGCATCTTGTACAACATGGCATGAAACTATAATATAGATTTTTTTTTTCCTTGCTACACAGGCATCAAAGGAAGAAAAAGTTCTTGTCAATAACAGTGATAATAAATACGCTCACTAAGATTGTCATACACAAATACGTACTTGTTTGTATATGACATACGTGTGCATGTAAACGTATGCACAGACAAGCTATGGATACATACATGCATATGAACACAGAGGGGGCCCTCGTGCCCCCTCTGCCCACTCTCCCCCAGCCTTCCCACCTCCTCGCGGCTCCACGCTTGCTCTTCTCACAGCATCTCCCTGGTGACAGGACAGAAACAGCTGCAATAAATTACTGTGTGCTTTTTCCATTACATATATTTTAAAAAGTGAAAGTCTGAAAGACAGAAGTAGATTTGTATAGAGCAGGAACAACCACATTTTTAACCCCAGGAAAATTACTGTTGGATGAAAGAGGTGGAAAACTGGAGGATACGGAACAAAAAGCAGCTGCTGTTCAGACTAACAGTAACAGAAAGTCCTAGCCTGAGCATTTTTCTTTCCCTGTTATGTTAGGCTGACTATGTTACTTGCCATGTTTGTGCTTTAGCCTATCAAAGCTGCACCGAAGAGATTTCCTCTTGATGCAGAGGAATGGTAAGGGAGAACAAAAGATAGCCCAGCTCTGGCAACGGGGGACAGCAGCAGGAGGTGTCCCCTTGAGGCCACACTCTCAGGGCCCCCCAGCCTCTGGTCCGAGGGGCAGCAGAGCAGCCGGGATCGCAGCAGCCTCCCTAAGCCCCACCACTCGCTGCTTCCTCCCAGCTCAGCCTGGCAGGAGCAGCTGCTCTGCCCGTGGGGTCCCCCTTCCTGCTGGCACCCCGCACAGGCCTGGGTACTTCGGGGGCATTTCCTCCTCCCACAGGAGATTATTTTGTGATGGGCGAGAGCAAGCTGCCTTCCCCTGTGGCTGCAGGGAGAACTGAGATGATTTCAAGGCAGTAAGGCACATCCAGAATCCAGGAGACATCTGTAACTCAGACCCTGTTGCCTACTGTATTGCATTAAAGTTCAACTTCTCTGCTTTAAAAAAAAAAAAAATCCCCAAAGGTATTCTTATTCTCTCTTTTCCACTAAGAACTGAAAATGTTTGTTCTTTGAGGGTTTGGGTTTTTTTGTTTTTTTCTTTTTTTTTTTTTTTTGTAGATTTTTCAGAACAGCAGAGCACCCAGGTAGCCAAGGCATTTGTGTCCCTGCATGCACATTCCTACACCTAGACCTTCGTCATCTGCCACACAGGTACTAAGAGGGCTGCTGCTGACGTACCTCCACCCAAATGCTGCCCCCAAAGCGGTCTCTTTGCTTCCAGCAGCCAGGAGACATTGCACCTCACCAAAGCACTGTGCCTTGTCATTTAGCTGACAGCTTTCTTCCCCACCCTCTGCCTCCTGCCTCTCCCAAGACATAATTGAGCTCCTCAAGTAAGCAGTAAAACAAATACTGAAGCTAGGTGGAAAAGCTCAAGCATAAATCTTCAGCTTTTTTATACAAGAGTTAATTCCCTTGCATCCTTGTATTTTTGTGTTTAATAACACTTGCTGAGGTGGAGTAATCAATCTGACGTGAAGAGATGAGCCTTTCCAGGAGCAGCTATGCCCACATAGTACTGGTTCCTATGCCTGGAAATTTCAGAGTATGTTGATTTTTTTCTAGAAGTAGCTCCTAGGAGTACAATTTTCAGCAGCTCTTCATCCCATATTCCTGCTCTGTGGATGCAAACTAGCACTAGAGCCCCTATTCACATCCCAGCACCTGCAGGAGACTAAAGAGAACCAGCATCTGGACCCAAGTACAACAGTCAGACAATTAGGAGAAACCTCCCAGCTGTTCAGAAAAGAGTCCTCCCCACTCCCATGGAGTCTCCCTGGACGCTGGCTCCTATATGGAGATCTGAATCATGCCCTGACCTGCCTCCCATGCCTTTGAGAAGCCTTCCTAGCATCCACTGCTACCATCAATTGCTTGCAAGTGCTTAATATGCTGGATCTTCTAACAGGTCCCAGCAGCTGTCACAGAGCTGGACCCAGGTTAAAGAGCAGCATGGAGAAATCCCACCCTCATGCTGCCATCAGCCAGCCCCCCTCCTCCCACAGGCAAGGTTTTGGTCGGGACCTCATCCAACCATCCATCTCAGGAAGGACCAGCAGGACATGGCACAGCCTTTTGAGAGATGCTTGTGTATCTTGAATTAATGAGATCATTGCCCAGAAGGCCTGGCAACTCATTTAAGTTGTGAAAATTGAGTACTACATCTTCCCTTGATAGACCTCCTTGCTCTGCAAGCTGTCAGAACTCTATTTCCCACCCATCACGGAATACAGCATTTTGTACACTAGCTCTTAGAGACTAAATTGGGCCTCCAGGGGGAACTTCTTCCTGAAATTTAAGTATTCATTACATAGCAAGCCTGCACCTATGCCCATGCCTCCCTCAGCAAGGCTGAGGATGTGACTGTCAGCAGGTCCAAAGATTTCCTGTGCTGGCAAATACCACCTCATCACTAGAACAGCTGGGGAAAAAGAAAAATCAACATAAGAGTCCCTCTGACAGCCACTTGCCCTTGCTGGATGTCAAAGCGCTCAGTGCTCGCAGATGACAACACACCTTCCCTGGAGGGAGCTTCACTGCGTGGCTCAGGGCAGCTCCGGACTTGACGCCCAATCTCCCGCCAAGCAGGTAGGGCTGTGACTTGGGAGTCCCTGAGACCAAAGGCAAAAAAGCCACCCCACACCACCTGCATTTCCTGCACTTTGTCCAGTCTCCCACTCAGACTATCAGCTGTTAAGGTCAGAGGTGTTTCCTCTCTCCACAGACAGCCCAACACAAGGGATGCATCGTGCTCACCACCCCTCAGCAGGTTTCCGCTCAGCTTTGCTGGGACTGGCAGTCACTCCCCGGTAGGCTACACTCAAAATATTGAGCATCGAGAGCATTAACTCCAATGAGATTTAATGAGCTGGGAACTCATTTAGCAGCTAGTGAACCATTTTGCATCAGGTATTTATCAGGAAAGCAACACCAAGGGCAGCATGATTTGCTACCCATTCAGAGAAACGAGTCCTACCGCCCAGCAGGCTGGTGGCCATGGGAAAGAGCCAGCACTCAGGGCACATGAGAAAGCATCTGCATCCAGAGAACCACAAGATTAGCATTTTACAAGTCACATTTGCAGCCTTCTCAGCTGCTCCTCATGTACAACATACCTCCAAGACTTGATAATGAACATGCTGCACTGTTCTCTGGCGCAGCTTTCCAGGTACACTGAAAACAGTGATTTTCATGACTAAATGGATGGAAGAGTTGCAGAACATGATGTCAGCTTGCTAAGTGCCTCATCTCAGAGTTACACACACAATTATTCTCTCTACAAAACTCAAAGGCAATCCGTCAATTACTGTCTTTTTACCCTACTTGCTTTTCTATTATTTGGCACTCTTAAAATATTGTATGTATTAACTACACAGAATTTACAGCACACACATTGATTTCCCTTTAATCTTGCTTTAGCTGAGTCTAAAACAAAAATCAAGCCACTACTTTCTGCCACCAGTCAAGCACATGCCATCATTAGTGGCACAACTGAGCATGTTGTTAGCCACCAGCGGCCAGTGAGTGGCCTGCATAGAGCATCCGTAAGCAAGAGAGGCTTCTGGTGTTGTATGAGCGCCTACGGAAAACACCAAGGATGCATTGCAGACCACACTCCACATAGGCAATGCCAGCTGTATTTGCCCCTTCAAGGGGAAACAACGCATTGGGAGGGGGCAAGAGGGAGTATTCAAGGGGGGGTGGGTTTAGCAAGGAATCCCCTGGCTCTCGCCTGGGCTGTGCAAACAGGTCTGTGCAACCCAGCGCCAGGTTGTGGCACGCACAGAGGGTGACGGTGTCACCCAGCCACGTGGGAGCGGGCTGTGGCTGTCCCCAGCAGCCGCTCACGTGGCAGCATGTCCCCGCAGTGCCACTGCACACCCCCTGTACCACTACGGCCACACATCTCCTCTCACCAGCTACTTGAAGGATCCTAGATAAAAAGCCATTGATGCAGGTTAATGCATGATTAAACACGTGATTTGCACACTCAAGCAACTTGGCATATTTCCCCCTAACACAAATATTTTTAAATGGCCACAGACAAATGAGATAAAGCAGCAACGCTGAAGTCCGCTGCTCTTGAAGCCTCCCACCAAGCAATGTTGCTGCTGTCTTTCCCAGAGTGCTTCCCCAGTTCCAGAGCCACCAGGCAGCTTGAGACACAACTGTGACACTGGGGACCACAATGCAGCAGGACTGACCTGGGAGCAGAGTCACTTGCAGTGACCACCTGAGCGCTGCACCTGCCAGGAAAGATGGCCAGGAGGCAGGCTGGGAAAGGATTGCATCAGCCCCCATCAAATGATCTTTTTTTTCCTTTAAATATGATTATTCCGTTCTTCGGTTTCCTGGCATGCATCCCCAGCTGGAGTGCGGTGGACTGGGGCATTCAGCACTTTGATGGCCCCTCACCATCCAAGAAATCCCAGCAGGGAAAATGCTGAAGGGACACACAGCTCCCTGACAACACAGCAGTGACGTTTTCTGAAGCCTGAGCAAGGCAGGAGGACACCTGCAGGTACCAGCCACCGCTGCCCCCGCTGAGAAGTCCGAGAGCAGCCGATACAGCGATTACACTGCCGTGCAGGGAGCTGCGAGCACACCCTCCTAATGGCACAGCTGGATGTTAATGCTCTGTCTTGCAGTCCTGTCACCGCACACCATCATCAGGTGGAACGGGGACTGGGGGAGAAGTCAGGGAAGGTGGCATCTTCTTGTCCCCCGGTGTGCAGAGGATTAGTTTAGAACATATTAATTACATTTGCATATGCCTGAAAGCTAGCGGAGGAATGAGCAAGCATCCTGAAGCCAATGGAGTGCTGCAGGAAGTTATTCTGCCAGGCCTTTCTTTGCAGGGTGGGGTGAGGTCGGAGGTTGGGCGAGGGCTGCTCAGAGGCACAGCTCAGAGCATCACTCCGGGACGCAGAGCACTCCTGGCCCATTCCCGTGCAGCAACAGCCAAGGGACCCATCCAACCCGTGACAGTCGTCTGCCTTCTGAGGAGAAGGCCTTCAAGGGTACTGAGGAGGAGGACGTTCATCTTCAGGTCTCCTCTTGATCAAAACACACGGGTGTCCTTCGTACAACTGCTCTCCTTCACCGCAATACCACTGTTGTTCCTTCTCTCCAAAGAACCCCAAGATCAAGAAAACCTGGTGAAAAGCCCTCTCTAAAGCCAGCTGAGGCTAGGTCAAGCTCGTGTCCCATTTCAAAGCAATTCACCTTCCCACTCCCTCTACCTTTTCTGTCCCCCCAGCATAAACTCAGCTTTCAAACACTTTCCTGTGGAGCAGAAACCTACGGCAGAGGAATAAAGCAGAAGGTTTTCTGTCTGTATCCACCAGGCGGGGATTTCCGCATGCATTCAGCAGACATCTCATCAGCCTGGTACACCCTGAGGACCTCCTTCAATGCTCCATGGAGGGAGAAAACCATACCACCTTCTAACTCTACTGGGAAGTTCAGCCCTCCTCCCAGCAGCCCTCCTGCAGTGTCCAAGACAAGACTTCAGTGCCTCCCTGCCCCAGGTATACTCCTTAGCACTTCTTTGACTCTGCTGGGTATTTCAAACACTCTGCAGCAAACAGCCATATTCTCCAAGTAATAACAGTCTGAAAAAAGAGATCAAGTCTAGCTCCATTCTAGGCAGGTTTTTTTTTTTTTAAAAGCACAGGTTAAATTATAACTTCTAACAGCTAAAGTAAGGAACATAACACTTCTGCATACTGAGAAGGCTGCTGCTCTTCGTTAACCATTGAAGAGCTGCTCAGATTGAGCATCCTCCCAGCCTGGCTCCATACCTAGGAGCGAAGTCAGCCCCCACCCAAGCCCTGCACCTCCAGGGAAGAGCCAGGAGCACACAAAGTCACCCTCCTGTCTGTTAAAGGACACCTCCCTCTTGAGAGCTACGCAACCCATGATGTCTCATCATAGGCATCAAATGGTTAATTAAGTTAATAGTTTAGCAGAAGCAAGCTGGGCTGGCTGAGATTCATCAAGCAGCATCTCACCCCTGCAGGAGAGGACCGAGTGTCCCTGCCCCATCGGTGCACACTCCTGCAGCAGCTCAGTGAGCCAGCCTGGCACGTATTTTGCAGGAGCAATTGGTCTTCTAGGTTGACTTACTTTACTAGACATACACCCCAAGGCTAGAGCGGAACAAACTGGCTGCTTGCAGGTCAACTTTGAAGCTTCATTTTTAATTCTGCAAGTTAAGCTATTGCTGGTACAAACTACTGCCTTGTCCTGCTGGAAGGGATGGCTCAAGGAGAGGAGTCCCCAGCTCCCTGCGGCAGAGGGACGCATTCCAACCTCAGCTCCTTTTTCAGGGTTGCCATCCGGGTCCATGCATTAGCTGGGTCTGCTTCTGGAGGCCTTGATGATGGGCTAAGCTGGGCAATGGGCTGCTGGCCATGGGCAATACAGGCTTGCACCAGCCCCAAATCCTTCTCAAAAACTAGAACAGGCATCTGCAAAAGTTACCTTTGAACCACTGTGCCATCTCCATAAATGAGATAGAAACCTCATGTATTTTGGGTAACATTTGATACAAGTGTTCCAGCAAAGCAGGAAAAGTTTTGGAAGGAAATAAAATGGAACTCATCCCTACCCGCCACATGAGGAACCTGCTCTTCAGGCTCTGTGCTTGGTAGATACATTGTCCTTTCCTGAGCTGTTCCACTTTTCCAGAAAAAGAAAAAAAAAAAACACTCCCCTATTTTTTGACCTACATTCATTTATCAAATCGTGACTAAAAATAGATCAAACTATGCAGAAATGGTTTAAACTGTTTTTGCACCTCTTACCATCTATTTTAAAGCTGCTCTAGTGCTTTCCAAAGCCATGGGTAAAACAGAAGAGAGCTGACGGGGTGTGCAGAGGAGAACATTGCCCGCACATCAGTGAGACCTCCAGCCCAGAGCCCCGGCCCCAGTGCAGTGGGGCAACATAACTTCTGGAGAAGTGGGTCATGGCCCAGAGACAGGCTTGAGGGGACATCTGCAGTTGGGTTTGGATGGTGGCCCTGCTTCTCTTCAGGCTCAGCTAGGGCAGGAACAGTCCTTAGCCCCCTGCCTGCAGCAGGGACACGAGAAGGCTGCTGTCACCTTGGTGATCACTCATGGCAGCCCTGGGCCAATGGCATCTCCCTCATCATCTCTTGGTGACACAGGACTTCCACAGCTGACAGGGAGTGGCAGGAGGGAGAAATCTCCCACGTCACAGGTAAACCATCCCTCAGCCCCAGTGACCTTACAGCATCCTCAACCAGGCCCTGGACATCCAGACCTCTTCATGATGAAGCACCTTTCCAGTGTGGAAAGCAGCGTAACGCAAGCTCTCCCCACACTTAGCGAGCTTCTGGGTGAAGCCCTTACGAGCATTTGGCAGGAATCAAGTGGGGATTTAGATGAAAGAGGAATTTTATGGTACCTGGCCAGCTCTTGGAGACCAACCCACAGCACATTTGCAACCCATGAACTCAGTTTCCAACCCCTTTCTAACAGCAGAAGCCTGGACTATTTCCACAGAAGAAAATTATCGCTCTAGGAAGAGAGAGCAGAGACAGGGGGATCACCACCTGGCCTTGCTCTGAGAAGTAATACCCGTCAGCATCTGGCCGCAGAGACTGGGGATAAAGTGGTGAAGAAGCAGGTTAAAAACAAGTACTTTGCATGGGAAGAATTACCGACAGTCGTGCTTTTGAGCAGAGCAGCTGCTGAGCCAAAGCAGAGGAGCTCTGGCTAGTCCATTGCTGGTCTCCCAGCTCCTCTCACCCCTTCTGTTCACAGTTGGTTTTGCAGCTGGTGGCAGAGCTCAGGAGGAGGACATCAGCCTGCAAGAGGGCCTGGAGGAGCAATAAAGCCTGGAATGGTCTTACACTTGTACTGCAGCAAAGTGCACAGCGCGCCTGTTATTGTGGCTGCGCTGCTGGGACTTTTAACCTTTCCCTTTGGTTTCAATCACCTGGCTGTTATTCGTGGCTCTTCATCTTCAAGAGCTCTGGACTGTTCCAGAGGAGCAGAGGAATCTGCAAACCTGTTGCTTCCATGGAAAGGGATTTCCCTGCCACTGAGCACAGCTGCTTCAGCCACTCTCAGGGTTGGTTACAAGCATTGGTCAGCACCTTGACGCATCCATGAAAATCACAGCAGGTTTCGCCAAAAAGCATCTCAACATCCCAGCTAAAGGCACCAGCATCTCACCTGAAGGTCTAACCACGCATTGCAAAGCAGTCTCCCACAGATTATTACAATATTTATTTAAAGAAACCAGTTCTAAGTCAGCAGCATCTCATTAAACATGCTGGGTTACTAGGTGCATGGAGCGGCTGCTGGCTTCTTGTCACCTTATTGCAATTCTCCACCAGCTGCTTCCAGTTCTCCTTAGCTCCATTCTTCATCTTCATTGTCATGCTCTGTGCTTCTTCAGCTCTTTTCCTGTGTTGTATCCCAGCCTCCATCAGTAGCTGTGCTGCTGAGTACATCACAGGCAGCCTCTGGCATTTTAAAACTTGGCCAGCAGCTGGAAGCAAGAAGTGTAATCTCACTCCGAGCCCTGAAGATCAGCTCCTAAACCCTGCAGCAGCCTGGCATGGCACACTGGTAGGGATAGATGGGGATTAAGCAGCTGACCCCATCACCCTCAGAGGCTGTGAACAGCAGCAGAAAAATATGGGGAAAAAAGCCGATCCACAGCATTTCCTTGCTCAGGCAGCTTCCTCCTTCTGGGGAGCAGGGGTTGCATGGCACCATGAGCACTCACTTCATTAAAAACCTTTAAATGAAAGTAAAATAGAACAAAAGCTAGTCTGACCTACCTGGGAATAAAACATGAAGAAGCAGCTGCAAAGAAGCCAGGAGCAAAGGGAGGCAGCAGCATCACCAGCCAGGCGGTTAGGACCAGAGCAAGGGCAGCCGGTTCTGGGATGGTGACTGACACCAGGAACGTCCCTAGTGATGTAGCAGGTCCAAGGGCAACTACAAAGCCAAGACCAAGCATACCCCAGCCAGTGGAAGGAGCAGAGCTGGGAGCCTGAGCTTAAATGCAGCCCTGGGCCAAGGGCTGGAGGTGTGTGGGTGGGCGGCAGCAGGTCCAGGTGAGGCTGGTCAGGGTGAAAAGAGCCCGGAGATGCAGGCAGGCCTCCAGGAGACATCTTTGTGGTCCTGAGGGCTTGTCCCCCTTTGCAGTGACAGTGGGGCACCACTGCTGTCCTCCCAGACTAGCTGAGCAGAGCATAAACTGTGCGGTGTGAACCTCACCTGGTCTGTGGCCTCGTCATAAAGTGCCTTTGGCGGTGACATGGCAGAGGTTCCCACAGCTAGGCAGACCAGCTGTGGTGTGCCCACACCTTCTCCCAGGAGCCAGGGTACCACAGCCACCGTCGTGGGGGGCTCCAGGAGAATATTAAGCTTCTCTTACACATTGAGAACTTGTGTGCTCGGTCCCTGTGGTAAATTACAGACCCTTTGTCCTAATTACAGCCCAAAACTCCAGGTTCAGGAGCTGACTACTTATCTGTGAGTTCCCTGTGCAAGCTGTCCTCTTTGGTGTTTGGTTCATGTCACTGAAACTTCCCCCTCTGGAGCCCTCTCCTCTGGTGGACTTGCCTTCATGTTCAGCATTTCCATTCTTGCCAAGCTTTGCTCCTCTGTATTTCTTCTCTTCTTCGCTTTCCGGACCCTGTGAAACTCTTCCGTAATATGCAGCTGTTGTATTTCAGGCTGCACATTTGAAGGAGAAACAGTCCAACCTCTCCTCTAACAGAACATGAGTAAATAGAAGGAAACAAAATGCTCCAGGCACAGAACAAAATAGCTTTCATGGGAAAGGCAGGCTTCAGGGAGAGCCAGAGAAACCACCCCCACCTCTCTGGGTCAGGAAAGGGGTCGGGAGGGGGACGGGGCTGGCATCCCAATACTCTGACCATGCTCGAAGCACTCCTGCAGCTCTTAATGACAGCTGGGCAATATGAGGCTTTGCATTTAGAGAACACTTTCTTTTAAAGCCCTCTGGGTGCTTCTAAGGGCTCTAATTCATTAACCTTTCCTTGGCTGAGACTAGCGAATGAATACCCAGAAATTCAAAAAGCAATTAGACAAAATCACGGACATAAACAAATAAATAAATCCCTCAACATTACTTTCCTCCCTGAACTCAAGCCACTCCCTTGGCCACTTTTGGAGGTGAGGGTGCTTGACCACAAGACAGCTGTCACTGAGCGGGAGACCTGCTGGAGCAGGTGACATCTGGGGAGGCTGGTCCAGGTCCCGCGGCAGCTCTGTAAAACACAGACTGCATGTGGGCATCGCGTGCGGGCAGGGATCCCTTCTGTGCCCGTGCAGACGTAGCTATGATAGATAACTTCAGGCTGGGAATCTGTCCTCCTCAAAACTGGAGAAATGTGTTTCCATACAGACCCAAGCTTGAAATTCTAAGAAGCGGCAGGTAACAGCGACAGCACCAATCCTACCCGAACGAGCTCTCTCTGATGCGCAGCACCTCTCCGAGGAGAACCTCCGAACAGCGATTCAGTCATGGGAACGGAAGCAAACGAGCAGCGCTAACATGAGCATGAGCTCTCAGCGCTGACCCTGGGGATGACAGCACCAGGTTTGTGTGAATTCTTTGTCTTTCTAGGAAACGGCAAGCAGCAAGTGAAAATAAAACACCTGCAAATGCACAGCCTGCAGAACAAAACAGCAACAGGCCTGGGGCATGCGAAGAGGAGGGAATGATAATTAGGGGGATTTCTAAGGTCTTTCATGAGCCTTTCCTGAAGCTTGTCTGCATGTGACAGTCTCCAGGGAGACCAAGCTATTCTTAAACCAGAGCCTGGCCTCCTTCTCCCAGGATGCCCACACTGGTTTGAGCTGGTTTTGCAATGCTGCACAAACCAAACTCCTAGAAACCGCTGCACATCCCGGTCACAAGCCCTAAAGGTCCTTTTGCTCCAACCAGCTGGCAGGAGCCAGCTTCTGGCAGGGAAGTCCAAAAATCCCACTGGCTCCCAGGCAAGGACAAACTGGAAGAACAGGTAAAGGGAAACACAAGCTAGGAGGAGGAACAGCTAGCAAAAGACTTTGACAAATAACTTCTGGCTGCAGTGGGCTGTCTTTTTCAGATTTACGGTGCCAGGCACCCGGACGCTGCTGTGAACTGTCTCCTCCCATGGCTGGCGCAGCAAGGGGGGCACAGATACAGCAGCCACAGAACTGGGAGCCCTGACAGCCCCAGCCTTAGCCAGCGACAGACGGGTATCCCGGCTAAGGTTCTGGGCTGGCACCTAACGAACCTGTGAGATCTCTTCCACGGTGGGCACAGATCCCTGCCAGCTCGGGCCGCCTGATCCAGCCTCCCTGAGCGGGGTCAGGCTGGCTCCTTCCTGACCTCCTTCACTCGCATTTCTGCGCTCCCTATTTCGTTCGCATTGCTAGGGAGTTTCCATGTGGCAACGCCAGGCATTCAGCTCTACTTAGTCCAGGTCTTTACCTGGGCGGTGAACAGATTAGCAGGGACGTATGGATGTGAGTGTGAGACCCCATCACTGGCTATTCCTGCAGGCTATTTTGCGGCTTGCTAGAAGCTGGTCAAGAGATGTAGGTGTCTGCCAAAAGGTTTCTGGGTCACACAAGCACAGTGACCAACACCCATCTGGGAAAGAGCTGCCCGGGGCATTCAGATGGGTTACATCCCCGTAATGCCGCAGGGAGGCTGATGTAATCATACCAGGGAGCCTGATGGCCACCACGGCTGGGGCTGCAGATGTCTCCTCCATGGCAGGGGGTTGGAACTAGATGATCTTTAAGGTCCCTTCCAACCCAAACCAATCCATGATTCTACGATTGTATGTGGAAGGCAGGAGCTGCTTCCTTACAGAGAGGTGGGCACCGGTGGAGCGGTGGGAAGGATGCGATGAGCTGCGGTCGGTTCATGGGGCACGTGGCAGATGTGTCAACAGCTGGCCAGATGCCACCAGCAGGCAGTGGCCTCGCAGGCCCTGCACCCCAGCAATGACAGCTGCCGTGGCCCCGTCCCCCAGCAGCAGTGCCACTCTCAGCCCTGCCGGGCGGGGGACAGCAGGGGACAGGGCCATGCTTCTGCTGCTGGCTGCAGAGTGCTCCAGCCTTGCTCAGAGCTCGCTGTGAAGGTATTTCATGTTCTGGCCCAGCTCTGCTGCCTCTTCATTATTGTTTCCCTCTTCCTTCCCATTCCCCACTTTGCATCTCCCTACTTCATCTCATTCCCCCCCCCCCATTTCTTATAAAAAACGCATGAGTTTAATTTCCCTCAGCTGCCCCCTTTGTACCACTTCGAAGTTTCTTATTAGGCATTTGTCTCCGCCTGTGCATCTCCCTGCTGCTCCCGAGCCGACCTCCCTTAGCTTGCTCAGCAGCTGCTCTGTCTAGATACCTTTTTCCAAGTCGAGGCACACGCACATGCTGGGTGGGCTGGTGTTCTGCTTGTGGTTGTTTGTTTTTTTTTTTTTTTTTTATCATAGTTTATGACACATCTGCTGTTTATAAATTATTTCTTTTGAATACCATAATCTTTTTAGTTGTGTGAGCCAATGAGCACCTTGGAGGAGCAAAGCAGTGCTGCTACAGCTTGAAATTGGTTTTCATTGCAGACGTTGCTCTTGGACAGGAAGTGCAGAACCTTGTCCCCATGCGCACGCACACTCACACATTCCTTCTCCCCTCCATGGGAAACTCTTTAGATCCACAAGAAGCCAGAGTTACAACCACCACACGGGCACTCACAGACCCCAGACTCCATCCATCCTGACACCCAGCTCCAGCACCTCAATGCACAAAGAGCCAGTGCGCATACACACACATATTTTGGGAACTCATCAAAACATAGCTAAGGCCCTACTTGACAGGCTTGTCCCCAGAAGGCTCCAACACGAGCACACACCCAACAAACCCAGCCGCCCGCTCCAGCCACGCACAGTGCTAAATCCCGCCTAGGAGAAGCTAGCAAATGGAGTACAGAAAAATTGCAAGGAAAAGAACACAAACAAATAACTGATGCATTTTAACATCAAAGCACTCTCAGCCAGCTCTTGCCATTATTTATGGTTTACTCATGGGTTTAATTTTTCTGCCTTTTTTTTTTTTTTTTTCTCCTTGAGAAAAAGTGAGGAACAAGAGAACCCTCTGGAGGACCAGAAGATTTTCTCATTCCACTTACAGAAAAATTCTCACCTGATTTTAAAAACAAGGCAAAAATCAATAATGCATTATCTGCAGCGATTCAGCCTGGGTGAGAGTGGCAGCTTTGCCAGATTGCCACCCCGACATTGCCACAAGCACCAAAGGTCCTCAGCCAAGAGGAAAGAGCAAGCAGTCCTTCTTCCCCAGGAAAGTCATATTTTAACTCTGGACACTGCCATTTCAACCCCCAGCCAAAAGGTAAAGCAGTTCCCAGCTCTGTGCTGAGCTGAAGGATGCACCAGGTGGTACGAGCCAGCTGGAGCCTCCTGCTGGAGCTGACACCAGCTGGTGACCTGGGGCACACGGACCTGCAGAGGACTCACCAAGTTGGCTGCTTCTTTGCGAGAGCCTCCAGACCCCTTTGGGCACAGCAGCTCCCTAGGGGCAGGAGAGGATTCTGCAAACATAGGTGGGTCCTTTAGCTGCAAGGATAAATTTAGTTAAACACCCATTGAAGGAGAAAATTGCATTTGTACCCCAAAACACCTGTCAAGGCAATCTCATAGAGCATCTTCTCTAGAGACACATACATCCCTTTCACGCTCTTTGCTCAGAAGCCGCCCAGGCAAGGCGAGCACAGGAATAAGAAGGGGTTAGAGGTCCTGCATCTGGGCAGGGAAAGAGCTGACAACCACCAGGGCCAAGGCTCCAGCCCGGGCTCTCAGGGAGGCTGAGAGGTTTGTGTCAGCGAGGACTGCTCGGAAGAGGAATACACACAAAAACAAAACAAGCCTCTTGGATGTCTTTAAATAACAGAGACTGAAGATATTTTACAAATAAAACAATCATACAATGAATGAGGAGCAGGAGGAGAGGCAATATAATTTAATTAGACAATTAGGCTAATCCTCAGGAAATACACTAATTCCCAGGTAGATAGCAGCTGGGAACTGATTAATTGTTATGCCCCAGGAGGTACCACACTGGGGACAGGAACTGCTCCAGGTCTCCCACTGTGGGCTGGAAATCAGTTGGGAAAAGTCCGCATGTTTGATACAGCGAGGATGGTTTGAAAGAAAATGAACACATCTCTTCCACATCTACGTAGCCAGGAGCTTCTCCTCACCTCTTCCCCTCCTGGGACCCGCGTGGCGCCCAGGACCTGCCAGGGCTGTGCCATCTATCGCTGCTGGGGATGATGGAGCGGATGACACAGGGATGACGGAGAGATGATGGAGGGATCGTGGAGGGATGAGGGGGGGATGAGGGGGTGGGTGATGGAGGGGGTGACAGAACGGATGAAGGAGAGGGTGATGCCGCTCCAGAGCCAACAGGGGCAGGAGCAAACCTCAGCTGGATGCTGAGGGCACTTCATCCTCTCCACGTCTGTAGCCTTAGGTTTTTATTTGGTATAATAAACCAGATGGTGTCAGGTAACCACCAGAGACAGAGCAGGATGCAAGCAGTCATTCAGCTTACACGAATATGCCATGCAGCTGAGGTGAGCTTAGCTTTAGTTAAGCTAAGTGGAAGCAATAGGATTAGAAAGCATGTGCCAGGCAGGGATGAGGCAACGCTTCCCATGGGCAGACGGCTAGGAAACGCAGCAGGAGCACCACTTCATCAACAGGCATTATTTTTATCTCCTTAAGATTAAATGTTATGGTCATATCTGTCTTGCATCAATTGAGATATATTATGGGCACAATAAAAGCGGAGTCTCTCGTTCAGATATGAATTCACCACGTCAGATCTGTTGCATTATTCTTTATCGATGTCTTGCATTACACGACTGTGTATCATCACTTTAGTCTTCTACCCTGAATGCTCTCTCCGGGACAGATTCTTTGAACTTGTGATTTTTTTCCAGTTAATCCTGAGGGTCAATGCAGGTGTGCAGGGAAGAAGTGCCCCAGCCACTGGGAAATCTGGCTCCTCGTTAAACTGCTCATTAGCACACCACCTGTGCATGCTGCTCCACCTCTTGCTCAGGCCAAGATGCCCGGGCTCTGCACACTCCAGACTCACACACAAAGTGAGTTTTAACACTTTTTTTCTTGCCCCTCACTATGTTTCCTAGCAGACGGGGGGCCCTGGAGGCAAACAAGCTCCTGAGAGTGACTCTGCTTCACTTTAGCTCTCATCGTGCCCCATGGTGAGGCGGAGGATTAATTCTATCTCTGGTACAAGCTACAGAAACAGGTAAATTGGCTGTTTGGGGGACAGGATGGGCAAGGCCGAGGACACACGTTTGCTCATTGCACCTGCTTGGGGTGTGCAGTGCCTGGCCACGGGAATGCGCATCCCAGAGTGAGCCCTCGCGTTTGATACAGCGGGAATGGTTTGAGAGATAATGAACACATCTCTTCCAGTTCCTACATATTTGATAGTGATGTTATAACGTCAGTAATTTTCCATTTTTCCTCCTCTCCCATTTGAATAGCTTTCCCTCGCACAGCTGCTGAAAGCCTGTCTCAGAAATCTCCAGACACACTGTGTTGAGAAGCGTGATAGAAATATACTGTTTGAGCTAACACTTGACAAGGGAACTGATCCCATTGCTATTTCAGTGGGGCAGGTCTCACTGTATTTACATTAATTTGCATAAGGTTTCCCAGAATGCCAAGCATCGGGCTGCTTTGCTGTTTCCCCAACCAAACCCAGGCACTGTGCTGCAGGAGGAAAGGGCTGTGGCTGGCGCAGGAGCGCATTAGCACAGCTGTGCAAACATCCTCCTCCAGAGGCCAAAAATCCTGCCCAAACCTCCTCAGCTGGGTCCTCATGCTCTGCCCATGAAAATGGCTGCGGTTGGTGCTGATGATGCAGGGAGGTGTTTCATGGGCTCGGGCAGCTTTGCAGAGCAGCTGGGGTGGATGGATGCTGGGTGGGGAGGAGGACCCAGGGTCCTGACACAATTGCTGGTGCAAAAACACTTGCTTAGGGGCTTAACTTTTAATGTAGGCAGCTCCTGCTGTTTGTATACAAGTCCACAAATAGGCTTTGCTGAGATTTTCTGGCTCTAACCCAGCTGCATCCAGGCTTGTGACACAAGCCAGGTGCTCCCCTGGCCTTCAGCTGAAGCCTGAGACCCCAAATCCACCTGTGCATGGTCTCAGCATGCCAAGAGATATTGCAGCACGGGCAAGAGAAAATCAGCTCCTTTGTCAAATACACCAAGACAGCAGCATGCTTGCTCCAGCAGCAGTGTCACCAGCTGCAGCACTTGGGGCCATCATCAGAATGGTCTGATTCACAATTTGTACATATTTTACCGTGTTTCTATTTCTGCTGGCAGGAGCAGTCCTCAGCTGAGAGGTGAAACCTCACAGCAGAGACACTGCAGGTTGGAAATCCCTTCAGGATGGAGGCTTTGGGCTATCTTTCCAGTGGGACGCGAGGTCCATGCTGGGGCAGAGGCTGTGGGTAGCCCACCCAGTGCTGGCGTGGGGTCAGCAAACCCTCCCTATGCGGATTTGCCTTGGTGTCCCAGGCAGGCAGCGGAGGTGGGATGTCCCTCCCAGGGGACACTGGGGAGCCCAGAGTCCGGAGCCTCCCCGTCTCGCTCCCCTCTGCACCCAGTCCTGGCCCTAAACTGTGCCTGGATGCAGCTGGAGAATCAAGAACCAAACAGGTGGTTTGACAGCGTGCTTTGTCTTGCCTTGATGGAAAACAAAATGAAACAAAACAAAACCACAAATACATACAGGAAAATTCAATAATGTTTTTTTTTTTTTTTCCTGATGAATGCCAGTGGGCTTGTTTTTATTTGGTACTTCAGGCATTTACATATAAATTGCTCCATAATGGTTCTACCCTCCTTCTCTTTAGCATTTGCTGTTAATGAGCTGCACAAAAGGTCGGGGGCTGACCTGCGTGCCACCAGGGGCTGTGGTGGACTCCAGTCCGCAGGGCTGAGCCATGGCTCCCTCCTTCCCACAGACCCCAGCACCCCGAAAAGCACACAGTCACCCCAAAGATACAAGACAAGCCTTATCCCAGCAGCAGGTTTTTCATCCCATTCGCAGTGAGGTTTGGTGCCATCATGAAGATACCGTATTACAGCAGCATGGCTGGTAAGAGGGTTAGGGCTCTGCTGGCACGAGTGGCGAGGGGATTACTTGGAGGCAGCCGTGTCCACCTGCCAAGAGAGCAGCTGTGCTGGGGTAACCGAGCCTGGGACAGTGAACAGAGCAGGAGGGGTTTGGAGGCAGCCCCTGTGCTTCACAGCTAGCTCAGGGCAGAGACGCGATGTAGCACGTGCTGAGCAATAGCAGGGGCTGCAGAAATCCCCGTGAGGGAGGCACAGGGACACACAGCCTCCCCTTCTCTTAAACCCACGCAAGCCTCCTGCAGCCCAGCGAGCCCTGTCCCACAGAGGCCACCTCGCAGCGTTGCCCTTAACAAGGATGTTTGATAACCCTGAGATAAAAGGGAAAGAGCTGGGCTGGCCTCCAGCTCCCGAGGACACAGGAGGCAGCCAGGGGAGGCCGATGGGTGGAGGACAGCAGCCCTGTGCCACAGGAGAGGTGGGAGGCAACCGCAGCCGTACACCGCAGAGCTGACCTAATTTCTATCATCTTCCCAGAACGCGCTTGTCTTGGGGACCAGATAAGGCTCCCTTTGATCAAAGGAGACTCGTGCTGAAGTCAGCTTTTGTCCATGAAGAATTAAGGCTGCAAGCACAAAATGGGAGTGGAAGTGGGAATGGGCTGGGGAGAAAGGCTGTTATGGGCAACTGGCTCCAATGACAAGGGAAAAAAAAATAAAAGCAAAATAAATTTAAAATAGCAGAGCATCTTCATCATGGAGTCTAAGCTGGCGATCGCCTTTGAGGGGGGTGGCTATGCCTGGCAGGGCCCCCCTGGGTAAGCAGCACCCCCTTGACAGGGACAAGCTGGTCCCATGGTGCCCAGAGCCCTGATGCCTCCCCACATCACCAAGGTCTCGTGGCGAAGTCCCACTCTGCACCACTTCCCCATGTGCTAAGAAGGGGCAGTAACCAGCAGCTGGGCTGCTGAGGCCACCTGGTCACCCAGCAGCTCCAGGGCCGCACGGCGTTGTTGAGGCATTGGTGCACATCCCATCTCGGGACCTGCTGGTGGCCCAGGGCTTCCAAGGGAGGCAAGAGATAGGAAAATCCAACATTTTGCAGTAACCCTAAACCCCAGCTAATTGTGCCTCTTTGCCACATGACCACACCTGCATGTCTGACGTGGGGTCAGCACGACCCACCACTCACCTGTGAGTCCCATCACAGCTCCGCAAGGACCATGAAACACGAACAAATGCCCTGCCAAAGAAAAGCAAAAACCCTCTGCCATCGGATGAAGAGGTTTTGGGGAAACTCCTGCACGGACAGAGTCAGACTGCTCATGTGCTTGGTTGCGTGCCTTGAACACACAGTGCTGCAACACATCCACAAGAAACACAGTTACAGTGGATGGAGGATTTTTGCCAAGGTTTATCTTACTGCAACATCGCTCTAATCAAGCACTAGTCAAAGATACTTATCCTGTTGATATAGGTGAAAAACTCTGAGCTGAATGACATTAAAAACAAAACCCTTAATGGCAAAACAACAAAGGAGAGAGAACATCCTATATCTTCCACAGGGTATACCTGATCAAACGAGAAAAATAATAAAAAAAACGGTATCTTTTTCCCTCTGTTCTAAGCCTAACTCAACCCGTTAGGAGCATTATGTGGGTGTTTCTGTAAAAACACATGCCAAAATGCTGCTGGCCCCTGCTAGGGAGGCTGTCTGCAACACAGCCAACGCTCCTTCTTCACACTGCTAAGGTTTACATCAGATGAGCGCGATGCTCCACATGCCAGGTTTCAGATCAAAACTATAACAGTGAGCAGGACTGGGACATATTTATCTACGGAAAAATTTGATTGTCACCCTCGCATTTTCTCCAGGTCACCTGAACCTTTCCCTTCTTCCCAAATGGAAAGACTTTTGCTTAGAGATTTGTCCCTGTGGCTAATCTAGAAAAACTATGTTCTGAATTCTTCCATCCCAGGACACCCAGCCTCAGTACTTACTGGCAAGAAGGAAAACTCAGAAAAAAAAAAGTGCTGGCATTATAATATTAAAAATGCAGTCATCCCCAAACTGAACAGACTTAATAAGGACGTTCACAATTTTAGTTATCTTTTAACAAAAACATGAAACTAAATCTTATGCAAAAAAAAAAAAAAAACAAAGCCTGAGGAAAAGAAAAAGGCTTAATATGGATACATAAAATGTGATGTCAGGTTGGATACTCCACACACAGCCATGTCTGACCCAGCCTAGTGGTGGTGATGGTCCTTATTCCAGCGGGAGATTGAGCTAGGCACATCTAGGTGATGCTTTCACCCAATGCTTCCATGAAATAAGTCAACCAGGAGCTTGGTTAAAAGCCTGCAAAAATTCAGCACTGCAGTATTTAAACCAAGTGGCAAGAGGCATCTCAGAGATGTGACTTCGCGCAGTGCTTATACAGTGCTTTGGTAACTGCAAGGTGGGTAACTTCAGAATTTAGGCAAGTAGGACAGGCATGAAGCAAAAAGCTAGCTGGTCAGAGACACCTGTTCCTTCTTTTTGGCAAACAAACAAACCGGAGAAGCCACAAGCAGTCCTTTCCCAGGGACATTACTCATGGCAGCTCCTGGGACAGACAGTAACAGTCTCTTAGTATCATAAGATGGATCTTATAAAAAATTAAATGAATAAAAAATGGGTAAAAAATGGCACTTACCCATCCAAAAGTGGAGGTGGCTTCGGGTCATTCCTGTGGAGAACAAACAGTGCCTGGGATTAGGTCGTGCCGGTGCGGTCAGAGAGCCCGCTGTGCCCCTGCTTTACCTCCGCAGCAGTAGAACTAATTTTTCTGTGTTGTGTTAAGAGGCAGGAACACAAAAGGTTAAGAGCAACACACCGGCCTGGGATGAGGCAGTTCCCAGCACCTTCGCAGGGCCATTTGCAAACAAATGCGTGCATTTGTTCATTGGCATTTGTTATTTGCACATTTGTTCCTGAAACCTGCCGGGATGGTGGAGGTGGGGTCCCTGGGGTCATTCCTGTCCCTCCAGGACCCCTCCACCGGAGCTGAGCAACCCCAAAAGCAGGCTCTGGCAGGAGCATCTGCAAACAGCAAATCACTGCTGTACAAACTGAGAAATATTACATAAGTTACCACCAATTTAGTATAATTTAGAGGACAACCTTGTCCAAGGAGACAATTAATCATTCCACAGAACAAAAAGGAAGGTAAACAGGCTGAACAATAGATTCCCAAAGCCAGTGAGTGTGAAATCCCACTTTTTGCTACTGGTATCGCACTATCGCAATCAAAACTGCTGGTGACAGCCAAGACGTGGGACCTGTGGGTAAGAACCGGAGCACGAGCAGGCCAATGGGTGCTTTGGGTGACCAAGGACCTGCTGGTTCCAGGCTGCTGAGGGATGCTCGTGTCCTGCTTACTACTGTCTCTCTGCTGATTAGTGGAAAGCTCGTTTGCACTGTGCCTCGCCAGGGGATTCAAGCTTCTCCCTCACCCTGCATCCTTGCAGAAAGCAAGCCCTCTTTGCTATAATTGATGGACCCAGCTCCCTGCAATTAGTATTTCAGCAGCAGGCAGTTAACCCTCAGGGCAGAGGGTGGGTGTTTTTATTTGGCTTGTTCTGCCTTGGCCATGAATTTTTCAGGTGAGCTCTTCAGATCACTGTTTGCTTGCTGAGCAGGCAGCCTCTCCATCCAAAGCAAATGCCTGGTCAGGGCATCAAATGCTCCCCTCCATCCCCTCAAAGCCAACCTAGCAGAAACTCCCTGACGTCTTTTCCCTGCTAGAGGCACTGATACAGGTCATAAATGCAGGCACTACTGCAGAACACCTTTGTGGCCCCAGTATCTGGCACCCAGGCTGATATCTAGACAAAACACACTTTGTTTGTCCCTTAAGTTCCCACTAATCTGCATTTATTTCGGTTGACACTCATGGCAAGCGCACTTGGAGACAGTGGCTGCGAAGGTGTAATTTTGTTACTATCTTAGGCATATGTACAGCCTAAGGGATTTCTGATCATACACACACACACATTAAAAAAAGGAGAGAGAGAGAGAAAAGGAACAGCCATGAAGCCATGAACTTCTAGCGATCTGAACCAGACCCAGGCCAGCATAGAGGGTGAACAGTGCCCAAAGCCGGAGACCTCAGGGAGACGCACACTGCTGGAGAGAGGCTGACATCTACTGCAAAACCCTGCAGGCGAGGTGAAAACGTGGCAGAGAGCCCTGAAGGGGCTGAGAAACACAGGGATTTGCCTGGAAATAGTAAATATCTGGGGGGCCTCTCATGGAATTTGGAACAGAAACCAAAGTTACGGAGAGCTCACCCGCACGTTGCGGGATTATGCAAGGAGGCAAAGTCTGGCAGGCAAAGGGCTGGGTCTGGGGGCTTTGCGCTCCCCTGTGGCCCGCGCCCCGCACGCGTGGTGCTGCCCTTGCAGAGCGGTCGCTAGCCAGGACCAGGAGCACGGCACCTGCTCCCACCCCGGCCGGCTCTGGGAGAGAGCGGAGGTCAGGGGAGAAAACCCTCCAGGCCTGACGCCCCAGGTGCAGCTGAGTGCCCACCGCCCTTATGAGCCTTTGTCCTGCTCCCCAAATCCCGCAGCCCCCCCAGCTTTGTGCTGCTGCTCTCCCCACGCTGCCGCGCGGCGCAACGCCCGCTGCCTGGCACAGGTCGGGTTCGGGGGATCCCCGCTGTGTGGCTGGACAAAGTCTTCAAGCTTTCCAGCTCCTGTCTCCCAGCACCTTCTGTGCGGGGTGGGCGCACGCTGACGTGCACGCACGCTGTGGAGTGTCAGTGGGTTGCTATTCGTCGGTTGGGTGCTCTTGCTCTAAATTCAAGGTAAAATACGCTGGCTGTAAGCTCCAAGGAGGGCAGCTTGGGCCAGCACGGTTATTTTCCACACCTGAGTCAGTCTAGGAGCGCGCACAGAGCCCACATGGCAGCTCAGCACCCGAGCAGCAGCACATTAAACCGCTTGTTGCCCAAGCCCCCTTGAATCTCCGTACCTTTCACGGTCTAACGGAGCTTAGTTTGTGCAGGACAAAAGCTGTGGACCAAAAATAACGCACCACTTGCCCATATAAATGAGAAGAGAGCACCAGAATACCAACGTGGGGGATTATCTCCCCGTGCCACCCTGGTGTGCCCCAGGGAGGCCTCTCCATGCACTCGCAGCGGGGCAGTGCCGAGCCCCAGCCCAGCCTGTGCGGGGCCGGGGGCGAAGCCCCCGCTCCCAGCCTCCCCGAGCTGCCGGCCGCGCTGGGCAGAGCTGACTTTTAAAGCGTAATTTGTTATTCTGTTACGCTCATTTTCTACCTTAATTTTGTACGGCATCAAAAGCCCTTTCATATGTTAAACTTGAATTCATATGCTAATACCTAATTTATGGCAAGGTAATTATTTTTTGTTGAATTTATTATTTGGCCTTCACCAGGGAAGGGAGAGGCAGTCAGCGGGTGGGTTTGGGCACTCCGCGGTGTGGATGAGCGGGACGGACCAGCTAACAACTCCGGCACCTGGGGTGTAAGCGGGACAAAACCTGCTCTGTTCCGATACGGACATCCCATTTCCATCCATTTCTTGGCAGCATCTCCTGGCAGAGCAGCTCGGCCTGCCCGCAGCAGCCAGCGGGTGCTCCCAGGCAGGGGAACCCGGCAGCGCCCGTGCTCACACCCCACTGCACCCGTGGGTGCCCTCGGCCAGCAGCACCCGGATCGGGACGTGCTGTGGGGATGCGCTCAGCGTTCGCGTGGGAGAAATAGGGAGAGCGTGTATACCAGCTTGGAGAAGTCTGCTTGGAAGGTCTGAAATGGCACCACAGACGAAACTACAAGAGGCACGCACCCCCACTCACAACCACCACAGTTTTGCCCCACGAACCATGGAACCGCGTCCAGTTCTGGGGCCCACCAAGTGCAAGAGAGACCTGGACGGACTGGAAAGAGTCCGGCAGAGGGCTACCAAGATGATCAGGGGACTGGAGCATCTCCCCTGTGAGGAGAGGCTGAGAGAGCTGGCACAGTTCAGCTTGAGACGAGGAGGAGGCTCCAGGGGGATGTTAAATGTCTGTAAATACCCGGAGGGAGGGTGCGGAGAGGAGGGAGCCAGGCTCTTTTCAGTGGTGCCCAGAGCCAGGACAAGAGGCAGTTGGCATGAACTGGAACACAAGAGGTTCCGTCTAAACATCAGGGAGCTGCTTTCTCCTCTCCCCCAGCCGGGGGAGAGCAGAGCTCGGCACGTCAGCGAGAGCACCCACACGCCACGCGGGAGAGCTGCCTTCGCAGCTGCCATCGCCCTGCCCGCTCGCGGCGGCCCCGCCGAGGGGCTGCGAGAGCCGAGCAGGGAGCATATGCTGAATGTAAAGACATGATAGCAGTTCAGCCTCCGCCAGGTTTTTTTTTATTTTTTTTTAACAGTCTATTTTCTGCTTGAGGAAGCAGGTGCGTTTCCTATCCTTGCAGCATCAACAGCCGACAGGCTGGCGGAGGTGTGAGGGCTCTAGGACAGTGATGCTGCCTCGAATTTCACATTCCTGACACATCTGATAATTATGCCAAATGAGCTCACCTCAGCTCCAGCCTTCTGAGCTGCGCACGTTGAACGAAGTGAGAGCTGTTAGTGGGGCAGCCGCGCCGAGCCACCACGCAGCGGGGACAGGACGGGGCTGGCGGGGTCCCCGTCACCCTGCCACCACCCTGCCTGCACCCGTGCAGCTGCCCGAGCGGGTGACACCCACCTAGAAGAGCGAGGATCAGTCCTTTCCTTTCCCCAAGCAAACCATCACCGCGCATCTCCCGGCGCAGCTCGCCCGCTGCCAAGCAGCACGCCGCCGCGCTCCCCTTCCCCGGGACGCAGGCAGGCCTGCTCCTCCGCTCCCCAGCTCTCTTTTCAATTAGCCCTTTTTCTGAAATCCCGCACTTAATACCCTAGCCCATCCCGGGGATTTTGCACACATATATTTTTGGTTCTCCATCTTTCATTTTTAGCATTAAAAGCTACCGTTTGTTCCAACGATAGGAACAAACTCCAGTAGGCAAAATGAGGCTGTAACTCCCTCAAGCTAAACTCCAACTTCATTTCATAATCCTTAGATAAAAGCTTAGAAACCAGAATATTCATTACCAACCCGGGCTCCACGAGCAGCCGGGGTAGTAATGGAACGGAGCAGATTTGACACAGGGGATGCTGCTACAGAAATTAGCCTGTCATAAGATTACAGGGACTAAGTGTTATTGGGTGATAAGGTGTGATGTGTTAATATTAAATTATCTCACCAGTTAAAAAAAAAAAAAGAAAGAAAAAAGGCACTGATGAAACTCGCATTTATTAAAAGCCCTGAATATGATATTAAAAGATCACAGATAAGCTAGTTTATTTCTGTGCTGGAGATCAAATTGAAAGAATTCTCCAGGAGGGATTTCTTTGAATGGAGCATTACAACAATAAAACAGAAAAGGAACCTTTAATAAATGTTGCGGGACTAACGAAGCCTTAAAAACTCCAGATTAATCTCTCTGGGGAGGGTTCATTAACCCTTCATTCCCTTTCTTGTTGCATCAAAACAGGGATTAAATAGTGTTTCAGTGTGAAATAATACTCTGTACATGCCAAATGCTCTCTCTACAGAGAGGAGATTAACTTTGCTGCTGCGTGACACGCAGCTGGGCTAGGATGCTAACAAAGCTTGCTGGCACAAAACATAAACCACAAGCACAAAGCTTAAGTGATTTGTCCAAGTCACCAGCACCAGCGAGATAACGATAGGGCCACAGAGCACTGAGAGTTTGCTTAAAATTTTGATTTGTTGTAGTCAGGCAGTAACAAATAACGCTGACACCCAACCCACGTTTCACTCTGCACCTGCGCAGTGGCATCCATCCCGCACTGGCCCTGTTCATGCACTCGCCGGTTTAAGGCAACGCCGTGAAGCCGGGAGCGCGGACGAGAGCTAAAGCGAAGGAGGGATTAAGGGGGGCACAGGGGCGGGCGGGATTTGTGGGGCAGGCACGGAGCAGACGCGCTGCGCAGGGGACAGCGGCAGTGAGCGTGGAGGACGCCGCGGGGATCACCCTCCCACGTACCCGTCGCAGCGAGCAGCACGGGATGGTGCCGGCATGAGCTGCTCCTGCCCGTGAAGGATGCCCAGAGGAAGCCGGTTTCCAGGCGGGGGTTCAGATTGTTGCGTTCCTTCCAGTGCCTGAATCTTTAAGTATTTTGTCCGCCTTGCTGTCACCAGCACCAGCATCTCAGAGCACCTGCATCCCACCACCTCTCCTCCTGCCCACAGCTGCTGCCAGGAAGCAAAGCAGCGGCTGCTTTCCCTTCGCCCTCCAAAACTGAGTGTGGCCAGCACTGTGGTGCCATCGCTCCCAGCCGCGGGAGCCAGCCCCGCATGCTTTGTGACATGTTGTTGTCCCCAGTCTGTCCCCAGCCACCACGTAACAACAGTGCCTGCATCCCTCTGTGCAGCTTAAGGAAAGCCCAGGTCCCTCCTGCCCCTCTGCCCCGGGGTGAATCGCAGCCGTGTGGCAGTAACACGACTTCAGAGGCACCACAAATGGCCTGCTCTGCCCAGCACCCAGCTTATTCACGTCCTGTAAATCCGGCTGCAACACACCTCGCTGCGCTGCTCTCGTGCTCACCCAGCCCCGGCTTCACGTGCGGCGGCGGAACGGCAGAGATGAGCTGCCGCTGCTCCTGAAATGCCTTCTGACCCACGGATTAGGCCATCTCAGGCTGGCTGAGAGCTGTGCTGAAATCAGACTGCCAGGGAAAAGAACAGAATGTTTCTCCTCTGTTACAGCTAATTTTACAGCAGTGGGATGTTTCTGTTCTTTCTGTACAAAGGATCACCCTTTTTTTTTTTCTTTAATATTCTTTCTGTGAAATCTTTTGTGACCCGCAAGCAGTATAAGAATGCAACCGAGGGATGCTGAACAAGGCTGTATATACATTGGGGGATTTGGAAGCAAACACAGTGTTGGCGCTTAACAAATAATAAATAACCATCATTAATTATTGATCACAACCCCAGCTAATCAAATTTCACCCCTGTGGGTACCACAATATCTTCAGACCCCTTTGATAGAGCCTGAGAAGGGGGGAGCTGCTGCCCCCTGATGTCTGCACATCCAGAGCACGCAGAGCTTCGAGGGAAGCCTGCAATAGCATAGCAGGGTGGGAAAGTCTGAAATCCCTATGGATGGCAAACTAAATATCAAGCAATCACCAGCTTAAGCCGCGCTGGGTATTTTGGGTAGTACAAGCTGGGAACAGGTCTGAGAGCGTGCCCATGCGAGCGGCCCCACAACTGCAAGGATGCCAGACCTGCCACAGACCTCATTTCACAAGCAATTTGTGAAGGCATAATACAAGAAAACTCTACCTCGCCGTGCTGACAACAGACGACTGCCTGCTCGCTTTACAGGGATGTTAAATCCTGTTATTAAATGCAAGCCATTATCAGTATGTCACCGGCGTCTCTTGATGAAGCTATGTACCTGTGTAGACAGCTAGCCCATGTTTGCCTATTTACTATTCATTATAAATGCTCTGGGTTGGTTTTCCTCATCTTTATCTCTCTGCAGCTGCACTTTGTTTTCCCTGCATGAGTCCAGGGCACTGAACCTTGCTCCCTGCTCCCTGGGGACACGCTGGCACGTGAAGCTCTCTCACCGCCGTGCTGCCCCGAAAAACGCACAGTGTTTGGGCAGATCGGCAAACCCACTGCTTCTGCTGCTTTGTTGATGCCTTGGTTGTGCAGAATTACAAGCAAACCACAAGCCATTGACTGCTTTCACCCGATATTTAGGGGCACATCTGACACCCTGCCCTGGAAATAACTTAGCAGCTGCTGCCTTGCCAGAGGAGTGGTGGGACCACCCCGAGGGCACACACCACTTGGGGTGGCAAAGGAAAACTTCGTTGGTAGCTCATGAAAACTCATCTCCACATGTTTCTTCTCCAGGAAAGAGAAAAGCTTTGTAAAACATTTCAGAGCAGGAAATCAACAGAGCAGGTGGAGTCTTACCAGGACCAGAGCAGGGACCTGAGCTCCACAGGACTGTGCTGGGACATGCAGCAAGCCCACTCCTTTCCTTTGAGCTTCCCTCTGCCAAAGGAAGAGTTAAATACATACTCCAGGTACTAACAGCAATGTTTCTGGGGTCTCTGATAACTCTGAAAATAGAAAATAGAGCAAATGTTTTACCCACGTTCATCCTTCCCAGTAGATGCTTCCATCCCCCAGACAATTTATGAGCCCTCATCCAAACAACGCATCTGTGATTATTCTAATGACATTTGTGCCCCTTCTTAAAACCTTCTTGAAAATATGCATTTCAGTGATTCCTTCCTGCTGGAGGCAATAAGGTGAATTCCAAGAGTTAAAGACCTGTCCATCAGACCTTCCCAGAGCACGGGACGGGGTAGAAGCCCAGCGGACTTTCACATAACTCAGCAAACAAGAATCTCCTGCCCCGCCTGCGCTCCTGCCCACAGCCCACGATTGGATTTGGGTTCGCTTTGCCCCAGGGATGCTGGGGAAGCAGCTCCAGAGGGCACATCGCAGCAAGGCAGCCAGGCACGGTGACACTTCCATCTCCAAAAAACAGGGACCGCAAGGATGGCAGTCCCCGGGAGAAGAGCTGCCGCCTGCTTTATAAAACTTCCCCATCCAAATTGTATTCCCTCCTGCTCAGGCACCACGCACTTGCCAATTTGTGCTGGAAAGGAGGGAATTGAGTATTCCCTCCCTCGCTGCATGGGGAATAGCCCCGATTTCCCAGAAATCTCCCCTGGCTTGTCCTTTAAAATATGCTTAAATAATGCCACAGTGTCCTTTAGGCAGCTTGCTGGAGAATATTAAGAAATACAAATATATCCTCACCCCTCTGCCAAGCTGCCCAGCAGGAACAGCGGGCACTCACAGTGGTTTTCTAACACCTGCCCACGAATACCGTGGGACAGGCCAGTAACCCCTCTTACCCCCCCAGGACCCGATGGATCCCAAACAAACCCATGGGAGAGCTGATCCCTTGCTATTTGCTGGCCCTGCTGAGCCCTGTCCCCATACGTTATTATCCACAAGATCAGGCACAAACCCATGGAAAATGTGCTTATTTCCTAGGAGGAAGCATAGGCAGCCTCTCAGCCTGGGTGACCCTGGGGCTTTATCTTCCATCACAGAAGTAACCCCCCTGGGCTGGAGCAGTCACACAGCCTCGCAGAGCCGGCAGGCAGCGAGAGGCATGGCCAAACACACTGGGCTCCAGTGTCGCAACCGTGCCCCTCCTTCCTGATGGGCATCGGCTGCTCAAGTGCCTGCCCCTCATCCCCGCGGCACTCTGTACGTCTGGGTCACTTGATAAAGTCTTCCCCAGAGTCCAAGCCCACTTGGGGATAAGTGCGTCTCCATCCCTGCAGGGGAGGAGGATGCTCAGGGCATGGATGCTGCGGGGAGGGGAGGGGACAGGGTTCACGGGCCGTTTGCAATCCCCTTCCCACTCAAGTACCATTTTATCCTGCATAGCCAAGCAGGAATGGGAAATGTACCTCCTTTCTCCTCGTGCATGTGGTCTGCACGGTCCATTGTCTCATCATGCAGCCCCCCAGGTCTCCCAGCCCCATGACACGCAGCACCGTGTGGTCGTGATTTTGCCAAAGCATTGGGAATGGGGAAAAGATGTTTTCAAGCAAGGCTTCATGAGAAGAAAGGAGGAAATCCTGCGGGTGTTCACACCCCCAAGCTCCACAGATCTCCCATTACTTCAGGGTTTAAGGCACATCCTTGCTGCCTGACTCAAGGGATGTGGGAATAGGCGAAAAATGGGATTTAGAGAGCAAAGCTGCTAGCAGGGATAACTAAAAGCAGAACAGGGAACGCTGCCCGTGCTGCTGCCACCTTCGCTGCTGTTTCTCAGCAAAGTACCAGGGACAAGGGCAGGACGGTGGCTTTGAGGAGAGCATCACCCGTGCCCTCCTGTGCCCATGTCCCCGCTCAGTGCATACCCCCAGGGGACGGGGACCCGCCGAGCCCCCTGCACCTGCAGGAGAGCAGGGCAGAGCCCAGCCCCGAGCAGCTCTTTTCTTGCAATGACATCGATCAGTTCTGTGATCAGCACCTCACTGGCGAAACTGAAAAATCCATTATTACAGGATTCCAAAACAAAAATAACTGAAAAGGGGGGAAAAAAATGATTCAGAAGCTGTCTTGCTTCCAAACCTTGCGCGTTGGGTCAGTGCCATCTAGAGGCAGCAAACCAGCCAAAAGCACCTGAAAGCACCCGAAAGCATCCAAAGGCACCCGGGGTTTGCACAGCACCCAGAGGCCACGCAGCCTTGGCATTTTGGGAGAAGAGACCCCACTGTCGCAGTGAGGACCCTGCACTGTGCCCCTGTGCCTCACCCCGGCACCGCAGAGCTCCTGAGGCTGTGGGGACGTGGGACAGACACCACTTGCCACGTCCCCAGCTCCGCACGGCACATCCCGTGTCACCAAGAGCGGGATGCAGGCGCAGCCCCACGCGCGCCCCGCTCACGCAGCTCTATTAACAGAGCGGCTAACCGCCGCCTCGGGCCAGAGGAGTATTTCAGCATTTCATTTTCATCCCAAATTAGACTGAAACAGCTAAATAGGATTTTTTTTTTTTCACTAATGGAAAGTTCAGGAAAAATATTAAAAGAGAAAATGAGATAAGAAAATATCAAATCCTTCCCATCAGTGGGGTCCAGGCTGGGGCTGTGCCTGCCTGTGCCACCTTATTTTGCAATTAAGCTGCCTCTGTTGCACTCTTTTACCCAGTCTTGGTTAAAGATTCAGGGACAATTTCCAAGCTCTTGCTGACGCTGCACGGATCCTGCACACCATGCCTTCCTTTCCTGACAAGCCCCAGTTCTGCTTCCTTTCATTGGCATTACTTCCTATTTCTGTTGGGCTGTGCTGCACAGCTGCGAGGGAAGCTGTCCTCCTCACCTGGGAGCATTTCTGCGTGAGTTGCATGGCGTTTGCTCCTACAAAGAAATCACACCCAAAGGCACGCTGTGCTCTTTGATGAAGATCTGACTTTCATTTTGGCGTGGTTTTCTCTGACAAAAAGGAAAGCTGTACAGAAAAAGAGAGGTCTTCGCTGACAACACCCGCAGGGAAGAGGGGCCAGGCAGGATGAAACAGGGCCCTTTTCACCTTACGTAAATTTCTTGCACTTCGACTTGCATCATCTCAACAGCTTCATCTACTGGTTCCTGTCAATGAATTGGCCATTGGCCAGCTCAGATAACCCCAAATTTTGCGAAGTAAACCCTATACCATCCCTCAAAGGGAACACACAAACTCCGGTGACTTTGGAGCTGGGAATGCAATTGGAAATCAAAAGGTTTTGGGACTCGGTAATCACCATAGCAGGGCTTTATTAAGCAAATTATTACCAAGCAAGTAAATAAACCAGCAGGAATCAAAGCGATGATCAATAGCACAGCTCGATGCAGGGCAGCCTTAGCATGCGTGATCCTACAGTGCCGCTGCCACTGCCATTAAAACAATAAACGCCCCAAAAAACAACTGGGCATTGATCCCTTCAGGATGCTTTCTCACTCGAGGGAAAGTCTCCCACCTCTGCGCTGAGCTGGTCCTGTTTGCTGCGGTCGAGCAGGACAGCAGCATCCCTGCAGACCGCTCGCAGCACGTGGCAGGGCAGGGGCTTTGCTGCTCAGTGCGAACTCTGCACGTGAGCAAAAAGCAGCCAGCAGACACAGCCCTCGGGGCCGGCCCAAAGCCCACTGCGGAGCAGAGCACCAGTGCAACCCCCTTGTTATTGATGTGTGGGTCTGACAGTGATCAGACGCCCAATATTGTTAATAAAATACAGCAGAAGAGAGAGACACCTCTCTGCCCTGGCGGGGATACATCACCGCCCGCTCTGACACCAGGGATTTACGTGCTTGGCTTCCAGGGGCTGCATTACTCACGGGGCAGCACAAAACCATGGCCAAGCCCACGTAAATCAACCCGCACGCTCGGGAAGGCTGCGCAGGAGCTGCCCTACGCCCGCGGGAGCAGCCCCAGTGGGGACCCAGCGAGGGCTGCGCTGCTCCCCACCTCCTTCTTTTCACGTCTCTTTTTGCAAAGCTGACCAGCGGCAGCGACCCCGACAGCAGAGGGCCACTCTTTGTCCAGCGTGTCCCAAATTTCCCACCACACCAGCCCAACCATAATCAGCTTTGGATCACAGCATCCTTCTCAAGTACCAGGCACGGATAACGTCCCTTCTGTCACCAACCGTCTGAATCTCCCCAGTCGTGCAGGTGCTTTCCCCCCAGCAACCCACCACCAATTACCAGGAAGAGAAAACAAAATAAGGAAAAAAAGAAAAAAAAAAAAAAAAGATCTTAGCACTAAGCAGGTGAAGACCAGACGTTATCAGAACTGGCAGCCGGTGGCTGCTTTTTTGCAGCAGCACAAGGACAGAAGGATATCCAGTGAAATCAGACAGCGGCGGATTTTACTCTGACCAGTGGCGAGGACGTCCTCCCTGTGCGTGCAGGGAGCACGGGTGCCTGCAGGGCCAGCCCTTCTCCCACGGGTGACCCCAGCTGACAGCGATGACCGACTCTTGCTGCCCCTGCGGAGGTGAAGCAGACTGTTACAGACTTGGAAAGGGAGTGCAGAAAGGCAAAAATTGCCAAATACCTCCCTAGCATCTTACCACCTCTGTGCACGGTGGCTGGCCACAGGGGCGTGCAGCCAGCCTCGACTTTTCAAAGCACGTTGAAAAGTAAGATCCTGGACATCAGAGGTTGCTGCTTTTCAACAGTCCTTGTTCCACTTAATTTGGGGTTTAAACAACCTTGCAGAAGGGTTTTCATCAATCCAATTGCCTCAAGTGGTAAAACTCAGGTCATGCGGGAAAAAAACAGGGCCCCAAAATAACTGCAGCAGCCAGAGAACAGAAATAGGTAAATGAGCATCTTTTGGAGTCTCCTCCTTGCTGCCCACACCACAGCCAGGGGCACAGGGGGCAAACAGCCTGAGCATGGCACGGGACAAAAGCCAAGCCAGCTGTCTTGCGCTGACCTGGGATGCAGGCAGGGAGGCCGGATCCGGCCCCAGCCGTGCAGTGGTCCAGGCACAGTGCTGGCAGGATGCCGAGCGAGCCCCCGTGCAGCCCCAGCACCTCGAGACCCACAGCGGGACCACGGCGAGGTGCAATCCCACTGCCATAGCCGACAACTCAGCAGCCACCGCGTGCCAAATGCGGCTGGCAAGCAACAACAACGTGCAAAATCAGCGCTAGCTCCTCTGGCCCAGCCCTTTCCAGCCACCGCTGGTTTGTGCTGTGCATTAGGAGCTGTCTCGTGGTTTTGCACCTCATTGCTGTGTCTGCGCCCCAGAGGCCACGTTTTGCAGTGCTTACTGCTCATCAACAGCCTCTGCGTGCCCGAATCCCATTGCAATGTGATGCAGACAGGATCCTCCGGGTATCGGCACGGCTCACCGCCTCCCTAGCAGAATACACTCACACTGGGGACTTCAGCACCCGATGCCCTACAGGAGCCTTGCCTCCCAGCTCCCACCAGCACCCGTGCTGCTCCAGCGGCCCCTGGGGAGGGAGCACAGAGCAGCAGCCCCTGCCCAGGGGGTTTGCAGCTTAGGAGGAGCGAGCAGGGGCAGCACGCCCGAGCTCACGTTGTCAGCCGCCAGCTCTGCTGAACGGATTTCATTTTTTTATTTGGTTTTGCTAACCTTCACGTGTCTAGACGCAAGGGCTAGGATTTACAGCTCACACACAGAAAAATACGAAATCTCCACATCTCCCTGTTTAAGATATTTGCAATCATGATGTGTGATCTGCCCCTTTATTAAATGCTGGTCCCAAGTAGACTGATAGCGGAAAAGCAATTTCCTAGAAGGTGGGAGAGCCCAGCCAGCCCCCCGGCCTCTGCTATCAAGGATGCAGCACAGCCCCTGCCTGCACCACCTCTGCGCATCACCCCGCTCCACTATTTCACCAGCCCGGGCCAAACCCCGGCAGCAATGGTCTTGCTCCTGACACAGGAGGCTCTTGCATCTGATTTATTGCATGCAGTGAGGAGGGGGAATTTAAAACAGTGGGTCTGCCCAGGGCCAAGCCTGGCAGCAGCAGCCGCATCCTCCCATGCGCATCTGCCCAGCTGGCCCCATCCCACCAGCAGGAGGACAGGGGAGCCTCAAGGCGGGCGTTTTGCAGCACACGAAGCTTGCCGTGACGCCTGGCTCAATCTGCTGCACACTGCCGGGTGCCCTTTCCTGGCTACTGCTGCTTAATTCCAGCTCCTCTGTAACCCAAGCTGAGCTTCAAGTGCAAGGCATCACGCTGTATCGCCTTGTACCACCCCGCCTCAGAAGACACAAAGTTCTGCTGGCTAGACTTTGCGTCACCGAATTCCCAAGCGCTTGAAGCACGCCACAGTTCAGGGCTCTCCTTTTGAAGTGTTCCTGCAGCTCTGCCTATGCCCCTGCCATCCCAAAAGCCCGTGGCTTGCTGGGAGAGGATGAGGGAATTCAGTTTGCAGCTACGCAGAAGCCCCGAGGCAGCGGGAAGTTGCGCTGCGCTGACGTGGCCTCGGGCATCCTCTTCAAGCACCTGCATCTTAATTACTTTGGAGAACAAATCGCTGACACCATAAATGCAGCTAAGCTAGCTGGGGTCTTTTTTGTGCCTTCCTAGCTCATTTTTTCATTGTTTCCTCTTAGAGCAAGCCATAAAGCCAAAAACATTCCCTTTAATGCGCTTGATAGGAGTTTGATACAAGCGGTGGGCTCTTTCATCTGCTGCTCCGTCAGAAAAGGGTGTAGATAAAAAGATTAAAGGAAAGGGAGGCCTGGTGTCCGTGAGCACCGCCCTGAGACCTGTGGGCTCCATCGGCACACCCCACGTGCCCACACATCCCGGTTTCGTCTGCCTGCTCCGACAGGGAGGGCAGCGCGATGCCACCACCTGGGTCCCCCCATCCCTCACCTCACCTCCTTGGCCTTCCCGTCGGGGAGGAAGGAAAGGGAAGAGCTGGATCAGAAGACGAGAGCTCACGGTGCTCTCCTCTGGCCCCACAGGTCTCAGCCTCAGCACTCATTAAAGCCCCAGGTCTTCATGTCACGCCGGGTAGGAGGGGGGGGGACCCAGCCCAGCCTCTGATGGAATGGGTTCTGGTAAAACAAAGAAACGGCACTTCTGTTGAAAAGCAGGAAAAAAAATCTGTTTTGACTTGGAAATCTTTTGCTATTGTAAGTGAAACAGTGAGGTAAATACATTTCATTTAGGTTTTATCATTACAACTCTGACATTTACATTGTATTAAAGTTTTAATATTAAAAGGATTCTGCTATATAATATTCAATAAAAAATATTTCATATGTTAACATTCAAACGGCAAAGTCCCCTTGCTCCATTAAAGAAGAAAGCACCCAGACACTAATTAAAAGTTATCTGATGCTACCAAGGCTCAGCACCACATAAATCCCATAGAAACAAATCCCAGTGACACCCGTAGCGCTTGCAAGAGCATCTCGAGGGCTCTTGACCAAGCTGTGCTGGAGGGGACCGGTTGAGCACGGCTCTCCTTGCTCCTCGCGCCGCTGTGCGTCACGCAGCACGCGATGGCAGCACCGCGACGCGACGAGCGCGGAGAAGGGACGGAGCCTGGGAACCGTCACGGCCCGCAGGAAAGGGAGGACGCCGATCTCACAAACGCCAGAGCAACAGCCCCAGGCGTCCAGACAGATGGGGCTCAAGGTTCGCCCCCAGCCCGGAGACCATGCAGGGGAGCCCCGGGATGAGTCGCTGCCCGCAGCACCCTGCCCACCGCATCCCCCCCCGCCACCCGCACCTGCTTCGTCTGAACGCGTTGAGCGGGGCCGGGTCTTCGCAGCGGCTGTGTCTGGATTTCAAAGCACCTCCGCTTAACAGGGCTTCGTCTGGAAGCCACAGCCATAGAATAGGGCCCAGTCTTAATCCAGGAGTGTTTAACAGGATCCGATGGTTGTGCAGGTATCTAACTGGACCTAATCTTTGTAATCCTCGTTTCCTCCCCCTTGGAAAAGCCTTTTCTCTTTGCCACCCTCCAGCACCGAGAGCCCACTCCCCCACCTCAGCCAGAGCCCACTGCAGCCGGAGGCTGCCCCCGGGGCCGGTTGGAGGTGTCCCCTCCGCACCCCTCCGGGGCTTCCACACCAGCACCCAGCCCTCGCCCACCGCTCCTCAGGAGCTCGCCCGGCCCGGGCCGGTCCCCGGGATACAGGCACGGCCCGTCATCAAAGGTTCTGACAGGAGCAGGAAGGGTAGCAAAAAAATAATAAAAATTAAAAATAATAATAAAACCACGTCTGATTTGATGAATGGAAAACATAAGGTTTTTTTGTTTTTTTGGTTTGTGTAGGGGTTTTTTGTTGTTGTTTTTTTGTTTTGTTTTCTGTTTTTTTTTTGCCAGCCTGCTGTGCAAGAAACACCAGTGAGAGTATTTTATTTCAGCATTGCCTTCTTCCGTGCTATGAGAAGAGCTGCACACTTCAGAGGGAAAGTGATCACCCCCTGGTAGCCAAGATGTTCAGCTTTAAAGATTTGTAACTAAAAGGCTGAAGCAACATTCCTTTTGCCTTGTCGTTTGTCAAATGGGAACGTGTATATGTACGTATTTTTAAATCATCTCTGCTTCATCACGTTCAAGCAGGAGGAACCAGCACCTCTTTCAAACAAAGAAGCAACACACACACACACACGGAGCTCCTACAACAGCTCCGAACGTTCCCATGCCCACCTGCGCCCTTGTCTCGGATCTGCCCACCGGCGGAGCGCAGGGAAGCTCCCCAGCTCCCCGTCGCAGAGCCACCGCCCCGTGGCATTGCCAGGCACACAGGGCGTGCAGCCCCGCGCTCGTGCACGTGGCTTCTCACGCACGCAGATTTCTATACGCTGCTTTCTAAAGCATTGAGTCCAAGTCCTCCTGCACGACCTGAGCACGAGGACGTCTCCAAGCCAGCCCCTCAGGTGACCAAGGAAGCCTTCTCCAGAACCAAGCAGCCTCCCACCTCCTGCTGCCCACCTCTCCACCACCAGGGATCCTGCGGAATTAATTCACATGACTCATTTGTGACTAAATCGAGCTCCAGCACTGCCCTAAGATTTATGCTCCACGCAAGCCTTATTGACAGACAGCAGGGTTGGAAGGTTAGAGAAGCAATATTTCCAGAATTTGCATAAAACAAGGACATTTCATAGTTTAGCTGATGCAGATTTGGATAAGATAAAATTGTTGGCCATTTTATAATTAGATAGCTAATCATAAAATAACCTTTGCGAGTCATCAAAAACCATTATTATACAAATTAATTCCTGTTCTGTACTAAATGTATTTTACCCTCGTCCTTGAGGATCAGAGGCAGTAAAAGAAGATCTTTTCGGTAGAATTCACTCTGCAGCCAGCCCCACGTTGTTACTGTATTTTACGGATCACAAATGCTTAATCAATAATGCAGCACTTTGGGGAATGATGTTCTTGCTCGTGTCTTTCTGTGGCTAGAATTGTTTGGCTGGCTGTTCACAAATCTTTTGATGGGGATTCATTGTTTTGGAGATACCCTTGTCTGCACCGCAGGGTAGATCCATCAGCTGAGCTGCAAGAAGCGGAAAGTTTATTGGGATAGGAAGACATCCTGGCATGCAGCTGGAATCATTGCTCCTTGTTTGCTGGTCAACTTGGCAGGTTAATGAATGGCCCCAGGAAGCCATTAAGTATGCAGTGGCTGGAAGCTCACTCCTTTGGCAAAAGAAAAAGCCAAGGCATCTCCTCCCACACACAAGCTTTCCTCCATGGGTTTTTTCCCTACTCTCAATTTTCTGTCCTGCTACAGAGGGGCAGATGCGTTGCTGCACGGGTAGAGCTGAAGAGCACCTGGGCTCCCCTCACACCAGCTCTTTCTCTGCCTCACAGGGTTTCTGTGAGAAGAAATCCGTCAAGCAGCTCATGAATAAACCCTGCACCAACACAGAGGACTTGGCGAAGCACCGACCAGCCCTCTCCCAAAACTCACGTGGAGTTTCAGCAGCATCCACACCTTGGGCTCCCACCGCCACGCTCATCCCTACACCGGCATCTTCTACGGCTCAGGCTTTGCTGCAGGGTCAAGGCCTAGGGGAAGAGGCACTCTGAGCTGGCCCAACTGCCAAAAAAAAAAAAAAGGCACAAAATGGTTTACCATTTATACATCTGGAGGCAAAGCAAAAGCCAGGGTCTGCAGGGCAGTCCCTGCCCGGCAAAGGTGGCAAGAAACCTCCTCATCAGTAGCCTCCAGAAAATGGGGAACCACATAGTTCCTGCCCTCTCCGTTTCATTTTCCACACTTTGTGAGAGGAATCTATTGCAGTTCACCCTTGATTAATGCGAATGTTTTACAGGTGTACTGACTTTTTTTTTTTCTTTTTTTTAAACTTTGTCACCTCAGTAAATGTTGAACCTGCTCAACCTCATGGATGGGCAAGAAGGAGAAGAGCGAGTTGGGGTCTGGCTCACTGCATGAATCATCCAAGACCACGTTTTTCCTCCAACGATCTCAAAGCATTTTGGCAAACAGTGACTAAAGCAAAGCCTCCCACGCCTCCTGCATGCAGGTAGGAGCGAGCAAACAGCTGGCATCACAGCCAGCACCTTGAGGCACAATTTTGGTATAAACCGAACCAAGACCTTATCCCCAGCTCTGCTGCAGGGGCTGGAGCCCCTGGGATGAAGCCAGCTAGGACCAGGACTTCCTCCGCGGCTGCGCAAGGACCACCAGCCCCAGCAGCCAGGAGCCGGAGGCAGCTGGGAGGCCCGTGGGTTGCCACACGTGAAGCAGAGTTGCTACCAAAGCATTAACTCTCATCAACTACACAAGCAACGCATTTCAAGGTCCGCTGCGCGGTATGCTCCTATTTTAATTAGCAGCTTAGGCACTGATTACGCCATCGGTACCCAGCACCCCACGCTGGTGGCTGGTGCTGCTGGCGGGCAGCCGCCACAGGTGCTACCCGCACCCCTCGCCTGCATCGCTGGCTGCTCCGGGGTCGTCCCGGAGGACGAGGGCGAGGGCAAGCCCCCAGCATGCCGTCTGTGCTGGGGGTGCAGAAAGGAGCTTGCTCAGAGGGGCTGCGCTGGCCGAGCTCCCGCCCGAAGGACTGTGCTGCGGCTGAGGCTGACGTTATTCAGAGGAAAAGACAGAAGCAGCTGGGAGGAGAGGGAAGAGGAGGAGGTGGCGATGACCGGGAGGTGAAGGGGGCAGGAAAGGTTTAGTCTCCACAGCGAAGGCTTCGTGATACAAGAGAGGGAGGCAGGGTCTCACCACCTCTGTTACGCCAACTTCACAAAGCACAGCGACACAAGGGGCCTCCTCAGCCTCCGCCCGCAGCCCACCGCGGGAGCGATGCCTGGCGTCAGCCCGGGCGACAGGGGGAGAGAGGTCGTCCGCTTCCAGGGGGTGTGGGAAAGTTCAAGTGCTGGGGAACGACCAGGTGCCTGGAGCTGGAGGGGTCTCACCCAACGTCCCACCCAACACAGCGTTGGCGCTGGCTTCAGACACGCGCACCAGCTGCGTCGGGAAGGTGCTGTGCCAGCCGCAGGGTGCTCTGCCCTTGTGCAAACACCATCTGCAGAGGCCAGCAGCCACAGCAAGGTGCTGCAGGACAGGAGGAAGATGCACACCCTGGTTCAGAGTCCTGGGCACCCCATCCAGGTGATTTGTCTCCACACCAAACCACTAAAAGCCTTTCAGAGAGGACAACATGTTTAACACTGATGCTGTTCCATCCATGATGTTTCCTGCAAAGTGTCCACGCGAGACCACGGGGCTGTCCAGGCACGACTCTGCGAGCAGAGCTGGCCCTTCTGTCAGCCTTCGGCATGGCAGATACTTCAGTTGTCTCTTCTGCGGTTGCTACAGGGCTGGGATCCCTTGCTGGAACACCAGCGTGGGGAGCACGCCATTACTCGGAGCTGTACGATCTCATCCTGAAGATCGTGGGGAATGAAAGACTTTGAAGACCTCCCTTTCCTTTGATCCTCAAGTGGGGTCACTACAAAACAGACTTTAGGTGCAACCATGGCAGAAGCCAGAGCAGAAGTTGGGCCAGCACCCACCAGAGCATCACAGCTGCCCTTGCACACCAGCACATCACCACTCCCTAAGCCCCTGCTCACTTTGTCTTCCGAGAGGAGCTGTACGAGTCCTGAGAAGGCAGATAGGCACCTCCAGAAAGCAGTGGGCTCAGTGCAGACAGTTGTCTTTCTACATGCAGTAAGTCATGTCCGTAGAAACAAAAGCCTTTGGAAAGCACCTGACACCAAACAGTGGAGTTTTGAAACCAAAGCGTCAAACAAATCTGAAGAGATTTACACCACTGGTCTCAGTCTCAGCAGCTCTGCTGGGACACGAGATGCCACCAACACCTCAGCTGCCGATTTCCTCGTGCAACGCCTCAAGGAGGCGATCCACAAAATCACGTGAAGTTTAGGGGGCTGGGCCTCCTCACCCAGAAGCAATCATGTACCTGATAAAGCAAAAGCCTTTATTTTGGCCTAAACAACAGGGACTGAATAAGTTGGGGCAGGTAAGAAAGAAGAGGATTGTCGGTAACCTTCATACCCAAGAAATAAACGTGAAAAAACTTTAGGAATTAGACCGTATACCATTTACCGCAACCTCTCTGCCTATATCTGTGCCCTGCAGCTCAGACACATGATCATCTTCTAAACCTGGTGCTAATCCTAAAAGCCTAAGAACTGTTGACCTGTCTTTACTAATTAGCTCAGTTACCAAAATATACAAGATGATCATGCTATTAATTTCTGTCCATCCCACTGCAAGGCCGTCTGGGGCTGGAGGAGCTTGGCAGAAGACTACTGGAGGATTTCCCTCCCACGCCCTGTCAGCATCCTCAGGAATCGGCCGCTCCTTCGGATCAGAATTCCAGCTTGGTTGCGGCTTCATCTGCAGGATAGTGCGTCACCATAGCAAGTGTGCAACAAACACAATTACAAAAGAAACTTATGATTATTCAGAAGCGTGTGTGGGCAGAAGCAAGTCCTACACGACAGATAAGCACTTCAGCAACCGCAGCAGAGCTTTCACAATCTCACGATTCCATATTTTCTCAGAAGGACAGGAGGAGGCATCAGTGGAGGACCTAACAGACCTTCCTCTTCAACCCTGATACTGCCACCAGAAGTCCACTCTAAGTAGGGTGTACTCACACCTCCTGCTGTTGAAGGCTGTCCAAGTGTCACACAGCTGATAGCAAGCAGCTGTTAACTCCCAGCTTGGCTTCCAGAAATTATTTTACTTTTTTCTGAGACAAAGACGCATCGACCCCTCCCCATATCGCCTCTCCCACCACAGCTAACCAAATGCAGAAGTGCCAGTGGACAGCAGGGCAAGTGACTGACCAGGAGCAGGCAGATGTCCTAGCAAAGTTCGTCAGGAAGGTTGTCCCACCTGCCCAGCCTGGGGGGCCACCCGGGCTCTGCCACACAGCCCTGTCCTTGCTGGGAGCCCCCTGGATGTGTCAGACCGCTTTCTGACCTGTGGCTGATGTTGCATTTGATTCGCATTACTTACGGTTTGGGTGATACGGAGCATTGCCAGATGTACACTCTGGGACACCACGAGCTGATGTGCAGCGCTTGGGGCACGTTTCCTAACAGAGCTCTTCAGGATTTAAACGATAGCATTTTCCAAGCACTTTCACCAAGATGCTTCAGAAGCCCTGTGTGTCAGTCCTCAGCTGAATGGTCTCTTGCAAAGATGGGGATGCAGAAAGGAGGGATTTAGTTGGTTCCTTATCAGTGATGCCCAAAACCATCACTGCCCATTTTAGTTTTCCCCTGTACAGGCGGAGGACCAAGACTCTACTTATCCTCAGAAGCAGCAGCTTCGCCTTCCTCCCCTTTGCTGGCTGATGCGGAGTTGGAGCCCTGCGTCCATACTGAGTCGCTTTGCTGCGTTCTCACCGGCTTCCCACCACCACCTGGCTTTTGGCCATCTCCACCTCCCAAAGTCATTCTGATGTCCTGCCATTGTCCTTGTCCCACGGACATGGCCTCAGGGGCAGGAGAGGAAAGCAGCCAGCCCAGAGCTAGGTGGGCACTGATAAAACTCCAGTCTTAAACAAGATAAGATGGAGAGAGATGGAGAAAGCTTCGTATTTCATTACAGCTTGTTCCTGCTAACAGAGATCAGAGACCTAGCAGCTCTCCAGCCAACCACAGAATGCTCCAAAGCACCCACGACAGACACAGCTTGACACGTTCATCAAGCAAAAAGAGGCTTCCTCTCCCTTTACCTTATCTTAAAAAACATCTCTCGAGGTCTTTACACACCCAGAAAAAGCAGCAGGAGGAGTAAGACATGCGTTTTACGTCCAAGTGTATCTTTTCTAATATAAGTACCACGCGCGAAAGCCTTGCCTCTGACACAAAGCCAGGGCAGATTGTCTGGGGACGAGCAGCAGAGCAGTCACCAGACAGAGGACCCAGAGAGCATCTCACAAGCCGCCGACACCTGCAGCCCAACGCCGCAAGGCCAACCAAGAGCAGCGGGCGGGCAGCGCCTGGCAGCACCCGTCCTCCCCTGAGCCCCAGCCAAGAGCCGGCGCGGTGCGGACCTGGCCTTCGCCTCGGGGCCTCACGACCTCCCTCCTGTCGCCTGTGGGTGGAGAGGAGGGCAGGGAAGAAACAGGATCTCGCTGCCTTCTCCCGGGCGTCGCACAGCATAAATCCGCACCGCATCGGTGCCCTGCTTCGTCTGAGAGGCAGCAAGCAACACGCAGTGCAGCCTCGCAGACCCACCAGCCACGCGAGACAAGTAAACCCACCCGGGTGAAGGAAGCTTCCCAGAGCACGCCCCTGCTCTCGGCAGCCCCAGGGAAGGAACCTCGGAGAGGCACAAGCCGGAGACACCCGAGGCCGGAGCTGCTCAGCAGACTCGCGGCCGGCGGAGGCGTCCGCCAGGCGGGCACAGCACCAGCTCATGTGGCAGGCTCAGCACGTGCTGGCGGCGGGCATGCTGTGCCGAGCGCCATTCCCGACTCCTACATAAGGAGAAGAGTTTTTGGTAGAGGATGCACGGGTCTTGCTGTCTGCCTGACGCTGCACCCCACTGCAACCAGGGCCACAGGGACCGGCCGCCCTGCCTGCCCGTGCCATCGGGGTGCCCAACGTCACGTTCGCCTTCAGGGGCCGGGAGACGCAGAGCTGGCAAGGAGAGCCCTGGGTGCTCGGCAGGGCTGGGCTGTCACCGACCTCCAGGTGATACCTGTGGGGCTGCGGGGCTCCCTGCTGTGGGACGAGAGGTGCTGTGCTCCTTCGTCAAGTCACGAGACAAAATCCCTGTGTGCGCTTGGCGAAGGCATGCACCTGTTAAATCTTGCACCTTCCACAAAAACTTTTCTTCGGTTTAAGCTCAAGGCAAACAGTGCTGGAGAAGGAGAAATTACCTAAATAAACATATGGGGCCAGGTCCAAGCCCTCAGGGCTCCTGGGCAGACGTCACTGCTCTGCCACCTGCAAGGGGTTTGGATGCAGAAGTGCAGGAGGGTGCTTCTGCCCGGGTCTGAGCTGGCAAATAGCAGCCGTAGCAGTCTGGAGGAAGGTGCTTTATAAGAACGTTGTTGATGCGATGGGCAAAACCAAGAGCCACAGACTCCAGCCCTGATGCAGGCCGGGTTTTGGAAGTGATCAGACCCAGGTCTTTCACAGGTTCCTGGGCACATCATGAAGAACTGTGCACAGCTGTGCAGGCATGAAGGGGAGGGCAAGCCAGAGCCCTGCCTGGGCTGCTCACAAGCTGGCAACAGTAAAAAAAATAAAATAAAATAAGAAAGCCCCTGGGTGCTCAGACCCACAAGCAAACCAGATGCAACCAGCCCACCCCAAAATACCAGCAACCAGCCCACCCCAAAATACCAGCAGCGCCAGGCAAAATCCCACACAAAACCCAGCCGCTGCTGACATCTCCCATTCCTGCAGGGCAACGGCCATCACCGTCACCCTTCACTTTACGCCTTTATCGAAAGCGCCAGAAGGGTGTGCTGGAAGGGTACGGCTCTCCTGCCGTGCCACCGCTCGCTCCGGAGATGCGCTGAGCTACTCCCCTACCTCCGGTCCCACGGGCAAAGAGTGGCTACACCAGGCTGCCCTCCCAAGCTGAGATCTGGGCGAGGGCCCTCCTAACAACTTCCCCCTGGTGACACATACCAGCTCGGAAATAAGCCGCGGCAGAGCCCACCTTCCCCGTTTACACAGGGAGGAAGCAGCAGAAGCGGTGTTTCCGACCTGCCCCTGGGCTGCGCTCCCTTTCCCCGGCGCGAGCTGGCCCAGCAGCCTCCTCCCGCGCGCGTCGGACGGCGTGCTGGGAAGCGCTCTCGCCTTCTCGACAAGTATTTATAAGGTGTTTGTGCTGGAGTGTGTGCCTCACCTCCCTGTTTTATTTTTAATCTTCGTTTCATGGAGCTCAGACAATTCTTTCAAGGTTCCCGTGAATGATCTTTATCCCTTCTGCAGCTCATTCCAATTCTGTGAATAAGATCCCTGGGTGGCCCTGGAAGAAGAAAAAAAAGGATGGCATTTGAAATGAAACAAAAAACTGAAAACAGAACTTTTTTTTTATTTTTTTAAAGAAAACTCACAACTCTAAATCTAGCAAGCTATAAACAAGCACGTTTGGCGTTTGTGGATCCTCAAACCCTTTGCAGGGAGAAGTAAAAATAAATAAATAAATAAAGAAGTTAGATAAATGGGCTTATCTGCATTTCATAGGCAAAGGAAGCGGTAACCTAACCAGGGAAAGGGTTGAATTACACCCTGGTCTAAGTAACCTCAGCAAGGCAAAGCCAGCCTCCTTCGTACTGTGTCTCACGGGGCGGGCGAACAACCTTCAGGTCAACTGGAGCAGCCAGGTTATGACACAAGCATCAGCTCCGACCTCTTGCAAGGCGAGATGAAACGGCTGGTTCCGCGGCGGGGGCTCCCTCTTGTCGAAACCCAGGACAAGGAGCAAACGTCGCCCCACTTGACTCCTCCAGCAGAACACATCTCCCCATGAAAGCACTCAAAGCACGGATCCTGAGCTGCACCTCCCTACCAAGCGACTGAGACCCTTTTATTCCTCTTCTCCAGGCTGGGAGGAACCACTTTCACATCAGGTTTTGGAGCATTTCTTCTATTCTTCATCCACTTGTTTCTGCAGCAGGAAAGACCGTCCCACCAGACTGCTGAGCCTTCATCCACCTGCCTCTATCCTCGTCCTGCTCTTCATCACCACCTCTCTTCCTTGGGCCTCAAAGTGCTTCAGGGGTCCATCAGTCCCTCCATCAAAGTCATCAGACCCTTTTAGTTGGAAGGGAAGGCTAATATTTGCCTTCATTGCCCAAAGCAAGTCCGAAATTTAGGTCGTTCTGCCCTTCGATGCAAAAGAAGAGTGTATTCGCTCTCCTCTTGGTGTCGGCGCGATCGGTCCTTCACGTCCGCCTCCGGACCTGTCCCGCGGGCAGGGCACAACCACCAGAGCTTGGCACTGAAACAGCAGCCGGTCATTTGCGGCACAGGGAGTCAGAAAATCACCTTAGATCTGTGAAAGGTGAACGTAGAGTTCGAGCCAACTCGGAGGAAGCCCTGGCAAGGGGCACGGAGTGGAGCAGAAGCTGCCTCACACCCACGGAGCTACCGGGACGCGTGGCTCACACACGCGGCCCCAGCAGGGCACTTCTCGCTGCCTTCTATAAAAAGACATTTGACATCAAGAGAGAGGGGAAAAATGGTTTTCTTCCCTGCAGGGAAGGATGCTGTGTGCTCCCCTCGACTTAAAGCAGGGTTTTTTCTTGCAGCCCTGCAGCAGCGGGTGGGCACAGAGAGGGGTCCCACGCCCGGCCGGGCAGGGAATCGCGTCTGCTGGAGCCGCAGGGCAGGATCCGGCCCCGGGGTGGGAGGGCTCTGGAGGGCTGCGGCTGCAGGGATTATTAGGCAGGAATTAATCTGTAAAGAAAACTTAGCAACAGAAAAATATATCAATTTTGTGTTCGTCTGCTTCTGCAGGACCTGAGAAATTGCAGATTCAGACAGCAGCTGTGGCTGTTTTGGCTTAATTCAAACCCTGATTTACACCAGCACTGGGAATAGACGAGTGCATCAGCCGAATTGAATCTAAAATTATTACTTTTTCCCTCCCCACTCCACCCCTTATCTAGTGCTTTTGGGCAGATCTGACACAGATTTTGGCACCCGCTACCTGCTGCACAATTACAGATAACAGGCTTTATTTCTACAGCGCTGCAGACTAACCCGGCGTCGGGGTTGTTCCGCTGACGGCCTCCCCGGACGGAGGCACTTCCCAGCGCCATCCCCAGCCGCTCGCGCCGGCACCGCCGAGGCCGCTGCTGCCCGGGCTCCCACTGCCACCGTCTGTGACGGATTTGCAAATGCAGGATGGTAAAACCACAGCTGCAGGAGCTGGAGTTTGCGCTCAAGATCTGGCTGCCGGAGCGAGGCAGCGGGCACGGAGGCGGCTTTGCTCAGCCACATGATCGTGGATAACGGCAACCGGCTGGAGCATCTCCCCGTCCGCAGCGAGATGCTGCCCCGCGTCTTTGCCCAATGCACAAGGAACGCATTTACAAATGAGCCCCCCTCTAAGCACTAAAACAGCCTCCCTTAGAAGAAAAATGTGTATTTAAGGATACTGAGACCCAAACCCCATCTACCGTGCACCCATCAGTGCCCGGGGGACGGCACCCAGGCCCTCCCGCAGCACTCGCAGCCGCAAGGAGCTCGTCCCGCGGGCTCCTGTGCTGAGGCTTGTCGCAGCAGGGGTTTTAATGCCCCCAAATTTCTCTTTTTCTAGTGTTTTCCAAATGAAAACATTCATCTCTTCACTCCGAACCCTTCGGTTTCCACAGCAAAATGTTTTCCCTGACCTTGCACCATTTTGTAAATCTTTTATTACTCTGAACTAGCAAAGATGAAGAAATGCAGTTTCCTTAAGTCCAGAAACAGGGGAAAAAAACAATGCACTTTCCAAAGCACAATTAATTTCCTGTCCAGCTACAGCCAGCTCTTAACACGAGTGGTCTGCAGCTCTCTCCAAATCCAGGAGCTGCTCAGCTAATCCTCAGCATGTATCTACCAGCCTAAAATTGTCCTTTTAATTTCCTAAGCCTCTAAACCCACAGGTTAGCATGCCAAAAAAGAAAGAAAAAAAAAGCACATGGGAAATTTTACAACGTTATTACTTAGCAACTGCTCAATAAATAACCCAAGCAAGGCAGGAGGGGAGGCACGTCACTGCTTTGAGTAGTCCCCGGGGTCGAAGCATTTCCTGGCGATGCCAGGACATTCCCAGCGACGCCAAGTCCCGGCCGCCCGCCCCAGCATCTCCTTGTTGCACCCAGGTTTTTCCCCCCACCGCAAGGTCCCACGTAGGGTCTAACGCAGCCTCCCTTCCTGCACCCAGCTGGGATACAACTCGTGAGACACGGCCACAGCAGCTGCAGGTGTAACAAACTCAAATTTAGCTACCAACAGGAAATTTATCTTTTTTCCCCTCCAGTGCCTGGGTAAATTCTGGGGGCAAATCTGTGCCGCATGCAGGCGGCCAGCCCCTGCTACCGCAGCCGCGCTGCTTGGAGCTGGGGCAGCGCAAAGCCCCTGCCCGGGGCAGCAAAGCCCCTCTGTGCCCCAGCCCTGCCCGGGCGCCCGCTGCACACACCACGTGCATCGCGCAGAGAGCGGCACGGAGCTCAGGCTCTCCGGGAGCACCTCGTCCTCTGCGTATTTGCGTGAAACGTATTTCCTTCAGTTACAGGTAACAGCCGAAACTGGAAAGAATACCTTCTCCACCACTCGCATCCCTCCACGCAGGACCGAGCTCTCTGCGCAAGCAGCACGTCGCGCAGAGGGACTTTCCAGCTGGGCACCCTCCAGGCGACCTGCTGCTTGCGCAGCGCGTCAGCACCGCCAGCTGTGAAAAGAAGGCAGACCTCGGCCAGCAGGACCAAGCCTGGAGCTGAGAGCCCTTGGATGGGCACCGGCACCCATGGGCCACGCTGCCCACCTGGGCACCACCCAGATCCATCCCAGAGGGAGCGTGGCAATAAAAAGCCTTAGTGCCCTCTTTTTTTTCCTCCTTACCCTGATGTTTTTTGCTTTCCTCAGCTTTTCCAGGCTGGGCGTGATGTCCCGTCTGCAGTCCGTGCACTGTCTTCACCCCACGAGCTCCAGCTCTGGTATTCCCCTCGCACCCCTGCTAAAATCGACCCATTTCCATGCCTGGAGCCAAACAACGGTGGCATCTGCCTCAAGTCAGGAATGCAGAACACACAGCAAATGCCAAGCTAAACAAAACGCCGTGCCCTGGGGTTTCTGCAGCGTTCCAGGCAGCAGGGCTGCGGAGGGGATTTCTCTCCAGCCCATCGGAAGCATCACACCTCCCGGGACACTTTCTTCCCGGTCTTACATCTAAAGCTAAATTACAGCTCCAGCTCCCTGTGACTGAGGGTTGTGCGGCCCGAGACGGCTGTTTTGCTGCACAGACTTCGAAGGGACAACAGCTGCGGGGACAGGGCACGGCTGGGGACGCCACTGGGACCAGGGCTGTGGGATGAAAAATTCCCATCCCTGCAGTCACCCTGCCCGGGCTCTGCAGCTCCGGCCCAGAGCTGCCCCGCTGGGCCCAGGGCCCCCACCGCCAGCAGGGAGTGGAATTGGTTTTTACTGGAAATAAACCGGAGCATCTGAATTAAAACGAAGCAAGTTCCCCAGCTGCAGAGCAGTGTCCCCGAGTCCAAGGATGGCCAAGCCGGGCTGGTAATACCAACACAACAAACTCCATTTTGCAATTAAAAGCTAATTGTCTTTTTACTCATTAACCATGCTAGCCTTGCTCATTTTCCTCTCTATTTTTCTGCCCCTCAATCTTTCTTAATAAGCCATCTGCAATGCAGGACACCCAGCTCTATTTAGATTTACAGCATTAGGGTAGCAGTTAATACTTCTCAGCCTCATAATCCTTTAATTTAGGGGCAGCTCTGAAACATATGTGCCGGGCCGTGCACCGATTTATCCTGCGGTGGAGGCTGATAGTGCCCACGCATTTTAATTTTTTTTATTTTTTTATTTTTAAAAAGATACTCAGGACAGGAACTGCCAAGACCACTAAACCCAGAGAGCGGCATCCTCTCTTCCCACAGAGGAAAGCCAAAAGCCATCCAGAGATGCCAGAGCTCTGGCCACGCGGCAGAGTCCTTGAGACAAGACAGTCGTCACGGCGAGCAATTCTGTGGATGATCTCAATCAAAATTCAGCACCCCGAGAGCTCGAAATAGAATAAGAATCAACATGGGATGCGTCCAAGACAACTAGAAAAAAAAAATCGGGGAGGTGCCCAAAGGCTGCCTTCCCCCCCCCAAAGCCAAGCAGGGATAGTTTTATGATGATTTCTCTTAAAACAACAAGAAAATTCAAACAGCTACAGCCAGGCTTTCAGACAAGTGGTCCCAGCCGTATTTCCAAAGCAAACATTGCAGCACTGAGAAACAGAAATAAAAATGACTTCATGGATTTGCTTTGGCCCAGAGCTTGTAGAAATGAAAAATGAGCCGGGCTTCGGAAACTCCCTTGTTTCCCAAGATCCAAGGTTTTATTAACAAGTTCGTCAGTAAGGATTTTTTGGCTCTGTATTTCTCATGTAAACCGCAGCCTGAAACAAGATGTATGCAGCGCTGCTCCGTTTTTGCACCCTGCTGAGGGCCTACGGGCAGTGCCCCGCCGAAGCGGGGCAGGGCGGTGCGGACGCTCTCCCTGCACCTTTGCCGTGCTGCACCCAGCCGGAGGTAAATCTGCCACGAGGGCTTTGCTGGCTTGCGAAGGGTGGCACACCGCAACGCACACCCAGCACAGCTCGCTTACAGAGCTGCTCGTGACCAGCGAGCTGCTCTTCACTGTTTCCAGCAGCTTTTCAGTTGCAAAGTTACACGTTGCCCTAATCACGGTATTTCATCCTTGTCTACACCAACAGGGCTCCACGCCACCGTATGGCACCGAAACAGCTGCATCCAGCGGCTTTGGCCCCTGAAGGAAGGGGGACAGAAGAGGTTCTGCTACATCAGGTGCTCCAGCCCATGCTCCCTGCAGCCTCCATCCACTCCCGCACCTTCCCATGAAGTAGCCAAAACCATTCCTAAACTGACACAGCTACTGAGGGTGAGAGGGAAGCCATCTCTTCTCCCCTACGTGGGAAAGCTAACAAAGAAATCCCACAGCTTGCCAGGAAAGAAGAGATCCCACATGAAAACAGGTTTCCTGCAGAGCCATCCTGGCTTTCCTGCCTCTGTATGAAGCCCCGTGCCTTTCTGCTCATCAGTTGACCTCAGTATCTCAAACATCACAAGCAAGAAACAGCGCTATCCCTTGGGTTTGGTACAGGCCCAGGCTCAAGCGTCAAACCCCACCAGCGATTCTCTTCTGAGCACTCTGTTCAGCTGAACCAGCCTCCCCCACGCGGGGGGCACAGATCCAGGCATCGCTCCCCAGGGGCTGAGGTTTGCACAGGCTCCTCCGGGCCAGCAGCACCCAGCAGCTGCCGGAGAGGGCTGCAGCCGCTCTGACCTGCCGGCCGGTCTCTCTCCTTCTCAGGAGCTCCAGAAACGCTGCAGTCCGCAGCATCCTTCGCTGCTTCTTGCCACCCCGGCACAGCACTGCCACCCTCCGCACTTTGTGAGGCCCCAGGCAGAGTCGAAGTGAATCTGAACCACAGGGTGTTGTTAGCACCATCGTTTATTTCAAGAGGGAGCGTGTCCCTGGGAAGAGGCGCCCGCCGCTCCCGTTCAGCAGCACGGCAGTACAAAGCAGCCCCGCAGGGAGCGAGCGACCCAGCTCGCGGGTCACCCCAAAGCACATGCCCCACGAGAGCACAACACCTTCCCTGTCCTAGAGCAAGGGGGAACCTCTCCATCCCCTGGGGAAGCCAGAGGGGGAGACACGAGACGTGCAGGAACCTTAACGAAAGCCATTCCCAAGGTACCAGAGCAGCCAGCATGAAATCCAGGCAGCCGACTAGGTCCATCTCCAACGCTCGGTGCACGTGCTGCTCCAAGGTGAAACACAGCTTTCTACTTTTGCAGAGCCCAGGTCTTGCAGAGTGCTCTTGCTGTCAGCTCTCCACCCCTCCCTCACTTGCCTTTCCGTAATGATTCCAGAACTTGCACCCCGCACTTCAGCCAGCAGTTAGCCCAATTTATTACAATACAGATCTACCTGGGAGCAGAGGGAAAAAAATCACCCCTACACGCTATGGCCTTGCAGAGGATTTTTCCCTCACCCCGTCTGTGGTTCCCTCCCCTCCACTTATAAAAAAATTTTTAAAAAATAAAATAAAAAGAGCAGAACAATCCTTCATGATAAGATTAAGGTCCTTGATGTGTGACTTTGCTTCAACATTCCCAAAAATTGTCGTGCTTTCTCCTGCATGAAGAGTTGGTCTCTGGTTCCACCACAGGCCACCGCTTTCCAAGCCCTGGTCATCTATGGAGGAAAAAGAAAGCACACGTAGAACACAGTCAAGGGAGAGGAAGGGGCTGGGGACCCTACTCTATGTCCTAGTGGGACAAACAATGTGGACGTACTGTTTTAAAACAATGTGCAAAAATAAATAAAACTAACTACCTGCTACCCTGGGAAAACTAAAACCTCTAGCACAGGGGTTATGTTCAGCAGCTTCCCAGCAAAGTGCTCCATTGCAGGACTACCCATGGGCCCCTTCAGGGCTCTCCTACGCTTGACTTGAGACCAAAACCCCAAAGCACAATCCCACTAAGCTTCATTGTGCTGAACAGAGTCCAGAGGGACAAGAGGAATTCAAGAACAGCATCAGGGTTTAGTCCCAACCAGCTCAATTCCTACAGGAGCTGCTCAGCCCCAGACCTGGAAGGGTTAGATTGGTCAGAAACACCATCCATCCTCAACAGTCACTTGGTGCCTGTAGCTTCAACAGGGCCTCACAGCACACAGGAAGAGCTGAAAATCAGGTGTGCTTCAGTCACTGTGTATAAGAAGGGCTGCCATGTGGTGCTTTGGTACACCAGGAAAGCCTCTGCAAATCCTCTGATAAATGCAGCCAGAAGATGCACACGATGCAGTGCCCCGAGCTGGAAATATCCGTTTATGCACAGGGCGAAGAACCAGAGCTTGATGTGCAGCGCTTGCTAACAGTAACACCCCGCGCAGCCACAGCACGGCTTTGGGGCTGATTTAGGTTCAGCCCACAGCTAAGTGGGCTTAATAAATAACTGCCACTGCTGGCAGCACTTGTGTGGTACAATAAATCCCAAGAGCCCAGAAACACCGCAGGCAGCTCTGCTGTCTTTGGGCACTGGGATTTCACTGCACACCTGTGCTCTGTCACCACACAAGCTTCCTTACTGTCACCCTCAAGTCACTTCCAGAGCTTTATTTATATGGATCTGTTAGCATTCAGAGCAATACAACCCTGTCTAGGACAGGAGGAGAAATGGAAGTGTTTAAGTAGGGTTTATTTTGAGAAAGGGAAGGAATTACTCTGGCTGATGAGTACTTATTTGTCAGAAGAAAGAGCTTTCACAGACAGCTCTAATCCAGGCACGGATGCTGCATTTAGCTGACGACAGAGCCAAGGCTGCTCTGAAAAGACAACACTGCACCTGGGCTCCTCTTGGGATCTGAAAACACCCCCAAACTAGCCCCCAGCTGCAGTTTCACCTCTCACCAAGGAAAACATGCGTTTCCATCCTCATTCAAGCTACCAGAGAGCTCCCATGACTCTACCGGGGCCAACACCTGCAAAAACCATGCCCTTCTCAAAGGCACCCCACCAAGCGAAGCAGGGATACACCTCTCTCATGCACTCTGTCTGCAAATACATCAATTGGTGAAGATTTTACGAAGAGCTCAAGAAACCATTTATGCCCCAGAGGGTCAAATACCCCTAAGGGTACTAGCCCTTAACAGCTCCAACCTCAGCACAGGCTACAAGGTATGCTTGAAAGGCAAGAAAACACGCCATCCACTGGAGCTCTGTAATGCCACTGTTCAGGTAAATCACAAGATAAAGGCAGCCTATGCTGTCTGTGGCACACGGCCTTCACCACAACCTAGAGATACCCTAAAATCACAGAGCTGGGAAATGCTTTTTTGTTTAGCACTTACACAGCACCTTGCAGAGTTGCTAAGGTCAGAGAAACACGAGATTAACCTACCGTTGTCCACCCAAGGAGTGCTCACTGGAAAAAGGAAGGTTTATTTCACTGCTGGGTTAGTCATCTAAATTCCTTGATGGATTGGGAAAGGATGCAGATTCCCAGGAGGAAATCCAGGGCCAAGCAGGCCACAGCTCTGAGCCACGGGGCTTTGAGCCCCAGCAGAAGGGCAGGTTTACAGAAAGAGGGGAGGGAGCTGTACCACGACACTACTGGTTCAGCATCTCCAAACCTGGGTGCAAAGAGAGCCCTGACAGCACACAGATGCCCACACAAGGGTGCACGGTGTTCCTCCCAAGCCTGGTCCCTCTGCTCCTCCTCCTGAGGAGGTAGGAGGGCTGCACTACCAGCTAACCTGCTGATGGGAGGGAGCGGCGGCAGGGCTTACCGGTGCTGGTGGTCTGAAATGGCTCGGCATTTTCCTGTAGGACATTTTCTCTGACTGCACTTGCACGAAGGCTCTGTTGAGCAAGCCACAGTCGTTCTTCCTGCTCGAGGAGGAAAGGTTCAGGGACCTCGACAGGAAATTCACAGGCTGCAAAGGGAAAGAAAACTGTATGAGGAAACAAGCCAGTTTACCCTAACAGTGCTGTTAGTTGGCCTTTTGGCCAGGCCAAGTATCAAATCCAAAGGCAGCTGCAGGTGGCAAAGCCACCACTGTTTTGCACAGGGCTTCTTTGGAGAGCTTACTAACCAAACCAAGCTTGCAGAGAAAGAACAAACACAAATGGCTATGATGCAAGAAACAAGCAACTGCTCAAATGCAACCTTCATCTTCTTCAAGCAGGAAGCTGCCTCTCACCCCTGCAGCCAGCCTCGTCGAGGGCAGCCTGAGAGTTCCATGACGACAACACACAAGGCTTCTCCCCATCATGCAGGCAGAAAAGCAGCTGGACAGTGGTCAAACCACAAGGGAATTTGCACCTCCTTTTGCAGGTAGCTTTTTCACAAGCATTTCTATTCACCCATTCTTTGCCCTTCAAGCTGCGATTCCACCTACAGCCCCACACCATGCCTGGGCTCTGGATCCTGCAGAGCCTGTGTTAGGCTGCTAGTGTCAGGGAAAAAAAAAAAAAAGGATGGTTTTCTGCTGTTTTCAAGGGCTAGAGGTCCCATGCTCACTAAAGTCAGCAAACAAAAACAGCAGCAGTGGTGGGAAGAAGCCTGCAGCCAAGCCCAGGGAAGTCCTGGAAGAGCAGAACAAGCCCTCTGCTTCAGCAGCACTGAGCCACTGTGCAGCCCAGATGCCTGGGAACACTCTCAGGAACAGCTTGAGGCTATAGAAAAGCTGCTGATGGAAGAGGAGCAATTTGCTTCATCCTTCCTCCCAACAGTGCTGCATCAAGGGTTCACCCACTCCCTGTGGCTACTCAAGTCAGGAAGCCAAACTGGCTAGGAGCAAGTGATTATCTTCCCTTTCTGATATTGGTCTGCAGGATCAGCTCCCTGAACCGGCCTCCTGAGGTCAAACAAACGTGAGCGGTGGAATGAGAATGGAGAGGGCCACAATATATTTAGGATTCTGGACACGTGGCATTTCAGGGAGGTGTTTGTGTTTTGGTACTGGAAAACACGAATTTATAAAAGCCCCTTGCTTCCTCACCTACACGCAGAGCTTGACAACAGCAAGAAGCAGAGCAGCAGGTTCTGCAGGCAGCCAGGCAAGGAAGAGAAATGGTGCGGTATTGTACCAAGCCCATCTTGCTGCCCTCTGGTCAGTGGTTCCTTCTAAAAACCCAGCCTAATCTCTCAGGTAGGCACTCTTCCCACAGCTCTCCAGGAAGCTTGTGGAGGATCCTGAACAAAGATTACAAATCCAACCAGCCCAGATCCCTATCCGGGGATCCCCCGCCAACGCAGCTCATCGGCCAGGTCACCTCTCAGCCCCGCTGCAGACAGATCTATCCCAGCTCTGATCACAGCAGCCCTCACCTGGGTTCTTTTGAAACAGATAGTCTTGGGCAGGGCAGGCATATTTTGCGTCATATCTTCATCCACAATATCCAAGGCCAGTGATTTCCGGACCTTCTTGATGGGACTCCTGCGCAACTGGGGGACACAGAAACACAAGTGTCAGCATGAATCACCTCAGCATGAATCAGCTCAGTGAACTCCCAGCCTAAGGGCCCGGGGTGCACATCAAGCCCATGTCACCCCACATCTGCATTGACCAGCACCTCAGGAAGATGTGCTGCATCCTTCCTCACTGCAGGGCAGCTTCTAGCGCTCTCCCCTCTGGCACCAAGAGCCATTCACTTAGAAGGGGAAGCCCCTTCCAGTAAGAAGGGGAGGCTACATCACCTGTGGCAACTGAGCCAAGAGACTTTATGCACAAGTTCACAGCCTCTGGGGGGCCCAACTTGCCACAAATGCTTCAAGTCTGCCATGGGTCTCTCCTGTATGTTAGGGAGACAGCATCTCCTAGCACAGACATGAGTTTTGCATAAACCAGGACACAGCTGGCAGTACTTTTAAGCAGGCCTTAACCTCAGGCACACAAGCCTGACTAACTGACTAAAAGGCAGAAGTCACACGCTGAAAAACTTTTTGGCATCAACAGTAGGGTGAACACAACCAGCAAAGACACCCCTCAACAGCACAGGACAGAACAGCCCAAAAGCAGATAATGGACGCAAAAACAGCTCACCCCTTGTTTTCTCTTCTGTTTCTCAGGCTTCACGTCATCCTCTATGATAAGTTCAATGCCAGCTTCACTTCGAAGCACTTCTTTCAAGTCTTCTTCCAGGTGAGGAGTCTGGGGCTGGTGTGAGGAGGCGGGGAGACAGAGCACAGGACAGTCAAAATCTGTAAGCTGGGCAGACTTACGAGTATTCCCTCAATGTATAATAGGGCCAGGGCAGCCCACAGGAGCTCACAGTGGGAACACGAAGTACTTACTTCCCAGCAGGAAAAGATATGATGAAATTTCTGTTAGCCTAACGGATTTACAGGATCTCCATACCTGAGAGACTCTCTAATCAGCTGAATGAACCCCAAATATGCTGTCAAGAGACCAGTGTGCAGAGAAGGCATGGTATCCTGAAGCTGCCATCCCCACAGTGCCTGCGTTAAGTCCATGTTAGAGACCCAGGCACACAAAGGTAGATTGTTTCCTTGCTTTTCGTCGAGGTCATCAGTAGCCAGGCACTGCAGTCTGATTCAAGGGCAGGTTTTGATATTCTAGCTCCTCTGCAAAGCTGTCAGAAGTCCTGTCACTACTTACCATGACACATTCCCTATGACAAGGTCTCCTTCACCCCTCTCATCTCAGCCTGGCATTACCAAACTGTACCTTGTTACTGCACAGATAAACGGTTGGCTCAAGCCTGCTGCAACCTACCCCATATCCCTTTTGTATTCATCAAGCATCCTGGGAGGAAAGCACTGCCACCAGCGAGCAGCAGACCCGTCCAGTACATACCAGAGGCCTAATTGGTCCATATTTCTCCAGGGCATTTTTGAATGGTGTGGGGGTGTGCGGAGTGCTGTCCACCACATACTTCTGATCTGGCGTGACAAACCTGGCAGCGGAGAGCGGGAAAGACTAAGGATCAGACATGCTATAAACCACAAAGCAAACCCCATCCTTCCAAACCCTCTCATTACACAAGCCACCTGCAGAGGCTCACACGGTGACAGCAGAAGCCATCTGCTTGGCTGGAGCGTTCCTGGGGCACGAGCAAGGCAGACAGGCACTGAGGAGCCTTTAGTGGGGACATTACTCTCCAGAAATGCCAGCTATGCTGCTCCACCCTGCCAGCTACCAAGTACCCGTGTCAGAAAGTGGTACAACACCTGTGATACAGGCATCACAGAGCCCTGCAGACCGGTGCTACTCTGCAGCGCTTCTGCTGGCATTGCTCCTCAGGGCCAGCCAGGGCCTTGTGACAGTCACAACTGGACCACTGGAAGTCCCTGGTGCAAACATACTTAGAGCAGCCAAGCCAGCTCACACCACCAGGATGTGGGAGCTGCTCTGGGCCACACGTTTTGCTAGCACAGCCAGCACCTCCACATGCTGTGCTGCACCAGCGCAGTGACATGCAGAGTCAGGCCCGCCGGCAAACCACTCCCTGTGCAGGCCACTCTCTCACCTGGCTCATACGGTGCCTTGAGATCATCGCCCTGGATTGCCCCACAGGTCTGGCAAAGCTGAGGGTGCAGAGCTAAAGGGATGGATCTCAACAGCCCTTGTTGAGAAGACCAAATCCCTTCCCTGCTGGCACAGGGCTCACAGCACAGGCAATGTATCCCAAAGATGTGCACAGAAGGCAGCAGCGCACCCAGCAGCTGAGCACAACGGTGGTCACTTGGCTGTGCCCCAACCAGACGGGACACTTGTTCCCTGCAGCTCAGAGAGGAGCTGTCTTTGGGTGCAACACTGATTTAAGGAAATCCCCAGCCCGCCCTGCCACTCTCTCAGCAGTGCCAATACAAGCGCTGGGGGAGGTATGTTTGATTTGGATCAAATTCCCGTTTGAAAAAGAATACTGCTCAGGTAGGGGTGGATGAGGAGAAAGAAAGGACTTACGCTGAGTTTTTCTGGAGCAGAGGGGTCTTGTCCCTGTGCAAAGGGGTGGTGACAATCACCTTCTGACTGCACACAGGCGTGGAGGTCAGAGAGGGGTTCTCCAGTTCTAGCGTATCCTGTTTGGTCCAAAAGTTTAAGAACTGCACAGCACAAGAGAGAAAAGGAAAACACACTCAGTCTCAAACTTCCTAACATGAAATTACTAGTCATTGTCTTTTCTTATATAAAGAGGAAAACCTAATGTAGGAACAACCCTCCCATACTGAGTGGCGCTGGCGGATCCATCCCAGTAGGAACTAGGATGATTGTTGTTAAACACCGAGTGGCACAGGGGGATCTGTCCCAGTATGAGCTAGGATGGCTCGTACTGTGGTACAGTCCTGTACACGGACACACACATGAAAGTTGCCAGAAGGTGCCTCACACCTATAAAGTTTATTCACTTCCCAAGAGGGATAAGCAGATGCGACTAGGGGCAGCTACAGGGTGGGAGGGCAGTCTCTGTTTGCACTATTCCAGATAAAGTCAAGCAAAGTGGTGAAGGAATGGTACTGCCAGCACGCCAAAAAGTCTATTCTGAGCTCAGGTCAGCAAACACAAGGTCAGCCCAAGTAACAACAGCCTGTCCACTATGTAAAAGTTGGCAGGTTTTGTACTGAGCTGTCCTCAACCTAAACTGAGGGAAAACCACTGACTGCCTCATCTCTGCTGGGATTTTATTTCATGACAGCTTTACTCCCACAAGGAGTGAGGTTTGTACCCAAAAACCTATTGGGAGAGAAGAGCTGTGTTACATTCACTGATGGCTGGACTTCAGTCTAAGAGACAGGAGATGCAGTTTGTGTTCTCAGACTAATTCCAGGCCTCTCAGCTTCTCACTCTGCAGAACTGCACATTTCAGGTCCCACTCTGATTTTCCAATTCTTGCTGGCCTTGCATTCAAGGTCCACATGAGCCTGGGTGTCAGAGTGTCCTGTGGTGCTCTCTCACGTGGCACCCAGGGCTGCAGAAATAGCAGAAATACAAAGGCCTGGAAGGCTTAGTCAGTGGCACAAGGAGACAGGGTCTGAATGACTGAGCAGCTGTGGGAGCTGTGCTGGATGACACAGCAACGCAGCAGGACCTATCCTGTTTTACAGGCAGAACTCCATCATATCAAGGGAGGAGAACTCAGGGGGTTTGAATGCCACAGTGCTCCAGCAAGGTGTTTGTCGGAGGACCACGCATGCACATGTGTGAACATAAGTCAGAACCTTTCCATCTTTACCACGAGTTTGTTTTGCAACAAAGACAAGGCCCAGAAGCATTTTCCTGAGTGCGGCAACTCAAAGACATGCACCAGCATGTGCTGCCCAGCCCAGCTGGATGACTTAACTGGAAATAACCAGGGAAAGCCACTTGCACTGCTGCTACGCCGCCACCCCCCCCGGCCAGGGCAGTAATGCCCTGTACACAGCACGCTGGAGACAGCAGCACCGTGCCCTCTCCTGCAGTGGGCTGGTGTAGACCTGCAGAGGTGCTCCCTCCTCATAGCAGGCCCTGTCCATCACTCAGGGCAGCTGGGCTTGGCCTACGCCAAGTGCTCCCGCTGAGGCAAACGCAGGCTGTTGTTCCCACAGAAAGGGCAGCGCTGAAGACGAGCAGTGCCAGGACCCAGCCCTGCACTGTGCTTCACCAGAAGGCGCACACACCCTTTGCAATGGCACTGCCTCATTCAAGGGAGGAGAAATACAAACCTGGCAGAGCTGACGGGAACATGCAGCATGAAGGCACGTAGGTGAAGTACTGCAATGTTTACTAGTTCAGGAACAAGCCCAAGCAGAGGAGCACAGGCTGGCCTGTGCCACTGCTCCATACCTGAGAAGGAGAGAAGGGCAGTGTCTTGACAGGGGTGCCCTTGGGTGTCATGCTGTTGCAGGAGTCGAGGAAGGAGAGGCTGGTGCTGGGGGCATTCTCCGTGACGGGGGAGAGGGAGATCTTCCTCTTCTTCTGCCTCTTCAGCACGGAAGGCGGTGTGCCAAAGCTCACCTCTGCATGCGGGGAGATGGGAATGAGCTCGCCCTTGCTGCTCTTGCTCAGGTCGGAGATGGTGTGGCCGTCCAGGCGGTACTCGGTCACGTTGGGTAGGCACGGTGTTGGCTTGCTGGGTGTTTGCCTCACAGGGCTGTTGCTACTGCTGCTGCTGCCAGCAGAGGGTTCCTCAGGCAGGTCAAACTGGGTCAGATCACACCACCCATCCGGGTCCTGCACACAACGGAGGCCATCACCAACAGCCCAGGGAAGAAAACTGAGCAGCTGACTGGTGCAGATGCAGAGATTAACTGGGAGGTGAAACAAGCAGTCGTGTGAGACTACATTGGCTTTTGCAAGGAGCCTGGCTACGGAAGTGCTCAAGCCCTTTGCTCCTCCCCTTTGCTGTCAGGACAGCTGAGAACCAGACCAGGAAACTGAACCAGCTGAAGCTGTTTGTGCGTAAGGCAGTTTTTTCTATTTACGCTAGGTCGGTTTCCCAGTTCAGTTCACAGCACATCTGCACATACAGCTGCATCCGCACACAGGGGACAAAACAGAAGTGGCTGGGGACAGGGGCTGAATGACACGACTGTCACCAAACATTGAGACAGTCTTGCTCACAGCAATACCGGTGAACACAGGGCCCTGCTGTAAAGCACATTGCTGTAACCAGATTAAAAATAGCCAGACCCCTTCACAGCTCAACCCCATCAATACCCAAAGTACCATACAAGCAGGCCTCTAAGGACCCACAAATGAGCGATTAAGCCTTGGGCACAGGGTATTTGATCTCCTTTACACCTGCAAAGTGAATCTTTCACAGATGATCATCTCATAAGCCCTGCTGCAGAGACATTTCCCTTTGATGGCAGCAAAATGCTCTGGTGATGTATTAAACTAAAGGCTAATCTAAAGGAAACCACCCAGCCCTCCTCAGGATGCCCATGGTGATGAGCGAGGGGACACAGTGAGTTCATTCAATGGAAAAGTGGTGGAAATCAGGCCCTACCACACTCGCCCTCCATTAACCAGAGGAGCAAGACTCTGTTACTTACAGATTCAATCATGTCCAGAGCTTCATTGAAGGCTGGCACAGATGTCGGGCACAAATAGTTGGCAGCTTCAACAACCCATTTGTATGGTGACGCGACGTATGCCGAGGCATCCTCAGGCACCACGTCATCTGGGGTCCCCTCACCGTTGTGCTCTGTCAGTTCGGCACCTGGCAGCTCCGAGGGTAACTCCTGCAAGCCCGTCACCTCCTCATCGCTGACATCCTCTTCCTTTATTTCAGAGATATCAACTGGCCAGTTTGGCAGGACGTTCTTCTCACAAACAAGAAAGGAAGACCAGCCATTAGCAGACACCAAGCAAACAAGGTCAAGTCCTGGGGACAAGAGCACGGATCCTTGGAACCATTCAGCTCCTCCGGGTTTCTAACAGCCACTTGGTTTGTCTTACATCCCTGTTCTCCCTCACTGCTCTGTCCCATACGCCATCCGAAGCAAGATTTCATGCAACTTAATAAGCACAGGATTGTTTAATTGAAGATTTTGCTCAACAGTATCCCAGGATGAAGCTGGACGAAGGCTGAGCAGGTAGCAGTAATTCTGCATTTCCTACTTTCCAAGAGCCTGCCTTTAAAAACTGCATGCTTTCTTCACAAATATAATTGTGTGTATTTCCTGTGCTTTCTGTTTTAAAGGAAGGGAACACAATACCTCTTCATCATGCCTGCCCCCCTCACTGCACTGTCTGGAGCAGCCTCTCTCCCACCAGCAACAGCACAATGGAGCCAAAAAAATAAGTCTTCAGACTCCAACACAGACTTGGCACTGGGTGTGCAAGGTAATGACAGCACCAGCAAACTACCGTACTCCACTTGGATAACACACTCAGGCACACATTATACCTCTAGCTCCCAGACGGACACATCTCCCAAGAGTCAGTGTCTTGGAGAAGGCTGGGGGAAGGCACAGACTCTCTATGGAGACGCCAGACCATGGCAAAGGCAGCGTTAGCAGAGCTGGGGAAAAAACCAACTGCCCACTTGTTGGTGCAGTACCTGGCTCCCAGCTTTTGTTCCACCTTGGCTCTCTTTGTCGTCCACCTCCACTAGCAAGTACAGTGACTTGGACTCCTTCGTTTCGTTGAGGAAGCCTCCTGTGTCCACCTTCCGTTTGATGGTGGAGTTCCAGTGATTCTTCACAGCATTGTCGGTCCTGCAGAGAAAGCACAGGAAAACAGAAATCACCATTAACAGCAGCTTTAAAGCACAGCTAACAGCTCCTATGTACTCCCCAGCCCCATCCTGTGAGCCCAACATAAGGATCTCCACAGGCCACCCAGCTGTGAAGGTACTAGTGAGCAAAGAGGTCCTACCTCCCAGGCAGCAGCTTCGCAATCTCAGCCCAGCGATTCCCCAGGACCTTGTGGGCCTCAAAGATAATGCGATCCTCCTCCTCTGTCCATGAGGACTTCTTCACCTCAGGGTTCAGGTGGTTATGCCAGCGTTCCCGGCACTGCTTCCCTAACCGCCCTTTCAGGTGCTTGGCTATCAGAGTCCATTGTTTGGTGCCATACTTTTTAACCAGTTCAATTACCTTTGAAGAGAATGGGAGGGAAATAAGGAAATGGAACAAAGGAGGGGAGGGTCAATACAGTCATCTTCAGGCTTTGTTTTCACCTGTGCTGGGACCAGGGAAGGGCAGATAGAGAAGAACCCCTCAGGAAAAAAAGCTGGAGGGATCCTGCACTGACAATCAGGTAAACAACACTTCCGTGAGCCACAATTCAACCAAGTTTCTGAAAGAGGCTGTTTTCATGCAGCCACTTTGCCACACGACACCTACGAACATAGGTGACAGCTCACAGAGAACTGAAATGGAGATGTGCAGGTGCAGAGGGGCCCATTTCTGAGCAAGCATCAAGTCCCACATGCTCCAAGGCTCCTCTGCCCTCCCTCCTCCTGAAAACTTGGCTGCATGGACTGAGTCCCCACCAGCTCTGCACTGCTCTGCCTGCTGGCACAGCATGGCACAGCCTCCCTTTTACAAAGCACACAACCCTCACAACATGCCAGGGCCTACAGCTCCATGCCCTGCTAACACCAGGACGCACAGTGCGAGCTCCAAAGCAGAAAAGAGCAATATTCACTTAAGAGCCATCCACTTTGCTACTTCCCCTTCACCTAGGACTTTGTCACCTTTGCCTGAGGCTCAAAGCAAACACTTCTGGGTGGGGAATCTGTTTTGGTTGCCCTGAAATACATCCATGCAACAGTCAAGGCAAATCACTATAACATAACCCGCTGCCTGCTGAGCCTGCCAAAATCTTAGACAGGAGGCCAGACAACTCTAAAAGGGCATCTTCACCCTGCCCAGCTGTGCTTAGCTGAAAAGTGCTCGTAGCAGGTGTTTCACAGATCATGCTCACAGGGTTTTCAGTTCATAAGTAATGTCCTTATTGCAGACTGACTGTCAAGGGCAGACAACTGGGCCAAAGACACCAAGGTGAGGCACAATCCCCACAAGCTGGAGACTCTGTGGGGTAAAGCTATGCACAGCTTCAGGCTGAGCAGGAGAAAGCTGGAGCTCAGCCTGGCCACAATGGTAGGGAGCATCAAGACTGGGTTAGCTGGCAGTCAGGACACGAAAAAGCCAGGGGAAAACAGGCAGCAACTGCTCTGCTGTAGGAAGGTGGAAGGGCATCATGATAAGCTTCCTCAGGAAGTGTTTGACGTAACATGTAGATGGGAAGCCTGGGAAGCAGAAGAGACCATAACAGCCTGTAACAGGAGCAAAACGGAAAGAAATGGGAGAGCAGGAGCATTACAGAGAATCTGATAAACCAGGAAATTTTGCAGCAGAAAGCACATGACTAGGAATTAATTTCAGCTTTTCTTAAGCGTGTCAAGATGATGTCTGTCTGAGCTGGCCACTCTCAGCTCACTCTGGAATCAGCAGAGCGGAACAGTCTCAGAAGTCACGATTCACCTGACCGATATCAGACATCCACCTTAGGCTGGCTACTGTGGCACAGGGAAAGCCAGTTTTATTTTCTCTTAGGTCCCACATGGCCAGGTCAGGCAGAGATCTACCAGCAAATGGATGAATTGATTCTGTTTTCTGCTCTCTCCCTTGCAAGCCTACTACAGCAGTACAGCGTGAAACAGAGAGGGTGTTTAGCTGAAGAGGCCTCGGCCTGCTTCTGCTTGTCACGACCACAGCTGCATTAGGCTGCTCAGAACAGCTCAGAGTGCTGCTCTCGTGGGCACCCACCACTGGAAAGAACTATCCACAGTTTATGAGAAAAGACCCACAGGTCTGACATCTCCACCCTCTCTACAGAGGGTGGCACTCCAATGCTCAGACCCTGTCCTTCCCTGACTCACCTTTTGGTCCTCCTCTTTAGTCCAAGGGCCCTTAACCAAGTCTGGATTCAACACCCTCAGCCACCGGTACTGACACTGCTGGTCACTGCGGTTCTGGGGAGAGCAGAGTAGTCATATGTTAGACCGGAGGCTCCAAAAGCCCCTATAGCAACAGCAGTCCCCTCACACACAGCCTGCCCCATGGAAAAAAATGCAGATGCACAGAGAATGCACACTATGACTAGGGCACTGGGCATGGAAGACAGGGACAGGAACCTCAGTTTCTCACCCCGGCTCTAACAGACTCACCCTTGAAAGTCCTCTAAGCAAGATATATCTCCCTGCCCTAAAGGAGCACTGATTTTGTTTGACAGTAGCAGCCACAGAACAGAGTCCCACTGCACAAGGTGTTGCACACAGAGAACCAGTGCCCTGAGCACAAGAAACAACATGCAAACACTACGACTCCCGACCGGGCAAGGGGTCACTTACAGGAAAGTGACTGGCCAGGAACTTCCAGTCATTCTGCCCATAATGTCTTACTAACATCTTCAGCTGCTCATCCTGCAAAGAACAAAGACATCCACTTTCACATACACTGAGGCAAAACATGCCACAGGCACCCCTGGGCTGACGGCATCAAGAGAACAATCCAGATATTTTTAACTGTCAAGGTTTTTATGTCTGCATTATGGGGAGGAAGGTGGCTCACAGCATCCTTTAGCAGTGCCCAGTGCATGGAGCCCAACTGGAACAGGCTGTTTGGTTCAGGGCTCTGAACTAGGGCGAGCTCCTACAGCGCGTGCACAACAACAGCTGAGCACAAAACAAGAGCTCAGTTGCTGTGGTCACATTCAGGCTCACCTCAGCTCTGTTCCAGTGCAGTTTGGTTCAAACTACGTGGCCAGAGCTACCTGCTTGTCCAGCCCCGGTATGCCTCTGACCAGACAGTCCCTCTCCCAACTCAGACAGTGCTTTTGCCTGGCCAAGAAAACCAGCTGTTGAAAGTGCGTCACCGCTAGCCAGGCAGCCTACTGACTTTCTGCGCTGAGAGGCTCTACAGCACTTCTTTCATAAACCCTGTTACAGCCCAGGTTTGCCTACTCTTACAGCTGACACAAAGCCTGCTATAGGCTTCCTTCCCTGCGTGTTCCAGGTGGGCAAAACAAAGGTAAGAAATAACTCCCTGTCCAACACAAGCCTGAGGCTTTGATCTCTGCACAAAGCCCACTCTCACTCCATGTTCAGACCCCAGGGGAGATGGAGCATTTTGTAATTTTCACAAAAAAACAAGGATTATGGAGGAACTGGGAGGAGGGCAGAAAACATCCCAACCAATTTCAGGCTCTCAGCCAGAACAACTAAGCCACGATCCTAACAGTCTCAACTCTCCCTGCTTTCACTACAGAAAAGGGAGGGCATTTCCATGGCGTGAGTCAGCTCACCAAAGGCCTCAGCCATCCTCTGGGACCCCACTAGAGAGCTACAGGCAGCGGACGCCTCGCTCAAGGCTCAGATGCTGAAGCGGTCAGAGCTCCTGCTCTCCAGGCTGTACTTCACGCTCACCTGAGCTTCCTCTCATTATGATCTCAGACACATGGTCTTCTCCAGCAGCGAGACAACGGGAGCTGGTGTTGTGGCAGGCAGGTGAGGACTGGGATGGAGGCACCCAGCCCCAGGAGCCACGCCAGCGGCCTACCCAACACACCTGCCCTCAGCAAGCGCCAGGCTCCCACTCACCTCCTCTTGCGTCCACTTGACTTTGCACCGGCTGTCCCGCTGCTCTGGCACGTCCGAGTCGGTATCCTGGTAATGCAGCTCATCTTGGTCCTCACTACAGAAACAGATAAACAGATTGTTATTTCCTCCTCCGATTAAAACGCAGCAGAGGGAGCAACCTCCCCTGTGCAGAGCTCCAGATCTGCCCTCCTGCTGTGCCAAGCCCCAACGCCTCAGACCTTCACCAGACAGCGGAGGGGTCCCTCAGCTTTGAGACCCTGCTCGCCGTTTTTATGCCGCCAAGTGGAAGGGGTGCTTCTCTCGATTTCTGCCAGCTTCTGTCCCCGCGCGAGGACTTTGTGCCCAGGGGCTTGCACCGCTTTCCCTCGCTACCCCTCTCAGCCTCCTTCCTTGGCTGCTGGAGCAAAGAGAGGGGATGGAGGAAGCAGCCAGAGCTGGGGCCGCTGTGCGAGAGGACCCCGCAGAGGGACACCCCGCTGCCCATGGCGGACCCCCGCTGTCACCGCCCTGCTCCCGAGCAGGCGAAACCCGCCCCGGGCCCA